>JADLZK010009682.1:0-107657 GCA_015847255.1 Hyparrhenia diplandra
GTGTGATGGTCAATGCTGAGATGGTTGTTCTTGTTTGTTGCCCCCAAGCAGGAGGAGTTTCAGTTGGCACTATTTAAGACCAGCAAGAAGGAGAGCCTGTTCGCGATCGTGTGAGTCTTCATTTGTTCCGCATTATTGATGATCGTTTTGTATGCGACATTGCTAACTACTATTTTCTATGCTTTTACAATTTTCTCTGGGAATGGGAATTTTGCAAATCAATGAGAATCAGGATTGCTCAATAGTTAATGTTGCACAGGCGGAAGCTATAAAAACTTAAGGCGGAGTTTCAGCAGATAGTTGACTCTCCTGTAGTCTTCAATGCATCTTCTTTGGGGTGGGTGTGAGGGACAAATCAGGGTTCTATTGATATACTTTAGTTACCGTTTTCTGTAAGAATCTATTGTTATTTTTATGCTTTCCGCCAATTGTCGTGCTAAATGACTGTAGCCATTAGTTAGTCATGTAAGGATGATATAAACCCTTTATCTGCATTTGGTTTAAGGCCCCCTCTCGCCGTAAGCTCACATCAATCCTGGGCCACATATCTGTGTTATTCAGCACCTTTTCTTAGCCAAAATGGCAATATCCTAATTTCATTTATTATTATTTGCTTATTCATTGTGAATTTTGTCTCAAATCAACAGACTCTCCGTGTTGGAGATTTTTTTGGCAGTAATATGAGTTTTGACATGACCCCTTTCTCACATATTGTACATAGCACCTACTTATGTTGCAACATGAAATGCTTAGTCTCCTTATTAATTCCTCATTCAGTGTGATGCAAATGTACTGAGCTGTAATATTTGTTATATCTGATTGAAGTTGGCGTGTGTGAATAACTTTTGTATGACTTGTCTTAGATTGGTTTCTGTACAAATGCCCCATGTCTTATGCCACTGCACAATGCATTATGCATGTACTTCTGTATGATTTCTTTAATTCAGCATGTTCATATCATATCTCGCGAGGATAAACTGCTGTTATATATCGAAATATACTCTGAATTGGTACTTAGATAAAATGAGCTTTTAGATGACTAGTGACTAGTCTATATTGCATCAGTAGGAATGCCTTGCTGTTTTTGCTCAACTGCCATGCTTTTATTTATTTATTTATTTAAATTTATTTATTTTTGGGGGTGGGGGTCGCCTTTTTTTTTGTGTGTGTTGTAGAGCAAAATGATGCTCTGTGCATATCACTTGATACTTGAAAGCTATTCAAATTTCAAATGGGACATTTATGATGGAATCATGTATCAATTGAAGATAGAGATGTGTGGAAAAATTAGCTGCATGAAAAAATGTGGATCCCTGATCTTGCTTTTGGTTACTGATTCCTTAATGTTTTCATCCCTTTGGTGTTATTTGTTAGCCCACAAAAGCACAATGGAATTTTTTAGGATTTGAAGAATTTGCTCGTGCTCTCTCAGTATTTCATCCTAATGCCCCTTGGATGACAAAATTGACTGTGAGCTCCTGTGTTTTACATGTAAATTCGATAATTTGGCTCTCTACTATAAATGTTAAATACTTAAATCTAAGTTCTGTTACATGATTGGCCTAATGGCCCCCACCTTTGTGTTGTTTAGCACATTTCTTTTAGCCAAAATGACAATATCCGCGGGAGTGAATTTAAATAAAATTGGGTTAAAAAAAACACCCCTGCTCCATGTTCCTGAGTTATACGGGCAACCACCTGTGTCACTTTCAGCTTAGATGCACATGACTGTAGGCATGTGTCCTTCGTTATGTCTTGGGCAGCGCCAGGACTTTTTTTAAAACATTAGATACAGCCGGGTAGGCCCCCAACTGTAGGCAGCCAGCCTTCAGGGGTTTTCGGCTTGTGTGCAAGTAGTTTCTTCTTAATGCAATGCCGTGAGCGTCTTCGCATGGTATACTGGTTAGAGCGGTGTGCTTGGACATCTACAACTTATTGCATTGCCCATTGCGCCTTCCCCCCTGTGGTGAGAGTTTTTTTTGTTTTCCCCGTTGAGGGATAATTCACCACAATAACTTGAAGCTTATTTAAAAAATACCATTCCAAATTTTGGATGTAGTACTTGGATTCACTAATGTGTAGTCTATTCAACATTCTTTTTAGTAATATACTGAGTTTATGGTAAAGCTGAAGTTTAACAAACTTATTTTATGTAATGCTCCTGCTTTTCCACTTGTATTTTTAGCGCTAAATTCTGAATGGAAAAAACTTGTATTGTTTCTACAGTTTCATTCCAGCTGTATGATCTCAAGCAGCAAGGCTACATTGAGAGACCAAGAGGTATGGAACTGTGAATAGTATTGCTATCACAGTGGTTAAATTTAAATATGGTAACATCATTAAAATCTGATATCATGGGGTAGCAGTAGTAGCATTGATAATGCCAGTTGAGTTAATAGCTTGATATAGGTGAACTATCAGTTGTCTTCGTGGCATATTGTATTAGAATTTTTTTCCCTTGAGGAATGGCCAAGAAAAAAAAATCATACCTGCTGTGTGTTCAATTGTCAAGAACTTTTTTTTTTCCTTCATAAGAAATGTCGTCTTTGTTTTCTTTGTCTAGCCTTAATGGTTTATTGCGTTTTGGCTTTCAGGTTAAGCAGATGGTTGTTGCAACACTTGCGAGTCAGGGATGAATCTTTCAGATGAAATTGTAAGAGTATAATTGACAAGGTTTGCTAAAGCTGTACATTTATGTTATGGTATATCAATTTATCTGCATAGCGTAGTGCTCCTCCAGTGAGCTTTTATATGATGTTTCAGACAGCAAGTTTGACCTGAAATGTCGTATAAAAGATGACAAGCGGGAGTATGTCTCAGAATGTTGTGTGTATTCCTCTATTCAACTACATAATATTGTTTCAGACATACATTTCAATAGAGTATTTATGAGCATTATATTAAACTGAGGAGCTGTGCTGGTAAATATCTATCTAATTGTGACTTGTGAGACATGTGCCCGCGTCTTTCTTGTTTATTTGATTTGAGTCAGAATATATGATGCAGAAGTAGGCAAATGTAATTGGATGTACCATTATAACATTTTTGTTACTGTTTGGTGCATCATTTGAGAAAGCGCATTAGTGCTTGTCTCTTATTTTCTACAGTCACTTGTGTCAGAATCAAGATCGGAGGAAGATGACAATTCCATGAATGTATCATGTTTCTTTCTGGCTGCATTGTTCCCTGCTGTTGTTTGGCTTTGTGGGTCTGGCATGAGAAATAATCAGATTGTCATCCTCTTGCTTGTTGATATCAAATTCCTTCACTCATTTTGTTTTCTTTTGACATTATAAGACATTGAGGAGAGGCAGACACAAAGCATGGCGGAAGAATTGACAAGGAAGAGTGGCACAATCTAGTCACTCGGCATCCATCTCTGCTGAAGAACATGACTCTTCAGTACCTCAAGTAAAGGAACATTCATGGCTGTGCGTATTGCTTGTCAAACTGTTATGTTTTTATATAGTTCTGACCTTTTTATGCTTAATCTTGAGAAGTCTGGGTACAGTGCCCTTTGCTTTAACTTAAATTTTTATATGGCTCCCTCTTCCCTTAGCTAAAATATCATGTTGTCATGTTTCACAAAATCGTCACAAAAATTCAGTTTAGAATTCATCTTTTTCATTTTGAGATCAAAAAACATAAGTACTACCACTGTCAGCACATGATGAACAGTGCGGGATTGACTTGTCTATTTTTTGTTTTTGACATCTCTGATGATTTTGAACTGTATTGCTCCAACTAAACTTAACTTTATGTGTACTACATATATGATTTTTCAAAACATTTGCAACATGATGTTTTAGCTACGACGGCACCAAATAGGGTTATAGAAATTTTCATTTTATTAATTATAAGGAGTTAAGGAGTGATAAGATAAGATTTTGTGATGCACAATTTGGCACTAAGTGTTCAATGTCTTGGAGAGGAAAACAACATAATGTAGTGTAGTGAAGGCATGTAATTGAAATGCAATAAATCAGGATTGCACTATTTCAATCAATTGCATAGGCGACCTAAAGCGTACTGGCTTGCTAATTGCTATTGTTGGGGCTTCAGTGTAGTTCATATAAAAAACTATACCTTACTGTTGACAAACTTCCAAATTGTTTATATTTCTACTAGAAAATATGCAGAATGAGTTTTGGGAAGGAAACCACTGTCTAAGAACTTGTCAGAGAAGCAGTCTTAAAAATGAATCATGCTTTTTAAATTGACCTGTCCTTTTCTGGTTCCTAACTTTCTATGTTGGGCTGCCAGAGTTAACATATGATATGCTGTCAGTTCATAGTATGGCTCGCTGTTGTCTTTCTTGAGACATCTCACAAGTTTGCATTGCTATAATTGGACAGGGACATTACCACTACATTTCAAGCTTTGTCTTTCACTCTCAAGTTGATGATAACTGAGATTCGTGGGATTATTTTTTTTTGACAAAACATCAGAAGATATGCTCGTGGGGTTCTGATATGGTTTTCATTTTCAATATTGGGTTGTTGGATTGACCGAGGTTGTAGTGCTCTGAAGTATGTTCATGCTCAATTCTAGAAGACTCTTGTCAACCTTGTTTCTTTCATTTGCATGTCTGGATGCACTTGGAAAAGATACGTAGGATATGTACAAAATTTCCCCTTTTTGTTGTTCTTTTGGCTGGCCGCAATCGGATCCGGTTCTTAGAAGCTTTGTCTTTTGTACAGGATAGAAACAACGTTTTAAGGATTTATACTGTGCTTGGACTTATTTTTCGGGCAGTTTTTTTTTTTATTCCATTAGTTTTCCAAAATATATTTGTTTTTTTTTTTCCCCTCCAATTCATTATTTCTCCGTGGTGAATATTTTTTCTTAGTTTTGAATACCATGTTTTTTTTTTGATTTGACAGATATTTTCATGGTGAATATATGTATATTCTATGGAACAATATTTAGAGGTTCATATTGGAACACGCAAATTCAAGTGTCGCTCGAAATTTGTATATGTTGTGGACAATCGAATTCAACCTGCAACCACAGAACCTTCTTGCGGTAATAATACACGCCTCTCGTTTAGTCCCCATCGAGACCGAGCGATTAACAAGTGGGAGATTGCAAAAATCAGCAGGGCAATATAAGAGATAGAAGATGGCACATTAGTGTTTTATGACCAGTCTCATTTCAAGCATTTTTTTTTTAAATTTTTGGTGAATTGCAGTTTCAGTGGATTCTGGCTAGCAATGGATCAAGTGTGCATCGGCATGACTAGGGAAAAGAGTGAAACTATATTGAAAGTTCTAGTGAAACAATTCTTTATAGAGAAACAAGTTACATCAACCTTGGTAATTGACTCACTATATAGCGGACTTAAGGCACTAGAATATCAGAGCAAGAACAAAAAGGGGATACTTAAACTAACAGAGACAGATGCTCGGAGCACTCAATGGTGCTTATTGATCAGGATATGTTTTTTTTGTTTTGGCTGATGATGTGATACTTTTGCTTGAAAGAGCTGCTTTGGACACACTACCACACCAACCATTGCCCACAAAAGATGATGAAGGATCAGCGTACCGCACAAAGGTATGCATGTTTCTTTGATCCCTTACACTGTCACACATTGCTTTATATGGTAACGTCCATCCTAGATGATACCATCATGTGGGCGGTTGACTAGAACAGCTATGATGTCTGTTTTTTACATGTTCAATACCAAACCTGAAAGCATTTTATCATGGTGTGCATTTTTTTTTGTTGTGCATAGGCCCACATATTTTTGAAATTTTGGTCATATTACATTCAAAATTACTTTGACAAAATGAACTAAGCCATCCTAGCCCTATGCCTTTCAGCTTTGTACCATTTTGCTTTGGAATCGGGCCTTAATCTATGAGTCGTTTATGATTATTATCTTTTGTAGTTACAAAATGAGATGTACTTATTCATCATCGATGCTTCCCTACCAAATTTTATCTCTTTATGGGTTTTGTTCTACCGTATGTACGGATCCCTAACAAATCTCCTTACTTAGGATGACAGCTCAAGTGATGAGTTCGACAAAGATTCTAGTCAAGAGGAGTCATCAAAATCCGCGTGAAGCATTTGAAGCGTAGAATTAAAATTGGTATTGCAGCCAGTTGGGTTCGCCCTAAAAGTGGATGCATGGTGTTGGATCGAGTTTCAAAAAGACGAAGCAAGAGCGTTGAAATTCGTTAGAGATGTGTGTGTGAGGCCGGCCAAACCCAACCATATTCAGTACGTGTGTGTGGGGGTGGACCGAACATTATTGGCCATATCCAACCATCTTCAGTACCGTTTGTTCGCTCATCAGGCAACAATTGTACCATCAGTACTGCGATTACCTGCAAAGATATTGCTTCTAATGTGTAATCTTTCTTCATAATGAATATATTAGTACAGTTGTACCAAGCTAGTCTGCAAGCATTCATATGCCACTTTTCCCGGCATAATTACAACAATGATGGCAAAGCTTTTCGGTATCGATCGACACTGAGTGTATATATCATCATGGAGAACCCACCTAATAACTAGCTACTGCTCGTATATAATTCTCACTGATCCTATGTATTAATTAACATCGTTGCTACAGCATGAAAATATCAGTGGCTGATGCTGACTGAAGAAATGAAATCATGGTGATGATGAGCTTTCAGTTGGGAGGCAAGGCTAAGACAGGCAGCAAAATGCCGTCAGCATTCATACTGAGCTGATCTGATCTGATCCATTCCGAGGACACATCTCTGCAGATCCAGGTGGGCCGACAAAGAAACAGCAGCCCCGTCCGGGCCCATCACGTGCACACATTCACACACTCACCTCTCCTCTTTTCTTTTCTTTTCTTTTCTTTTTTTATCGAGACAACCTCGGAATCCCCCGCGGAGGAGGCTTTGGTAGTTGCCGTCGATTTAATTCTCGATCAAGCCGGGGATCATTCTAGAAATGTCTCCACTCATGTCAAATCAAATCAACCAATGTCTTTGTCCATGCATGGTTGATGGTCCATGCCCAAAAGCGAAAATCCAAAATCAAAGAAATGTAATAATAAATCTTTTTTGCTTTTATATAATCATCGAAAAATTTGCACAATTTTTTCAAATCTCCTATATAAGGAGACAAAGCTAGGTGGGTGATTACAAAAGCCATATTCAACAATCAAGAGCCAGCACTCTGCCTGCCCCTGCCGCACTGCACACTCCCAGCCCAGCACAGCCGCACCACCTCAGCAATCATGGCTCGGCGCCTACTCCTCCTGCTCGCCGCCGCCGCAGCGGGGGCTCCTGGCCGTGTCGGCTGCGTCGTCGCCGGTAGCTAGCGACTTCATCCGCAAGTCCTGCCGCGCGACGCAGTACCCATCGGTGTGCGAGCAGAGCCTGGCGTCATACGGGGGCTCCCCGCCGCCGCAGAGCCCGCGGGAGCTGGCGCGCGCCGCGCTGTCGGTGAGCGCGGACCGCGCGCGCCGCGTCCGCGTACGTGGGCCGCCTCTGCGGCAGCTCCGGCTCCGGGGTGGGTGCTCGCCGCGGCGCCGGCGGCGCGAAGAAGGGCTCTGGCTCGGCGGCGGGCCCTGTGCGCGACTGCCTGGAGAACCTGGCGGACAGCGTGGGCCACCCCGCGACGCGGCGCAGGAGATGGGCGGCGCCGGGATGTCCCGCTCCGGGACGCCCGCGTTCAAGTGGCACCTCAGCAACGTGCAGACCTGGTGCAGCGCCGCGCTCACCGACGAGAACACCTGCCTCGACGGCCTCTCCTCACGCGGCGTCGACGCTGCCACGCGCGCCGCCATCCGCGGCAAGGTCGTCGAAGTCGCGCAGGTCACCAGCAATGCGCTGGCACTCGTCAACAAGGTCGGGCCTGGGTACTAGCCCGTTTCTCAGGCCCAGGCCCAGCCCAGATACCGTCTGCCCCTAGCTCCGAGATGTTGCTTGTCGGTTAACTAGTTCAGTTTTTCCGTGTGTTTTCCTGCCTGCGTACGTATGTAGTATATGTTTTGCTTGTGTTGCTTAAGATATAGTTAAGGACGATAAGCTTTGTATTATGAGTGGCGAGAAGTGTATGTACTCCTCTGTCCGATGATCCTGTCACGGAAAATAAGCTAAGTGTCATCATTAACATTGATATGGATATGGTCTTGAAAATATAAATTCGTTTACTCACTTTTACCAGTGTGGAGTAAATATTTTCCTTCACATAGCAACGTTTTTTATTTGCTAATGCTTGTCCCTTGATGCGTACCTTAAACAGATTATATTGGTTGTAGGTTCCTTTTCAGATGGATACTATTAAGAAAGACGAAAGGTTATAGTATTTATTTTTATATTAGGCAAAGGAAAAGGGAAAACAAAGGACTCTAGCCCTTTTAGATATATATACACACAAGCAAAATGTCACTCTAAGAACAAGTTTCCAATTTTTCTTCTTAAGGTACCAAAGAGCACTCTTCCTTTTCAAATTCTTGTGACAATAAAGATCCATCTTTTATTCATTGTGTAAGACGATGCATCTCTTGATGTATTGAGAAGTCTAGTACTAGTTTGGAAGGACTCGGACCACCTTGGTAAGTGGGTGCATGACCACATTCTAAACTCCCACCTAATTAGTTGATTCCAGTTTGAGAGGACATGAACCACCTTGTTAGTTGTGTGCATGACCACACCTCGTCACTCCGACCTAGCCAGGCGACAAAGGCATTATAATTTACACCCACTGATTTCAAATTTAAATGAAATCTCAAAATGTGACTACTATATATTAATTAATTATCCCCCTCTATCTATGAAGAGAAAGTTGAGCTTTCCGGCTCTGGCGGAGCGAGAAGATGACACTTGTCCATTTGTGGATTCATCAAATTTGTGTTGCAAGGCGACGACGTCGCCACCGTTGCCCCGTACCTGCATGAGACAATTGCCCGGCGAACTCGATCTAGGCAAACCGTTCGACAGGCTCTAAGTAACAGGGTGTGGGTTCGCTCCATCTCCCAGGGGATCTCAGTCGACGCGACCATGGACTACATGCACCTTTGGTCGCTCGACGACGACATTCAGCTTTGCGAACAGCCAGACAAAATCATTTGGCACTTGACCACGGACGGGCAGTACTTGGCCAAATCAGCATACAACATGCTGCACGCCTGGGCGACCAAAATGACGGGCACAAACTTGTGTGGAAGACCTGGGCACCCATGCAAATCAAGATCTTCCTCTGACTCGCGCACTCATATGGAGGCACGGTGACAGCTGACCGCCACGCGAGGTAACGGGCTTGACACTAGAGGCCTCTACTATCTTTGCGAGCAAGAGCAGGAATCAATTGACCATATCATTGTGACATGTTCCTTCTCGAAAGAGGTATGGTTCCATGTCTACACAAGCGCTCCGCATTCAGCTATCGGCAGTGGCACCTTCGCACTAAGCCCGGTGGCAACGCGCGGCGCGTTTGACCACCACGGGGATCGTCGAAATGGCTTGGACTCCCTCTTCGCCCGGTATCTTGGCTGTTGTGGAAAGAACGCAACACAAGACTATTCAAAGAAGCAACAACTCCTATTGCCGAGAAGATGCAACTCATCAAGATGGAGGCCGATCAATGGAGTAGGGCCGGGGCAAAGGGCCTGGAGGCGCTGGCGCAAGCCTAGACATAGTGCCAATGTTTTTAGGAACGTCAATAGCTAAGACGTAACCTCAAAAAAAAAAAAAAAAACTAACACCGGGAGCGGTACTCCTGTAACTCAAACTATTTCTCCTCCTAAAACAGCGATATGCAGAGTCGCGCATATTCGAGGCGAAAAAATCAAACTTGTGTTGCCTAACCACCAGAAGGAAGGCAAGCTGACAGTGATGGCTGAACAACGTTGGCAATCTAAAGCTACGGTACAAGAGGCGTGCAACTCATTAATCGTGGTTGTCGTGCAGAGCGGTGGCGCCGTCCCCTACCCGCCGGTCTACACTCGTTTAAGAGAATTAGTTAAGCTGGGCTACACACATATAATGATGTACTTCTACGTGCAATAGTACTTTGGCCAACTACGACTGTGAGCGTCTTGTTTTGCAGCCGATGCGTTTTGGACACAGGAAGACGTCGCGCACTTATTACAGGAAGACGTCGCGCACTTATTACAGGAAGGACCCCACAAATTTTTGGGTGACCCGCGTGGGGCATGCTTGCATGGTGGTGTCAGACTGTCAGTCAAATTCTATTTGCTGGCCGGTTAAGAAGTTATTTTAACCGTGTTGGCCGGCATAAAAGTGGGGACTGTGTACTACTTCAATAATAAGATGCAAATCAAATACTCCTGGACCAATTTTGTTCGGTGGCCATGCATTATGTAATTGGTTAGTGCTGGCAAAAAGGACCAAACACTCAAAAGAACTTTAACAATGTGTTTTCTTCTCGACGAGAGAAGTGAAAGACAGAAAGCTTTCACTTAGATCTGACCATGAACCACTCCACTCGACCTATGCATCAAGTGAAGTCGGGCCATAATTTCAGATCAATAATCCAACCCAACATTTATATCAAAGAAATACCCTAGCCTTGAGATGAGATGGTGGTGACCGGTGGCAATTCTTCTTCCATATTGTCAAGAAGTGCATATGCCACCAAGTAAATATTAAGCAAACAGAGATCAAAATAGTTATAATAAATGACAACCAATAAATGACAACCTCAACACACCACAGTGAGATTGCAATAGAGGACAAGAAAAGCTTAAAATTTTAAACTAGAATTAAATGAACTGAAGATGTTCTAATTAAAATTTTAAACTAACAACAAAAGCCTATGTAAAAATAAGGGATCCCAACCACCTTGGCTTAAATTCTTCTACAAAGGCAATCTAAAAGTTCTTAGATGAGTGAAATCATCAGACGTCCCTAAACTTGTTAGGAGGAGGGGTTAAATAGGTCATGTCTTGGAAACTAGGTAAGCAGGTCCTTCAACTTGTCTAATTATTGTCATCGGGTCCAAAACCGGGTTTGACGGTTTTGCTTCTGGTGACCACGGGTTTGCTACTGATCATGATGACTTTGTCTTTTCTCTTTTTTTCCTATTTGGTTGAATCTTTGAAAAATCATAGTAAATCATAGAAAAATAATAAAATGAAAAAATCTAACTTTTTGGACTCCACATGAGTAGATCTACAAGTAAACATATATAATGCGGCATGCTTTAGTCTAATAAAATCATATTATATGTGCTGTTTATAATTAAATTAATTATAGAAAAGCACATATAATATGATTTTATTAGACTAAAATATGCCGAATTATATATGCACTGTGTACATCTACTCATGTAGAGTCTAACAAAATTAGATTTTCTATTTTATAATTTTTCTGATTTACTATGATTTTTTCAAAGCCAATAACAAATAAAAAAAAAAAAAAGATAAAAGCTTCGTATCAAAAACTTTGTACTAAAGCATATCATATTATATGTTCATTTGTAGATCTACTCATGTGGAGTCCAAAAATGTTAGATTTTTCATTTTATTATTTTTTTATAATTTACTATGATTTTCAAAGATTCAACGGAAATAGAAAAAAAAAGAAAAGATAAAGCTGCTGTTACTGTGCAAAGCAAACTCGCGGTCACTGTAGCAAAACCGCCCGATCAAACCCGGTTTTGGCGCGGATGACACATTTAGACAAGTTGAAGGACCATTTATCTAGTTTCCTAAGTACATGGGCGCGGATGACCCCCTCCGACAAGTTCGGGGGACCCCTAATTAGATTTCACTCTTCTTAGATCTATCACAGCTAATAAAGTTATTAACAGAATTCACACTAAGATGTAGGTCCTCAAGAGCAAGAAGTAAATCTATGATAATCACTCTACCATGTAATCCTGGTTATCATTCAAGAGAACTTGCACGCCAAAAAATGGTGAATGGCTCCATTTTTCTTTTCTTGTTACGAAGCACTCTTCCTTTTCAATTTCTTGTGATAAAGATACATCGATCTTTTATTCATTGTATTGAAAAATATCGTATGCAGTTTGGAAGAACTGGACCCATCTTGGTAATTAGGTGCATGACCACACTCTAAACTTCCACCTAATCGGTTGATTCCAGTTTGAGAGGACATGAACCACCTTGCTAATTGTGAATCTTGGTAGTTCCGTAGTACTCTGGTTAGGAGCCAAGAAGATGACACTTGTCCATTCGTGGATTCATCAAACTCGTGTTGCCCTCCATAGCCAACGGAAGGAAGGCAAATTGACAGTGATGGCTGAACAACGTTGTCAATCTAAAGCTACGGTACAAGAGGCTTGCAACTCATTTAATCGTGGTCGTCGTAGCGGTGGCGCCGTCCCGTGCTGCCGGCCGGTCTACACGGGAGACACGTTCTTCCATTCCATGGCAGAGCCTTTAGGAGGGCTAGTATATTACCGTTCTAACGCTATAGTGATATTTAGAACTGCATAAATTAAACAACCAAAACAGTGTATTTTCGGGCAATATTAAAAAATAATTAATCACATATTATAATATTAAAATACAACAAGGTGAGAACATAGGCACAAAAAGTACATTGTCTTGCTATGGACATGACATTCATTTACTATATAAAAATGTCTTTTTTTTTTTAGAAATACTATATAAAAATGTCATGTAGCTCGCTCTTCTCTTTCAGTTCCCCAATTCCAACATAATTTTGCAAACGCTAAACCATATGCAACATTTTAAGAAAATCTATTTGAGCTCTCGTGAGGCAAGGATAACAACAAACTTTATAGCGAGGGGCGAGGCACAGTAGAGAACATGGCTACAATACGGTGCCCAACCCCATTTAATACGGATTTTGGAACCGGTATTGCCACTCCGGGGACTAAAGGTTGTTAGTCGGGTTAAGCAAATAGGGACTAGAGCCCATCCTCGGAATAAAAAAAATGAAATGAAATCTTGGAGCCCTCGCTTGTAGTGTGTGAGATTCAAATCTAAGACCCATTGCATAGCATGTAGATTTCTTACCAACTTCAATTTGCCCCAATAATGTGACAATATCCTAGAGCGCACTCCTTTTGAATTGACTCATATGGGGCCTTTAATCCCGGGTAAAAAACCTTTTAGTGGGATTGGTAACACTAACCGGGACTAAAAGGCCCCTTTAGTCTGGTTGGTTTTACCAAGCGGTACTAAAGTTGGAGGACCTTTAGTCGGTCGATAACACCAACCGGGACTAAAAGATGTCTTTTAGTCCCGGTTGGTGTTACCAATCGGACTAAGGCCCTCCACAGTGGTGGAGCGGTGCTAAAAAAAAAGCGAGGCCCTACCCATTATTTGGCATCACTTTCGGCCAAATCCTACGGCGTGCAAGCATCAGCGGCATGCAAGCATCACTGGCAGTACAGTGCATCGCTTGATCAAATCAAGAGTTTGTGAGCTCGCCAAAGATGCGTTGCAAAGTTGGGAGCACGGTAAAAGAAATAATTGTTTAATAGATGGCACAAAGATAGCATCGACGCAACAACTTGCGTCGCTCTCCATTTTGCTAGCCTTGGCATCGGTGGTCACGATGTGTAGAGTAACTCTTGAATACTCTCCCTCTTCTTTTAGCACTACTTAAGCCATACATTGTAGAAGGCCTAAAGGTCCTCCTCTGCAAAAGTTGTTGGTGTAGTAGTTAGGCAGGGGATTTTAGTCCTAGTTGGCATGGAGCTACCAACCGGGACTACTATATATTCTTCAGTCCCGGGCTTAAAAATGTCAGAGACTAAAGTTCTAGATCGAAAGTTCGTTTTCTACCAGTGAGGTTTCCTTGTTCCCAACCCATGCGTTTGGACATAGGTAGAGGCGTGTGTGTTTTTGTCAGGTGAGTTTCGGTAACTGTGGCCCGTGGGTTGCCGTTCCATATTTCCTGTATTTAAAAGTTTTTTTCTATTTATAAAAAACACGTTTTTTTAATAACAATATAAAAAGCACGTTTAGGCGTCGTTTAAAAAGCAACGTATGCAGAGGCCTCGTGCAATTATTCGAAGGAAGGACAACCCAGTTGAAAATAATAAAAAAAAAAACAGTTGCGTAGCAGAATTTGTGGAGACCTGTCAGTTGCTTACGTGGTCACATGGCCTTGGAGTCTTGGACCGCATGCTTCGCATGGGCGGTGTCAGACTGTCAGTCAAATGCTATTGCACTGTTTCATTCGGCCGACATGCATATGGCGTCTTTCCATTTCCATTAACTTAATTAACCCACTGCATTAGCCGGTATAAAAAATGGGTGGGGATTGTGTAGATGATCGGTTTGGATTGTGGACTATTACTCAATACTAGAAGAACTCCCAGCGTTGCGTGAGGATGAAGCAGAAATATATCAAAGAGAATTGTGGACACCCCACACTTTATACGGGACTGTAGCAATAACATATATATATTATAAGTCATGCTGTAAAAATAATAATTTTGCCAAGCTCATATGCAAGGGTTTCATACATCTAATGTAAACATAAATCTGTTTCAAAAAAAAAAAAAAATACTGTTTCAAAAAATGTAAACATAAATTGATGAAAGCGAGATATGAGCATGAATCATCATTCGAAAAAAAAAATTGAAGCTGGCATGATTCTTGACCATCATCAGATTATAAGTGGGAAGAAACACGACCTAGATTTTGCTTTGCTTTGCCTTACAGTAGGTCACTAGTCGATGGACTGTGAAGGAAAACAAAAATCCACGTCTCATCCTTTCTGGCATGATTCTCTTTCCTCATCCTCACGCATCATCCACAGATCGGTAAATAAAAAAATTGACCGACGTTTCTCTTTCCTCATCACGCCCGCATCGCATCTGCGCCTCCCACATCGGCCTTCAATCCGGCATGCATGCTGCTTTCGCCGCTCGCGCCCGGCGCCTCCCATGGCCCCACGCGAGGAGTCCGGGGACGGGGCTCGGGTCGAGCGGGTGCTCGCCGCCGCCGCCACGCGCGCTCCTGCCGCCCGCCACCGCCGCCACCGGCTCCTCTCGCTCCTCCCTTGCTCGCGTGAAGCCCCCCGTCGCCCATGCCTCGCCGCCCGTAGCGCGCCCGCCGCGCCGCAGGGAGCTCCGCTCCGCCCGCGCCTCCAAATCCTCTTTCCTCCCTTCACCGCGCGGAATCGGCAGCCGCCGGCGTCCTCGCTCGCCGACGGCCAACCACGGCACCCTTTGGATCTCCGACGCCGAGCCGCCGCTTTCGCGGCGCTCGGAAAGGCGCGATCGACGTTCTCACCGCCCTCGTCATGCTTCGCCGCTGCGCGCGGCGGTCGGGATCGTGCTTCGCCCGTCACGCGCCATGAGCGAGGGAACCCGCCGCGGGGACTCAGATCGAGCACGCGCGCGCGGCCGAGGGCCCGCTTCAGCTACTCCGCCGCTCAGCGAGGAAACCAAGAAGCCGGCCTCCTCGAGATCGTGAGTTCGTTGAGCCGTGTTGCGGGAAGATGGAGAATGGCCGGTTCAAGCCGGGAGGGCGCGCCTCGTAGGAAGGAGAGACACCGCCGCCGCCACTGGTGCGCCGGGCCGCGTGCCGTTCTCCACTGGCCGGACTCGAAGGCCACTCGCGCTCCCCTGGCTCGCTTGTGCACGCGGATGGATGGATGGACTCGGAATCGGCGACGACGCGGCCCTCTTCTCGTCTCGGCCGGGGGTCAAGAGGAGGCGGAGGCGGGAGGAGGGTTGAGGGGAGGCACCGGCTGGGAACTTTATGGGGACATGCAAGGTGGTGGCGGTGGGAGGTGAAGGGGGGGACAGGCGGTGGGCGCGCGGCGGTGGGGAGTCGGGGGAGCGAGCGGCGGCGCTTCAAGGGAGGAATTGATGGTGGGTTTGTGGTGGAGGGAGGCGAGGGGTTGGGGAACGTAGAGCTGGAGGATTTTTTTTTTTTTTTGCATGCGAGTGAGGCCACCCGAGGTGGCACCCCGCATGTCGAGAGAACTCCCCTAGTGGGGGTTTCCCATATAGAAGGTTTAGATAAGGTGTAAATCAATGGCACATAGACCATGCTCCTGGACCAATTTTGTTCGGTGGCCATGCACGATGTAATTGGTTAGTGCCAGCAAAAAGAAGGGCCGTACCAACACTCAAAAGAAGTTTAACAAAGTGTTTGCTCCTCGACGAGAGAAATGAAAGACAGAAAGCTTTGACTTAAATCTGACCATGAACCACTCGACTCCACCACAATGCATCAAGTGAAGTCGGGCCATAATTTCAGACCAATAATTCAACACAACATATATGACCATGAGATGAGATGGTGGTGATTGGTGACATTTCTTCTCCCATATTGTCAACAACCGCATATGCCACCAACTAAATACTTGACCTAACACACCATAGTGAGACTACAATAGAGGGCAAGAGAAAAACTTAAACTAGAATTAAACGGATTGAAGAGATTCTAATTAAAATTTTAAACTAACAGCCAAAGCCTATGTAAAATAAAAATCCCAAACACCTAGAAATCCAGACACCTCCTCTCTCCTCCGCTCGCCCGGTCTCCGCCCTTTCTTCCCTGTCGACCCCAAAAGGGCAACGAAATCCAGACACCTCTCCCATCTCGCCCTTCCTTCCTTTCTTTCCTACTCACACACTCCCCTACCCTCCACTACTACTCACACACCACCACCCCCCGGGACAAGAAAATCCGAACAAGGTAGGGGGCCGCCGCCACCGACCCCGCCACCGCCGCCGCCCGTGTAGATCGCGGCCGGATCTACGTGGCCGGGGCACGGGGTCAAGTGAAAGACGAAAGCTTTGACTTAAATCTCACCATGAACCACTCGACTCCACCACAATGCATCAAGTGAAGTCGGGCCATAATTTCAGATCCAACATATATGACCGTGAGATGAGATGAGATGGTGGTGATTGTTGACATTTCTTCTCCCACATTGTCAACAACCGCATATGGCACCAACTAAATAACAACCCTAACACACCATAGTGAGATTACAATAGAGGGCAAGAGCAAAACTTAAACTAGAATTAAACGAATTGAAGAGGTTCTTATTAAAATTTTAAACTAACAACCAAAGCCTATGTAAAATAAAATCACACAGACACCTTGGCCAAAAGCAAGGCAAGAAGTAATGCAAGATCATAAGAGCGGCATAGAGACAAGTCAATTTGGGTTGTTGCCACAACCATGCCTAGTCTTTTTTGGACCACCAAAGAGTCACCAAGACTTACAATTATGCTCCACTTCTCCACCGTAGAATAGCGGGATTCAAACTAGGAACATAAGTTTTGCGTAGCAATCATCAACAGTAAAAAAGTATTCAACTCTAATTAAAATAAATCAAACCAAAGAGCATTGGTAGCCCTCAAGGCTAACTCTCAAATCTCACTTTTTGGATTGTTGTTGTTGTTTTTTTTTTTTTTTTTTTTTTTTTTTTTTTTTTGGATTGGATGGCTCTCCTAAGGCCTAATTCACGGTTCACGCCATGGCAAATTGCCAGCTTGTTCATCGGCTGCTGGGCCTTTGGCACGTCTTGAAGTAGCCCACGCTGACTGCCGCCGGCCCGCCATGGTCTCCTACCGGGCCGAGGCCTGGACGCAGATCTCCAGCCAGGGACCACTTGGGGGCGTTTCGTTTTATTTAACAAGAAACAGGAAACGGAAACGGAAACGGAAACGGACAGCGCAGCAGTAGCAGCGGCGGCGGTTCGAATTTTGAAACCCTCCACGAATCCGTCCAATTTTCCCCCTCTCCTCCTCTCCTCCGCTCCTCTCCTCTCCTCTCTCCTCCGCTCGCTCCGGTCTCCGCCCTCTCTTCCTGCCGACCCCAAAAGGGCAACGAAATCCAGACACCTCTCCCATCTCCCCTTCCTTCCTTTCCTACTCACACACTCCCCTACCCTCCACTACTACTCACACACCACCGCCACCCCGCCGGGACAAGAAAATCCGAACAAGGTAGGGCCGCCGCCGCCACAGCCGACCCCCGCCACCGCCGCCGCCGTGTAGATCGCGGCCGGATCTACGGCGCTGGGGCACGGGGGTCCCCGGATCGACGACGCCTCCGCCGCGGGTGAGCCTACCTTCCTTCCTTCCTTGCCTCTTTCTTCCCGGCCTCGCCTGCACTTCTTGAGCGTTCTTGTTCGGGTTTCCTCCTCTTCTCGCTGGCTCCAAGAACCTCGGGGGTTAGGCTAGGCTGAGGCGTTCTTTCTTGGAGGGGAGGGGGAGAGGACTCGTGGGTGGGGGGCTGGGACGGGGTAAAGAAACCCCTTGCGCCGCCGGCCTTTGACTTGACCGTCCTAAGAGTCGAGGACGAGCCATTCTCATTCTTTCTGGGAGCGGATAAAGCTTCTTTTTGGGTCCGGATTGTCCTTGTCCTGGACGGGCTCGTGGTGCTTGCGGTACGGCGGAGGTACTAATCTAGCCTCCAAAGAAACGCCGACCCGTCCTCGTTGCGGGCGGATTATGTGGTCTGACCATGGTGCATTCTTGATCCGGATGTTTGTCATGTGTCGCAGCCTCAACTGTTGCACCCACCCGTCCGTTTCATGCAGCATTCCCTCAGAGATCCAGATAAGTCTTTTTTACGACGAGAGAGAAACTGCTTCTACAAAGGAGAAAAAAAAAAAATTTGGGGTGCAGATTTGTCCCACAAGATGAAATAGATTTGGCCAGGTCCCAAGTTCAGATTATTATTTCTGTTTAAATTCTGGGTTTCTCGTTCTTTTTTGTTTTAAATATTTCCTCAGATGATATCTTGAACAAACCAGATATGTGGTGCTTTTGTGATTGATATATGCCCTGTGCTGTGCCGGTTTGTTCTTCCTTTGAGTTACAGGTTTAAAACATGAATAGTTTGACATTAAATCTCTTGAATATAAATATCGTTTCAATGTTCATCAACCTATCCATCAAGTTTTGTTACAAACTTAAACGATGTTGCTCTTCAGTTGTTGACTTTAGCCATTTTACGATGATTCCTATGTCCATTGTACCTTTCATTTGCTCAGCTCCCCAATACTATAATTGCTCATTATATGAAGTCACATAGTCCTTTTTATTTTACAACATTCAGGTTCGGATGGCTGCCCAAAAGAAAACCCCGAGCTCATTGCTTGTCAAGCACCGAATGGACGAATCACGCGAGCTCGAGCCGCTGCAAATCGTTCAAGTGTTGGAGCTTTTCGCATTTGTTCCTAAACCTCCTGTTCCTTTGACTGCAAAAGCTGAACGAAAACCGACTGCACAAGGGAAGACAAAAAGGGGTTCTTCATATGACAACACCGTGCAAGTGCTGCAATTTCAGGTCCCCAGCCTAAAGAGGCGCGCGCAGTACTCAGGGATGTGACCAATTTATGTAATGTTAACTCTACCAAAACTTCTGCTGCTGCATCGAAGCTTCAGGTATCAAGATATTCCCTGGATAATTGTATTACCTCACAATGAGTTCTTGATGCGTACTGTTTCCTAAACATTGCAAATGTAGTAGAGTGACAAGCTTAACTCTTTTTTTTTTCAGACAAGGCCCTCCCTAAGGACTGGAAGAACCGTGAGCAAAGGCAAGCAGTGCACTAAAAGGATTACTAAAATACCCCCACCAGCTGGTAATGGAAGTTCATTCACAAATGATTCAGGCATTGCTGAAGAAACACAAGAGGGGAAACTTTTTGGCACAGAGAAAAGAACCTATTCTATTGCTTGAGAACAGGGCCTCACTGTCATTGCAAAATGTTGATAGGAACAGGAACAGTGCTTGTCATGAGGCATTCTTTAAGGAAAGAAATGTCAGGGATATATGTGAAACTTCTGTGTCAAAGAATGGTCAGTTCCATTTTCTTTTTGAGCTTGATTATTTGCTCGTAAAGATTTGCCAGCATCATAGCCATACTGAGTCTGTATAGTGTTCAAACATTGCTTATCTTAATATGTTACAAAAATGCAGCAGCTGGCATTCTTGCTTTTACTTGAGTATAATCTTGATGGTCTTTCTGGAGTATTAGAAATATGAAGAAACTAAAGCTTCCTGCTAATGTTCTTTTATTTTGTCACTTCTGAGATATCTGTAGATAGTCTTAACGTCTCCAATTAGTGGCATCTGCTAAAGATTCTGTATTTTCTTCCAGGGGACTCTTCTGTGTTAGACATTGTAGATATCGATAAAGATAATGGCAATCCTCAAATGTGTGCTTCCTACGTTGTAGAGATATACTCAAACCTAATGGCTTCAGAGGTATGCTGTTGCGTTTTTTTTTTTTTTTCAAAACAGAAATTCTGTTTAGTTGTACTGTTTAGGCAGAATTCTATTTTTATTATATTTCAGATGGTATGTTAAGCATGTAAGAACTCCAGATTTAGATTTCTTTTCTATATTCTTGGCACATTATGCTTGTTTAAACGCTGTCTCTATTTTTATGTTTATGTCATTCCACAGCTTATGAGAAGACCCAGTCCGATTTACATGGAGAGTTTGCAACGGGACATCACTAAGGGAATGAGAGGAATACTCATTGATTGGCTTGTGGAGGTTGTTATATCTATAATTCTATCTGGATCTCTGCAAATTTCCAAACATGATTTATTCAACTGCGTTCTTAAATTGCTATCAAATGATTCAACTGCAGTGTTTCATATCATTCTCTGCATAGAAACTGATGCACATATCTGCCAAATGTGAATTATGACCCCCCAACAAATCAGAGAATTACTGTTATTTGATGCCAATAACACGAGATAAATTATATTATATGTTTGAATCAGTTGTCGATGATCCTTTTATCTTTTGTTCTTGCAGCACTGCCTGAGATATTATTGTGGCAAAATAATGTTTGCTTTCTTTAGAGACAAACAATCTTTGTACATCTCATACACATAGAAGCATCTAGTTTGTCTTTGTCTTATCTTATGAAAATATTGTATACATTTTACTGTTTACTTCCGACTTCTCATGACTGATTGTGTTATATATTGTCTCTGTTATAGGTTTCTGAAGAATACAAGCTTGTTCCAGACACGCTGTACCTAACTGTATATCTTATTGACCGGTTTCTTTCTCGGAACTACATTTGAAAGACAGAAATTACAGCTTCTGGGAATAACCTGCATGCTTGTTGCCTCGTAAGTTTTATGCTCTAGCCATTTTATTTTTTAGGTGGGAAACTTTAAAAGTACATAGATGTAACATAAGAAGTTTTCCCTACAAGCTAGGCTAGTTTCCTCTTTGGCAATGGCTGATGTAATGAATAACTCTGTAAGTAAAGTAAATTTTTTAATTCATTTGCAGAAAGTATGAAGAGATATGTGCTCCACGAGTTGAAGAATTCTGTTTCATAACCGACAATACATACACAAATGCAGAGGTATTTGTTTCATGTGAAGTTGGGGAAAAGCTAATTACATATATGGAAGCATGAATTTGTATCTGATAACCCCTGATCCCGTAGGTGCTGAAAATGGAGTGCCAAGTGCTGAATGACCTGGGATTTCATCTTTCTGTTCCAACAACAAAAACATTTCTCAGGTTACCTTTCCCAAATATGCCTAGTATCTCTTTTCTATTTGGAAATCACTGCACCATTACTAACATGTATCTGTTTTTTATTTTATTTATTTATATCAGGAGATTCCTTAGAGCGGCACAAGCGCCTCGTAAAGTAAGATTAGCATCAGATCTTACAGCAACAGTTTTTCATTCAAGTTACGCCTACATGTTTGATCTCGGTGCTAAATTCTGAATTTTATGTGCAGATTCAATCTATGACTTTGGGATTTCTGGCAAATTATCTTGCCGAGTTGACTTTGACCGATTATGAGTTCTTGAAATTTCTTCCATCATTGGTGGCAGCATCGGCTGTGTTTCTTGCTACATGGACACTTGACCAATCTGACCAACCATGGGTACGCATGAAAAAGCACTTGGTACATGCAGCAGTACATGTTTTTAAAAAGAACTTGGTTTTATCTCTAATCTATGGCTATTCAATTATATGCAGAACCAAACTCTAGAGTACTACACCTCTTACAAATGCTCTGACATTCAATTATGTGTCTGTGCTCTACGGGAACTGCAGCATAACACCAGTAACTGTCCTCTTAACGCCATCCGTGAGAAGTACAGACATCCAAAGGTATGCAACCACATCTTTATGTTTGAATTTTTACCACATTCTTAAGTGAAGTGATCAGTTTCACTTTGGTACAGCAAGTAAAACTCATGTTTTTCCACTTAGCTCCTAAAAGGAGGGCTGTCTAACATAACATCTGGAATCTTCTAACACTGGCTGTTCTGTTGCAGTTTGAGTGCGTAGCAAACCTAACTTCACCGGAGCTCCCTCGGTTGCTCTTCAGCTGACACGCCAATGACATCGATTAATCAGCAACGTTAGCTGCAGTCATAGCTCAGGCTGCGTTAACATTATTGTAGCATCCCCTTCCCCCCTTTTTCCCATTGTCTGGTTTGCATTGTGTTTTCTCATCGAGCTGTTGTGTCCCGGCCTTTTTCGAGTCGCAAGTATAAGAAGAAAGACAGACAGGATGGCTCGTTAGCTTTTGGTTTGACATAAGGTTTACCCTATTGTAAACAACAGTGTGTGTAGGGCTTGGCTTGGGCTGTTATTAACTGTAAGATGGTCCGGCTTGTGTAACAAACAACGGAATGCTGTTTGTTTTGACATAATTCGTTCATTGTTAGCTTCGGAATGGAAATTAGTTTATTGCCAAGCGATTACTTTCTGTCTGGAAGGAGATGAGGAATGCCTGCTTGAGTGCTTGTTGTAGCATGTGCCTGATAGAGGGGCAACCTGTGTGTGACCTGTAGAGAGCACGCGTACATGCAATGAGGCACGGAACACCTGATTCTGGGAATTGTGCTTGTATATTAATTGTTAATTGTTTTCATCTGTTGTGCTATAAAGGAGTATCTTTTCTTTTACTGACGATGAAAAAAGATGGTGTGTGCCACCCAGAATTTGACTATGTATTGTGGTTGACAGTTTCTAGTTTCCATTTGGTTAATTAAGCTTGTCCTTGAATGAACCTGAAGCGCAGAGGAATGAGAGATATATGCTATGTCTGGGCGCCTAGATGAGGACGGTTGCAAGATTGACGCAAGCTGTGGATGGAAATACAGCGGAAGCATATCGGGGCCCAACTGGTCTTGGCTTGTTCAGCTAAACAAGTCCTGGAGTGCATTCTGAATCTTGAGGAGGAGATACAATGCAGAGTTCTATATTTGTGGTGGTCAGAAAGATGCTGCATTGGTGAAGGAGAAACACCCAGAAGCAGTGCGCAGCTGGTTCAGTACAATGGCTCTATTACGGAGGACTTTTCAGCAGTCTTCGGCAGCAAAAACCTGAACTAGCACAAGCTGCGCCAAAACCGTGCTTGAGCAGACCTCGGAACGGAGTGGTGAAACTGAATTGCGATGGTTCATTCAGTCGAGCCGTAGCGGTGGCTGGGGCTGTATCTTATGGGATCATCAAGGAAATGTGATTAGCTCGGGCTTTGGGAAGTTGGCAAAAGCGTTAGAGCCGGCTTATGCAGAGATCATAGCCTGTCTGTGTGCTGTCCAAAGAGCAGCCGAATTGGGCATTCAGAATCTGATGGAGCCAGCAGCAGTAGTCAATGCGCTGGTGTCCACGGACATGGGTAGGAGTTGGGCGAGTGATTTGCTTTGGGAGCCCAGAGATATAGGTACGCTCTTGTAATTTTGCCTTTGTGACAGTAAGCTCGTAATCCACGATCTTGTAATTCAGTAGCTTATAGCTTAGCTGCCCACGGGGCTGGCTTATGTCTAGGCCCTTATTGTACCCAGGTTTGGTGGCCAACGATTTGGCCCCTGTTAATGCAGATTTCACCACAAATTCACCACATTGTAATTGCCTGCCTAGTAGTAATAACTCAGTTGTTCTTGTTAGGCCATGTTTAGATCTATTAGCTGCCTGCTAATAGTCATTAACTAACTAAATAGCTCATATGTATAACTTATTAGCAAGTTTGGTTCAGGTAGTGAGATACCATAATCAGTTTGCACCTCCTGAAACATATGGACAGAGAGGCAAGGCTTTACTATTTCTATTTCCGTGTGTCACATCCTGATGCAAAGTGGTGAATCAACCGCCGATTTGATTCATTGATGCCTTCCTGTCCAGGAAGGGGCCGAGGCGAGGGAGGGAACCAACAGTGGGCACCTATGGTGGGGACACAAGAACAAAGGGAACCTGGACCTGGCCGCCGGCCGGCCTTACCGATTCCGCCGCTGCAATGGAATCTATGGTGGGGGCAGGTCTACCGGTCGCCTCGCCGGTGACATCAGGCATGAGATGAGATGGTCTGGCGCTGGCGCTGGCGCTGGCAGGCGCCCTGTGCCCATCGCCTTTTCGCGCCGCGGCTGCGAATGCGGATGCGGATGTGGATGTGGATGTGGATGCCTCTCGTCTCGTCCATACACCACCCCACGACTCGACCGCCGTCGCCGTCGCCGTCGCTGGCCGAACTAGCACAAGCTGCGCCAAAACCATGCTTGAGCAGACCTCCGAACGGAGTGGTGAAACTGAATTGTGATGGTGCATTCAGTCGAGCCGTACCGCTGGCTGGGGCTGTATCTTGCGGGATCATCAAGGAAATGTGATTAGCTCGGGCTTTGGGATGTTGACAAAAGCGTTAGAGCTGGCTTATGCAGAGATCATTGCCTGTCTGTAGGCGGTCCAAAGAGTAGCCGAATTGGGCATTCAGAAAACATTCCTGGAATCTGATGCAGCCAGCAGCAGTCGTCAATGCGCTGGTGTCCACGGACATGGGTAGGAGTTTGGCCAGTGGTTTGCTTTTGGGAGTCTACACTCTTGTAATTTTGCCTTTATGAAGGTAAGCTCATAATCCACTCTCTTGTAATTCAGTAGCTCATAGCTTAGCTGCTCACGGGGCTGGCTTAAGTGTAGACATGGTGTCGATCTGGGACTACATCCCTTATTGTACCCAGGTTTTGGTGCCAACGATTTGGCGCCTGTTAATGCAGATTTCTTCCTGTAAAAAAATAATTGTAAAAAACTCTCAGTGACAACTCAAACAAATTCACCACATTGTAATTGCCTACCTAGTAGTAATAATAACTCTGTTGTTCTTGTTATACCATGTTTAGATCTATTAGCTGCCTGCTAATAGTTATTAGCTAGCTATAAATAGCTCATACCATGTAACTTATCAGCTAGTTTGGTTCAGGTAGTGAGATACCATAATCAGTTTGCACCTCCTGAAACATATGGGCAGAGAGGCAAGGCTTCACTATTTCTGTGTGTCACATCCTGAAGCAAAGTGGTGAATCAACTGCCGATTTGATTCATGGATGCCTTCCTGTCCAGGAAGGGGCCGAGGGAGGGAGGGAACCAACAGTGGGCACAGCTATGGTGGGGACACAAGAACAAAGGGGGGCCTGGACCTGGCCGCCGGCCGGCCGGCTTTTCCGATTCCGCCGCTGCAATGGAATCTATGGTGGGGGGGCAGGTCTACCGGTCGCCTCGCCGGTGACATCAGGCATGAGATGAGATGGTCTGGCGCTGGCGCTGGCGGGCGCCCTGTGCCCATCGCCTTTTTCGCGCCGCGGCTGCGAATGCGGATGCGGATGTGGATGTGGATGTGGATGCCTCTCGTCTCGTCCATACACCCCACCACGACCGCCGTCGCCGTCGCCGTCGCTGGCCGGCCCCTCCCGCCTTTCCCGATTGAATGAGCCAAACCATCGAAAGCTGCCGCATTGATGGCCGGCCGGCCACCCGGCCCCGCACCCTGCAACCGACGGATGCCTACTTTTTCGCTCCACCAGACGTTCCCTGCCGGCGCCAGAACGGTCCACGGCGCGCCATAGTAGGCTTTATGGCGCCGGGACATGTGGAGAGACGGCAGACGAGACGATGCGACAGGAAGAGGACGCCGCGACATGCATACCGGCTGCGCTGGCCAATCGTGGACAATCGTGGAGAGACGGCAGACGATACGACACGAAACCTCGCCGATGATCGAGAAGCATGAGGCTGCCATGGCTGACCGCCCGGCGAGGCAGGCAGCGACATCGACATGGATGCCGGCCATCCATGTGCACGGTACAGGAATATAAGATCCCCGGGGCAAGATCCGGTCGCCGCCCGCCGCGACAAGCAAGTCGCCGCCAATCGTGGACATTCCCGCTCCCCGCGTTCCTTTCCACTCATCTTGGAGTACTTTCGAGGTCGTGTCTCCTCTGAATGCATGTATGTAGTATGCAACACGAATATGCCATGCCGTGCCGTGCCAGGAACAGTCTAGAAACATTGAACTCTGCCGGATGAATTTGTGGTGTCCAGAAACCAACACTACAATCTCATCTCAATGGAATAATCCAACTCGCTCGATCGCTAATAGAATGAAAACTCTGCAACCATGGAAATGTGAACAAAAAATGTTGGAGTCGGCTCATGAGCACCAGGAGGAAGATGATCATGTCGTCTCTACAGCACAGCACGTGTAGCAAGCGAATCCATCCAACGAGCATGCAATCCAGAGCTAGCATCCCAGACGACGTGGCGGGAAGCTCTTCGCTCGCTGCTGCTGCTACTCCGCGCGCGGGCATCCGTGGCAGCACGTGCAGCGCCACGACCCGCTTCCCGGGCGGCGCGGCCACTTCCCAGACTTGGGGCCGAGGCCGGGGCGCCGCGGCGGCGTGTCCACCCCACCGCCGTGATGGCGGCGGCGGCGTTGGTCTGCAGTGCGCCACGTCGACCACGACCACCTTCTCGCCGCCCTGGGCCGCGACGCACACCCGTCCACCTCCTCCCGCCATCTCGGTGGCGCCCCTTGAGCCGCTCCGACTCCACCACGGTCCGCCACCGGTCCCCGGCCCAGTCATACACGTTCAACGCCCCACGCTCCTCGTCCACCACGAAGACCATCGCCTCCTCGTCGTCATCACCGCCACCGCCACCAGCGGCAGCAGCCGCCGGACCTTTCCAGCCGGCGAGCATCCCGGGCGGCATGTCCTCCCACCTCGCGGCACGCAGGTCGAACACGGCGCCTTCCTTGGCGCCACGGCCACGGAGACTGACCATGCACACCTTCCCGCCGCACACACCACCTCCGCCGCGTCACGGCTGAACCTCGCGTCCCGCATCGGCGGGATCGCCTCCCCACCCCGCCGCCGCCGCGCCGCCGCTGACGACGTGCCACCGGCAGCAGGGTCCCACGTGGCGCCAGACCGTGCGTCGCTGGCGTCGAACCCAGCGCCGACGCCACCGGCCACGAAAACGCGCCCACGAGCCGCGCCCGCCGCGCACCACCGGCGCGGCGCGAACGGGAACCTTGGACCCAGCCGCCACGATCGCGTGGCTGGGTCGAAGACCACGGGACGAGGCAGCGCCGGAGCCAGCGACCGCGTGGACCCGGCCACGAGGACGAGCTTCCCACCCGCGGCCACGGACTGGAGCGGGAGCCGCCGCGAGAGGAAGGACGGGTGCCATAGTCTCGGTGGCGGCGACGGCATCGGTGGCGCAGGTAGGTCGTCCCACCGTCCCGATACGGCGTCGTAGGCCGCGAACGAGACTCCGCCGGTGCCGGTGGAGGAGGAGGAGGAGGTGGAAGCGGAGGCGTCGTCGAGGACCGCGTACAGCGAGAGGAACGGCGGGAAGGAAGGTGAGTAGAGGAGGCGGCGCCACGGGCGGCAGACGGCGTGTAGGAGACGCGGTGGGAGTGGGGATAGGCAGAGCTGAGCCAGGTGGTCCGGCAGACCAGGGGAGCAGGGGCTGTTGCTGTTGCTGTTGGTCCGCCTCCTGCTCCGTCGTCTTTGGCTCCGCCGGCTTGGTGTCCATGGGCGCCGTGGCGGCCGTGGTGCGGTGTTGTTGGTCGTCCTGGCCCTTCTCCTGCGGCGTCTTTGTCTCCGGCTTTGCGTCCTTGGGCGGCGGCGCGGTGGCGGCCGTGCGGTGCCGCTTGTTGGGCTCAGCGGCGGCCTGCCAGTAGGGGCGCTTGGCGGCGGCGGGCGCAGCCATGGCGAGAGCTAGTGGTGGGTACTAGTAGTATAGTAGTAGCTAGGCGGGGCCGCCGTCGTCGTTGCTTGCGCTCGCACGTCGGAGGAGTATTATATGGCGGCGTGCGTGAGCATGGTGTGGTGGCCGACGGCGATGTGGCGTGGTGGTGGTGGTGATGGTGGTGCAGTTAATCCGGAAAGGTGCCGCCGCATGGGAAGGACAGCACGGGGCCAGGGGGGGAGGGAGGGGAGGGGGGAGGAGGACGGAGGGCGGGAGGCCGACTAGTTGTAGGGAGAGGGAGCTGCCAGCCATCCCCGGTCTTGTTTTGGACAGGCGGGCGGGCGCCGGCAGCGGCAGCTCGAGTGAGTTGAATGGATGAGCAGGCAGCAGGTGGCGGCCTGGCGCTCGCTCGTGCTCCTGTGTCGTCGTCCTCTCAACTGGATTGGTGGATTGATTTTCCTTTTTGGACGAGTCGGCTTGGTCCACGCGGTCGGTCGGCAGCATGCACGTTGTCGCACAGGGCCATACTGTCAGTCAGCGCCCATCGTCGCTTGCCAAGAGCCCAAGACCTTTTCGACTTTACGACCTCGCTTCAACAAGCTTTTGATCATGTGATTTGCGATCATACTATTATTCAACTATCCCTTTCAAAAAAAAAAAAAAAAAAAAAAAAAACTATTATTGAACTATCTCACCTCCATTTTGTGAAGACGCGCGCTAAAGTTGCGGATTAACTTTGTTTTAAAAATCAAAGTAAAACGGTGGCGAGCCGTAGATGTGCTCATCGTGCACTTACAGAGGCTACTACCTATAGTAGCACAGCTGCATGCATGATATGATTGATCATCATCAATCACAAAAGCAAAAAGGCTCGTGTCACCTCAAATAACTACTCGTGTTACGAAAAGGTAGTAGCACCCCTGCTGTTTCGGTTAGCTTTGGTAGATCGCTATCGTCCACTATGTACGCGAGTAATAGCTAGTTGTTGGTTGGTTCATCACCCAAAAAAGGCTCCCCGCTCGCTCCGGTTTTGTGCCCGAGTTTGGTCGTGCGTGCGTCGTCACACGCACCGTACCGAATCCGGGCACGCCAGCAACGGCGATCCGGATATGATGTGCGTCCAAACTGAAAAGCTAGGGCTGATAGCGATCGATCCCATCACTCTGTGATTTTGTGATGAACACGCGCACGAGATAACATACAGTAAGTACATGAAAATTAAACGGCACATCCATCGGCTGGGAAATTAAACTGGGTCGGTCCACTATCCACTGTCTGCCCTCCAGTCGATGGAAACTTGGAAAGCATGCGGCATGTAGTAGATGCGAATGCTGAAAAATTAAACGAAGCTACTAGCGCAGAAAGTTCCGGCTCCAAAGGACAAAGGCCCAGACGACTTTTTGCCGTTCCAGAACAAAAATGTTGTAGCATACCATTGGATGATGCGGTTGTATCAATCCTCCGTTGCACTTTTGACTTTTTTTGCCGTTTCAGAACAAAAAAGTTGTCGCTGGTGCCTTGCCTTATCCACGATCTATAATTCTAGTACATGGCGAGAGATTCACGTAGTACTTGTTTTATTTGTTTGTGTTGAGAAGGTACACCATCAATTCTTTCTTCGTAATAACAGGTGTTTAAGGCCCTATTTGTTATGACTTCTTTTCGGCTTCTGCGAATGAGCCTTACCAAATGTAACAGTTTCACACGATGATTTGTTTGAAATCATTTGTGCAAAAAAGACATGGAACCATTTTGTAGAACCACAAATTATTTACAGCTCCTCTAAAAAAAACTCTCTCGCTAAAAAAAACCCTAAACCATGCTTAATATTTCGGCAACCACTAAAACACGCGCGGACCAAGGTAAACAAGGAGATCATGCTTCTATAATCTATTCATATAAAGAAAAATAGAAAAAAATCATGTCCGGTCCCTTAACTTGGCACAAGGTGCCATCTAGGTCAACTTGGCTTCATGGTGTCATCCGGGTCCTAAATTTTAAAATTGTCATTTCTAGGACCCTAAACCCGACTTCGGGTGTCATCCAGGTCCCACAGATTGACGGGGCGCATGTTGGACCCACATATCAATTAGTTATATTTCTATTTTTTTTTTTTTTTTTGCATAGAATAAAACAAGAAAATCAAGTTCTTGTAGCTACAATCTCTAGAATATTCCAAAAAATGTATCTTTTTCATACGATCTCAAATCTCAGATGAAGATGATTTTTTTATAAAAAAATATATAATTTCTCACAAGATCTACATTTTTCTAGTTTTGAGTTTTAGAATTTGTAGGCGTCAAGATTTTAAAAAAGTAAACACATTTTTCAACAGTATATTAATTGTGTGTCGGTGCTTGTCGCCTTAGAAAGAACATATTTTTCTTATATGCAAGTCAATTGAGATATTTTATATATGAAATTTCTATCTCTCAATGGTACTACAATTTTCTAGTTTTGAGCTTTTTTTTAATTTGAGGTCTGTTAAGATTCTAAAAACGTAATTAATTGTAGCTACCATACACAATTAGCAGGTTTGTATTTTTAATTCTTAGCAAAAAAAAAAAAAGAAAAATATAACCGACTAACATGTGGGTCCCACATGTCGAGCATGCCATGTCAACGTTTGGGACCCGAAGCCAAGTTGAGAGATCCGTAAATGAAATTTTGAAAGTTTGGTACCTAGATGACACCCTAAGCTAAGTTTATGGACCTAAAAAAATGACATTTTGAAAGTAGAGAGAGCTAGATGGCACTACGACCAAGTTAAGGGACCAGCCATGAATTTTTCTCTAAAGGAAAACATAGCACAAAAATTAAAACACACAAGTCAAGAGATCGTTTGGTTGTGTCTACTAGGCATGATTTTTTGGTTGATTTCAAGACATTCAATTTTGGTCACCTAGGTCTAAGAGCGTTGCTAGGGCACCATCCATGCAACCTTGTAGTGTAAGGAAGATGACGCCATCCACTGCAGTGGGAAGTGATTAGGTTACTTGATCATGTAGAGTGATTCAACAACCAAAACTAAAACTTTGAGGGCTGATCCAATGGTGAGTGCGTGTCGTCGTTGGATCCGACTACGGACGACGAAGGGATAACATGGATGGGGGGGGCAAGTGCCCCTATATTATTAGATGGATTTCTTTTATGCACAAGATATTTTGTTATATACTCCCTCTATCTCGATATGTTGATCGTTTTAGCTATGTAACTGAGCAGCCAAAAGTTGCATGAATCGGATATAAAAGGTAAACAAGTTCGACATCTTGTGCTACTCCACCTCCGGTTGGATCGACCCATCAAAATCGGGCCGTGACAACGGGAAGCATAAGGACGGGGCGGATCCATGGTGTGGGCTGCCCGGGCTGCAGCCCCTAGGAGGTTGATTTTCCCTTATAAATATTGTAGCTTAGTTTTTAAATCACCATTAAATGCCTTAATTTTTGTGAACTCTCTATTAATTAGCCCCCTCCTCTACAGCTCATCCCCGCCTCCGCCCCCCGCATAAGGGGGACACGTACTTGAGTTATAGACAACTCGTGACAAAGGAATCCTTACACCCAATCCCACACGCAAGTCAAGTTGTGCAATGGAGAATCGTTTAAGAATAGAAATCCATTTTTTTAAAAACACTAGGATCATGCCCGTGCGTTGCTACGGGTGTTATCTCGCTCACTTGACACTTCCGTTCAACAAGATTACATGCTTCCAATAAGATTACAGACTTGTACTCATAATAGTTGTGTGAGAAAAAAAAAAAGAGAACAATATACCACAGTTGTAGGCCTTGGATTTTGAATTCCCTATGCTTACAATTTTAAGCTATCTTTGTTTCTCAACAGTTTAGATCATTATAGTTTGTATGAGAGAAACACTTTTCTCTGAGCAGTTTGCTTGATCCCCATAATTCTCATCCTTTTAAAATGGACGGTGCATATACCATAACAATTATAGACATATCGAACTAATTGCATGTAACCATAATTCTTTCTTGAAGCAAGAAACCTGAATAAAATTTTATTTGTTCAACTATAATTCATAAATAATACTTTTTGATTTTAGAATGTATGCATAGTATGGATACAAATTCTAGGGAGGTAGTGAATCAAGATCGGGGATGCAGTTAGCTAAATTCATCCAAGCTCACGATTGCTAATACAACGCTCTCTCATTCTTACTCGGCATCAAGCTCCTACCGCTTGAGGTGGAACGTATGCCCCAAAGCTTTTCAATTTTCTTGTTAGCAGCATTGAATTTTTAATAGAACCAAATCGAATCCATAGAGATTTGTTTAATTTTTTTTCTTCCTTCTATTTTTTCGATGGTCTAATCATATTCATTATGTTCACTTGTGTCTATCCATTCTAATCTATCGTGTACTAAATATTTGATTACATCTTCTTCCTTATATTTTTTCCTATCTAATGTGTTTTGTACCGAAGATTTTTTCTAGATAGAGTTTGATCGTACACTCCGTTCCAAAAAACATGTAATTATAGGAAGCGTGCTAGTCAAACAATGTCATCTTTATTATGACTCGAACAAATTTATTATGAAAATATATTTCAAAGCTAATCTAAATGTACTTATTTTGTATCATAAATGTTTGTACTTTTTCAAATAATTTTAGTCAAACTTTGCCATGATTGACTCCTCCGGATGTGAGAATTGCATGTTTTGTGGAACCAAGGGAGTACATGTTTCATACCAGAGAATTTTTATTCCTACCATAGAATTTTTTCAATCCTTTCTTTTAGATTCCGATCAAGAGAATTTTTATTCCTACCATAGAATTTTTTTTCAATCCTTTCTTTTAGATTTCGATCATATTCATTTTAAGTTTTTTTTTCCATCTAAAATAGGGTCGAGTTCTTCATCATGCACACGTATCTTTTTCATTGCATGCAATCATGCAAATCTAGTGGGATGAAAATATTAGTTTCCTATTCTTAGCATGCAAACTGCGGGAGGTTATCCTAGCCACTTGTGGGGAGCACACCGGGCGGAAGCTTAAGCGGGCGACGACGTCGGTAGAGTCCGTGTTTCGTTCTTTTTATTTTAAAACAATTGGAGCACACCTTTTTTGGTGGAGATGGGAGAAGAAAAGTAAGCGGTGCGAGTTTTGCACTTGCTCCATCGCCTGTGGCTTTTGGGATAGGCAGGTGAGGTGAGGTGAGGTGAGGTGGGGCAGCAGCAACACTCCCACGTTGACGTCGCTCGGTCACGCTTGGCGCGCAAACTCAAAGTGATCGGTCAGAGAGTGATGGGCCGCCGCAGCCGCACCGGCATATGGGAGCATGGCCGGCGAGGCGACGGACGGGGAGAGCCAATTTTGTGTTTGCCTTTTTTCCTTGTACGAAAAGGCTATTGTGTGTTGCCTTTCGGCGGCCTAGAATAGCTAGGTAGCCCAGCCGTGCACGCACATGACATGCAGATGCGATGGATGCAATCGGTCGGAGCTGGCGGAAAAGGCGTCGTTCGTCGGCTACCACCCACTCCGGCCTCTCAGCAGCAGCAGTGTTGACTCATTCGATCGGATGCATGGATCAACGCACGACGCCGGCCGCCCGTAGAGAAAATCAGAGCAAGTCGTTTGTTGTGTGCGTGCATCATCATACGATCGACGACGATTCGAAGAAGCAAACTAGCCTCTCTGCACTCGCTACTAGGAAGGGAGGACCCGTCGGCGGCGTCCGATCCGCCGCAGGATGAGCCACGCCTCAGATCCGCCGCCGGCCGCCTGTATAGATCGCCGCCTTCCTCCTCCTTCGTCTACGCGTCCACCGCGACATGTAGGAGTATTTTATTTTAGGCCGCCAAACGAGTGGACGTCATCCAATTCCAGCTGGAAGAAGCAATTAGTAAGCGAAAAGGCAACTTTTGGCGTTTAATGAGCGGCGACCCACACCCAGCCCACCCACACCGGAATCTTCGATTACCGAGCGTCTTGTCTTAATATCTCTCTCTCTCGCTCCATTTTCGAGTTGTATATGCTCCGGCATGGAGCCATGGATGCGTCTCGAGTCTCGACTTGCTTGCCGGCTTAATTAATGCCCCGTCCTTTTCTTAATCTCTCTCTCTGCTGTGTGGATGTGCTGAATACGTACATGTGACTGTCCAACACATGCACGATGCACCAACACCCACTTGTGCTTGGTTGATGCATGAATAAGCCACTCCAGTCCAACCATCACCTTTTCGGACGCTCGATGGATCAGCCGACAGCCGCACACACAGCTTGCGAGCCCATGCAGTGCAGATGATGGAGATCCTAATCCATCCATCGGGGACCAAGCCATCCATCTCGGTCGCATCGCATCAGCATCATCCCATTCGGCATGGGCATGCGCATTGGCCACAACTAGCTACCACAAGTTGTTGATGACGACGATTTGATTGTTAGAGTAAGTGTCAAAATAGTCTAGCCTCCAATTGATTATATTCAGGTCAGCAACAGCACTTACTACGCATATACTCTTTCCGTTTCAAATTGGAGTTTACTTTAGCTTTTATAGATTCACTGTTTTTGCTTTGCACCTAGTTATATATTATGCCTAAATACATAACAAAAGAAATACATCTACAAATACCAAAACGGCCTACAATTTGGAACAGAGGAAGTACGTATGTACATCATCGTCCATTCTTAGTAATTAACTAACCGATAAGTGCAAAGACTTAGGGCAAGTCCACCTTGCCACAGCTATAGCTACTTGCATATACATATTGATACTTGCTGCTGATCAACCATTTCGATCCTATCTTCAAACAAGTTGGTACCTACCATGTGTGGTTGCAAGTTTCGGGGGTTGTTTGCTTGCCGGCCAACGCCCGCCGTGCCACAGCTGCGGCTGCCACGCAGAGCTTGGCAAGTGTTTGGTTTGCTGTGCATGCAAGCCACGCCACACGCTGCGGGCGGCCACGGGTGCTGTGGCTCCTGCTTGGTTCACGTGAAAGCTGCGGCGCCACATCGGTTCCCAGTACAAAATCACGCCACACCTGCGGCGGCCAAATCCATCGACTAACCTTCGGCAGCTGCCGTTGCTACAGCGTGGCGGCCCTCAACCACAAAAGGCGGCGCCACACATGGCATGGCAAGCTTAGGCGGCAACCAAACAACTCCTCATTGTTGTAACCAAACTCCGCTTTGCAAGGGACAGGGCGGGGAAGGAGCCCTAACGGGCGCGCGCGCTGCTCTAGTCGCTATAGTCGCAGAGTAGTTTTCTTAGTTAGTACAACCCTAAGCTCCACCGTTAAAGCCAGTGTCGTGTGTTAGTGTTCAACCCCGTGCGGTGAATGACTTTCGCTATTTCGCCAAACGGGCTTTGTAACTTTATTTCAACTTCTCTTAAAGCAATACGTGTAAAAGCACACTCTAAAAAAGAATCTTAAACGCACTCGTGGCCAAAAGAACCAAGTAAAAATTAGGTGTTTATTTTCTCCCTGAAAAAAAACACAACCATGCTTGGCTTCTTAATTGGTCACCAACATATAAAAAACAGATATTAACCATTTATATTTGTTTCACAACATACATCAGGTATAGCACCAATTGTAAAACATATATAAACATGGTGTTAATGTTTTCTGCACAATGAAGTAGCAGTAGCCACTAGTATCGATCCTGCATATCTATCTCCTGATCAACAAAAATAATGTACAATCACATGAGACAACATGGTAGCTAACTACTCCGTAGAGGCTCGCTGGCCAATCCCACAACAGATCGAAGAATCCATATGGATACATGCATGATGCTGATATGATTTAGGGGACCATAATACATGAGCAGTGACCTCATATGAGGAGGGTATTATTATTATTGTGGATACATACCCTAATACTAGTATAATAGTACAAGGGAACAGCTAAGCCTAAATAGATCCCGCATCCTGGCGGCCGGCTGTTGTGTACCTCCACAGAACATGCCAAAAACTACCTTTTCGATCACCCACCAGTTGCAGTCACCCCACATGTCAACGAGTACCAATATATATATAAATATTAACATTTTATAATGTGTATTATAGATATCTCAATCACTGCACTAGTACTGAACTATATTTTCATAATAATGTACAATCACATGAGGCGGAGTATTGAACTATATTTTCATAATATCATGTATATTTGAAGATACGAATATCCATACTATTTTTTAATAAACCGAGACGTACGTATATTTTTCCTGAGAGTAACAAGCTAAGCAGCCGTAGCTTAAAAAAAAAGGCCACGTCATTTTCGGATATGGTCGACGTACGTGAGGGCTTCCTAGACCATGGACTGCAACCTGATCAATTGAATCTATACCTACTAATAAAGAGAGAAAATTTCTTGTCCACCTTTTTGGGTCTGCCTAGCCGAGAGTCCGATGCAAATACGATAAATCCCGTAACAATAAAAACGAACTACAAAAGTACGCAGAGAAAAGTATGCGGACTATATATCGGACGTCCGACTTGGACTCCTACACGCCTCATGAAGTCAGATGTTGGTCCTCTTCGGTAGTATATATACAGTAGTGGTCCACGGGCGCAGCCCGTGCTTAGTTAGATATGAGCCACAGAGCAATGCAAGAAAATGTTGTCTTGTTTGCCAGATTCATTATATATACTTCACAAGAAAATATTTTCTAGCACGTAATTAATCAAATCCTTCTCTACATACATTTGCTAGGCTTAGCAAAATCATTATCAAAATGTTGGAGTTCGAGGAGAGGAGAGGAGATGGTAGTTGGAGATGGATGAATAAAACATATGACAATTGATAGTAAAGTATAGATATAGAGAATGGATGAGTTCGAGAGAAAGCCGTATAGAGGAGAGCATCTCGCTGGCCAGGACAAAATATTCCTTCAAAGGTTGAATTTAGAGTATGACGAGTGCGTATAGCCTCGCATTAATCGAAGAGGAACAAATGTAACAAAAATATCGCCATCATTGTGCCTCCGCCCCGATGCCCTCGCCCTCGCCCTTGCTCGCCACCAGCGCCTTGCCTAGCCACGCCCCCGCAGCTACGCCGCTTATAGCTCGCCGTGTTAGAGCATCTCCGCCAGACTACCCAAAGAGACTACCTATCTCCAATTTGAGTAGTGCAGGCAAAAACCGAGGTCCGGCGGGCTACCTACTCGACCCAACAGATTTGTGGTCTACCCAAATCTCCAGCTCTACCATTCTTGTTGGGCCAAGGTCGACTACCCAAAAGTCTAGGCCGACGTTTTTTTCTCTCCCACCGGTGCTCGCGCGTAGGTATCCACCGCCGCCACCCGGACCTAGCTCGCGCCGACGCTCCATCTCCAAGCTTCGCCGACGGGTGGGACCATGGACGAGACCGGATCCGCCATCCGTAGCCATCCCTCGTCATCCCCGACCGCTTCCGCTCCACCCGGCCGCGGGTCGACCACGCATCCGCCGGGACGGGCGTGTTCACGCTCTGCCGAAGTTCGCTCTGCCGCATCCACCCCGGCCACGTCTGCTCCGCCGTGCACCCATCCCGCCACGTCTTCTCCTCGCCGTGCCCCGCCCCGCTCCCGTCCGTAGGCCGCCTTTCGGTGCCCACACGCAGTTGAATCTCCTCTCTGTTTTCCTGTGTATGAACTATGCGATGCAAAGGTGTGTGTGCGAAGCCATCCAATTCATTTGTTCTTTCATTTTCAAATAGTTTGCAATGGATTTCCAAGGCACGCATACGATATGCTTTGTCGGAAGACACTCTTGTCAATTCGATTGCATTGATCGAACCTCGTGCGATCCTCTCAATCCAAAAGAACTCGCAAATTTTACACAAGCAAGAGGATATCCAACTTTGCATCTCTTGGGAGGTTGTGAGTTCGATCCTATCATTAGCAATGAGCAACCGAGCAAGGCATATTGGACAAGAATCATGGAGCACTTCCATGCCAACAAAACCTTTGAGTCGGATAGGAATAAAACTTCACTCGAGCATAGATGGGGTACAATTCAAAGAGAGTGTCAAAAATTTCAAGGACTGTTTGAGGATGTGCGGCGGAAGCCCGGTGGAGTTCCATACCAAGAGCATGTAAGCTTCTTGTATGTCGATAGAAATTAATTCATATATGCAATCTTGTTTACTCCATTGTTCCATTTTTGATGCGCAGCTATTGGACGCACAACTCGCTTACTCGGGCGGAAAGAAGAAAAGGATTTCCTTTGCTACATTGTTGGCTGAAAGTGAGGAACTCACAAAAGTTTCAATCAATCAATCCAAGGGAGAAGAAGAAGGCTACCAATGCCAAGAAACAAAAAGACTTCCAATGCTACATCCTCCAATCCAATCAATGTTGATGAAGCTGAAGCACAAGGTATGGACAGCCCACAAACTCCTGATTCTTCTCAAATCACAGCAAGACCCATTGGAAGGAAGCGTGCAAAGGAACAACTCAAGAACAAGGGAGGAGATGGTGGCTCATATAAGAATGTAGTTGAGGAATTACTTGTTGAGAAGAAGGAGGAAAGGAAGATGAAGGATTTGAGGTGGCAAGAGGCCAAGGCCATTCATGAGCGTAGGATATCTGTTGAGGAGAAACGGTTGCAATGGGAGCAAGAGCAAAAGATAATGTTTTGCGATGTCAACACTTTAGATATAGACCAAAAGAATTACGTCTTGGCGATGAGGGCCCAAATCACAGCAAGGAAGATGGCTGAGTTCTCCCAAAGCTTGGGTGGTTCTAGTGGTGGAAGTCACCAAGCAGGGAGATGATCTATGTGGTGGCGATGCATCTATTTGAGGCTTTTTTGTTTAATTATGTCGTAGTTTATTTAAGTATGTTTGAACTTTGAAGGATCCTATATCATATTTATTCGGTTTGAACGATGTGTTTTATTTGGACCTTTGATCTATGATGTTGCAATTAATTATGTTTGAATTATGAGCTTTATTTGTGGTTGCAATACTTTTGGTTAAATTATAGAGGAAAAAAATGAAGATCATAGAGGGGCAATATGTATTTGAAAAAAATAAAATAGGTAGCCGGTTTTTAGGTAGGACTGCTGGAGTTGAGAGCGAAATTTAGGTAGAATGAAGTTGGGTAGCTACTTAAATTTAGTTTTAGGTAGTCTCTTTTTAGGGTAAGATCTTTGGAGATGCTCTTATGCCTCGCTACCGCCCCCCCGAACTCCCCATCCTTTGCTACGCCGGAGCTCGTTGCCCTACTGTCCAAGCTCGTTGTCGACGCCCGTGTTTATTGCACACGGCATGCCGGATAGCAGCAAGACCGACACGAGAGTCGGGCGCTGGAGCGGCGTGCCACGGGTGGTTTGGCGGAGGGCACGGTGGAGGCGATGCGATGTTGGAACCCGCGGAGGCGACGAGAGGAAGATAGAGGTGTCGGGGAGTGCGGGGGGGTGTTGGGTGCTAAGGCACGACCGGAGAAGACGCAGGCCGGTGGGCGTGGGGAAGGCGGCCGCTTGAGAGCCAGTGCCCGGATGGGAGGAGAGAAACTCCCGTTGCAACGCACGGGCAGTTTTCCTAGTAATAGTAATAATCACAATTTCAGATCGATTTGAATGGTTTCATAAAAAAAAAACGTGATAATGAATAGTCAAGCTCAAACTTTGCGGCTCATTGCATTGCATATGCTCTCGACTTCAGCTACTCCAATACGAATTGATCAATCGTATACGGCTCATTAATTTCTGGTTTCCTGGTAGGGCGAGGACGGACTCTGGAGAGAATATCATGGAGATGAGCTACTCGTGTTACGAAAAGGTAGCTAGCACCCCTGCGGTTTCGGTTAGCTTTGGATCGCTATCGTCCACTATTGTTGTGATCATCGAGTAGCTATCGTCCACTATTACGAAAAGGTAGCTAGCACTGACGGAGGTAATTTTTGAACGGGGTGAGTGAGGAATACGGCTGACACCTGACAGAGTGATAGTGCGGTCAAATTAGACGAGGTTGGTTCCCTCCCTCCCTGTTGCCGTAGGCGGCAATTGAATTTGGCTCGCCCGGAGTAATTAATTAAGGCTCCACTGACTGCGCTGTGAGCGCGCTAGCTGCTGCAATCGCTGGACGCTTAGGCCAGCAGAGTTTCACCTCCCGGTTTTTAAGATGTGAAACTTTGGCATGAAATAGGCGTCTTCCTCAATGTACGTTTTCATTGGCGGTTTCATAGGCTCAAGGGTCTCACAACCTCTCTCTCATTGCATGGTTTAATTGCATAGTTGCATGGTGAAACTTTATTTTCTGTCTCAATGGGGGTTTCACACAGTTCCAACGCATGTGTGAAACTGTGCCCAAAGGTTTCACCATGATGAAACTCTTTCCTTCTCTCCTAGGGGTTTCATGCAAAAACTAAAATTTTACTGATGTGGCGCTGCATTTAATGTGCATGAAACACTCATGAAACCCTATTGAGGCGGCCTTAGGACACTCACAATGCAGACTCTACCATAGAGTCTAAGCTTATTTATTATCATCATATTTATTGCACTTTTGCTGATGTGGCGCGGATGTGGCATTATATTTATGAAAGAGAGAGGAGGAAAAATAAGACTCCAAGTCTTATTTGGACCCAGTTCACGTTACCAAAGGTAATAAATAGTTTTTAGACTTTATGGCGAGCCTGCATTGTGAGCGCCCTTAGGGCGCCTCCAACGGTTGTCGAAAGTCGCCGGCTTAAGCCTTAATCTGTCCGACGTGGCAGGGGAGAAAGCAGGATTAAGCATCTCGCTAGCGACGACCAAAGCGCTAGTCTCGCACGGTTTCCAAGAATCAAATGTGTCTCTGCTGGTTCCGCGTTTTCAGGGGATGCATGCATTCTTTCGTTTCTTTTCTATTTTATCTAGCCTGCAGCCTCCACGTAAGCTGGCAATTTGCATCCACCACTGCGGACGCCCCTAGGCACGTGCATCCCGCTCGCAGCCTCGTGCCTGCGGCATCGAAAGATTAGAGAGGAGGTGGTTGGGCGATCAGTAGGAGTTCAGTGTGTTCAGAGCCTAATTCAGATGCAGATTGCAGCAAAAAGTAAACCGATAGTGTACCGTCAGGCTAATGTATTGGGACACTCCCCCATCGGCTAGCATCCCCATTAGTACACACATGGTTTGTGGGTGGGTGGACGGTGAGGCCCTACTGGTTGCTGCACTCCCCGCTGGGTGCCTACCGTGTAGTAGACACTGCCTACTAACTATTTGTATTTTTAATACTTCCATAGACATTTTTAATATTTCTAATACTTCTATGTGGAGATAGCACTCATCTTATATGAAAACACACGTCATCTCAATATAACCAACCGGTACCTTTTGAACACAACAATAGAATAAAATGTCCATATGTTACCGAGCGTCTTGTATATGCTCCGACATGGAGCCATGGATGCGCGCGTCTCGAGTCTCGACTTGCTTGCCGGCTTTAATTAATGCCCCGTCCTTCTCTCTCTCTGCTGTGTGGATGTGTTGAATAGGAGTACATGTGACTGTCCAACACATGCACGATGCATCAACACCAACTTGTGCGTGGTTGATGCATGAATAAGCCACTCCAGTCCAACCATCACCATTTCGGACGCTCGATGGATCAGCCGACAGCCGCACACACAGCTTGCGAGCCCATGCAGCATCCATCGGGGAGCAAGCGATCCATCTCGGTCGCATAGCATCGCATCATCCCATTCGGCATCGGCATGCGCATAATCGGCCACAGCTAGCACAAGTTGTTGATGACGACGATTTGATTTTTAGAGTAAGTGTCACAATAGTCTGTAGCCTCCAATTGATTTTATTTAGGTCAGCAACAACACGTACGCATATGTACCATACGTACATCATCGTCCATTGTCCTTGGGTAATAATTAACTGACCGATGAGAGTACAAAGACTTAGGGCAAGTCCACCATGCCAGCTATAGCTACACTTGCATATACATATATTGATATACTTGCTGCTGATAAACCAGTTCGATTGTATCTTCAAACAAGTTTGTACCTGCATGCCATATGTGGTTGCAAGTTTCAATGTTTTAACGAGAAAGATCGAGCTAATAGCTAGGTTGCTTTTGGCAGAGTTTGAGATTCTCGTAGAGACTTTTTTAGATTGAGATTTTCTTCAAAAATGTTTATTGGATGAATCAAAGTGGTTTTGTATAACCGTTTGGCTAGCTCGCTCGATTCTCGAAACTATATAAGGATCGACAAACCAGATTCTGAGTGTTTCGTTCAACTAGAAACTCCTAGTACCGCAAAAACAAAAATTAGTTCCAAGTGATTCTCTCAGAAAATGTTTTCCGATCTTTGCGGTGTTTGACATCAATTCTAGTGATTGTGCACTAAGGGCATGTACAGCCCTACTGAGACGGAGTGTCGTCTTCAATCAACTCAATTCTATCATACGGACAAGTGAGAAGACAAGACATACAACCCATGATCTATTTCATTGATTGCAAGCTATTTAATGCGTTGATGTAGCCAAGATCAATAATAAATAAATTTTTGTATACCAATGTGTTGCCGCACTATCATGCACATTCACAAGATATGAACAAAGAGGGAGTGCACACTTCTGACCAAACAATTCATTTAGAAAATTCAGAGATCAATAACAGGACCAAGTTCAGAGAATATCTGAAAATTCACACGGATAATACAAGCTATAGCTTTGCCTCGAGAAAGGGCATACAAATAGCTACAACTATAGTTTAAGCTACAGTCGAAACATCTATTGCAAATACACGAGCTTGGGCTTCCACCATATTGAAAAATGCAGAACAAACGACCACCAAGTAGCAAAGAGGAGTGCGCTCGGGAGTGTGGCAAAACCTCGAACAGGTGGCATGCGAGTTCACACCTCGGAAGGGAGTGAATTAGAGTGTGGTGGTGGGCAGCGGAGGTGCGGCGATGGATGTGAATGGGGTTGCGGCCGACGAGCTGATGGCGCCGCGGCTCGGGGGTCACCGGCCGGCGGTGGCGGTTGTGAGCGGCCAGCATCCTTCACTTTGGCTTGGCGGACCGGCGCGACGGGCGGGAGCTCGTGTGGCGGCGTCTCCCACGCGTTGGACCGGCGGCGCTCGTGTGCAGGGTGCCCCGCGGCGGCTCGCAGCGGGCGAACCGGGCGGTAGCTCACTTCGGATGCGGGGGCGGCGGACGGCGGCGGCTTCGCCGGTTGCATACCGACGGGCGACATCCGGCCTCTTGCACATCTTCCTGCGTCGATTTTGCTTGTGGTCACACTAGGTCCGCTTTCGATCCGCACGGCGAAGACGAGGCCAACGAGCCGCCGCCGTCGTTTCATGAGACGACGGGGTGGGCTGTCTACTCAAGCATGGGGGTGTTTTTTGCAAAATTTACTTCATCTGAGCCCGGGTCTTACAGACCCGCTGTACATGTCCTAAGAATGTGAAACGTTTCTCTTTGAGTAGGTGTTTTCTCCCCGGTAAAAAAATCACAACCATGCTTGGCACCAACAATGCTAAAACATGGTATTAATTAACGTTTTGTGCACAATGAAGTACATAGCAGTAACCACTAGTATCGATCATGCATATCTATGATCTCATCAACAAAAAAAAAAAATAATATACAATCACATGCGACAACATAGTAGCTAGCTAGGCTCGCTGGCCATTCCCACAACAGATGGAAGAATCCATGATGCTGATATGATTTAGGGGACCATAATACATGAGCATGCAGTGACCTCATATGGGGAGGGTACATACCTTATTCAGAAAGAAACAGGCTAAGGCACATTATAATTATTGTTGTAGTTGTAGATTCATACCCTAATAATACTAGTATAACACATGGGGACAGTACATGTGCCAAGCCTAAATAGATCCCGCCAGCCCGGCGGCCGGCAGCTGTGTACCTCTACAGAACATGCCAAGAACTGCCTTTTCGATCACCCACCATGTCAACGAGTACCAATTCCAACACAGGATGGAACACGGCAACGCCACGCCATCTATGTTTCTTATTAAATTTAATCGATACATCTTCACTTCGTACAAGTGCTTATCATCTAGCCATTCAGTAGTATTTTTCTCTCACAACAAATCAACATCGGTGAGCCAGAAACGATCCAGCAAACAAATAATCAACACTTTTTATATATAAACCAAGACATATATTTCTTCTAGAGAGCACAAGCGAAGCAGCCGTAGCATAAAAAAATCCCACGTCATTTTCGGATATGGTTGACGTACGTCAGGCCTCTCTACCATGGACCGAATCCTGATCAATAATAATCGCAATTTCGGATCGACTTTTGAATGGTCAGTATGTAACGTAACAATGAATGGTCAAGCTCAAACTTTCCGGCTCATTGCATTGCATGCTCTCGACTTTTAAGCTACTACTCCACCGAATTGATCAACGTACGACTCATTTCTGGTTTCCCGGGACCTTCAGGGGCGGCAAAGGATTTTGCAGACAATATCATCGAGATGAGCTTTATTTTTAAAGATTTTTTTCCCCATGTTATCAGATTCAATACCAAGCTCTCCTACCGGTATAGACCAGCAGTGCACTTCATAAAAATTTCAGGATTAAATATACAATTCAAAATCTCATGGACGTAGATGACCATGTATTACTCTAAATTAAATCCCGAAAGACTAGTCCAACCCCTATATTATAAAGGCTACTGTACGGCAATAAATATTCAAGTGCTCCCTCCACTAGTCCACCAGCTGCCGGCCTGGCCATTTTCTTATGATCCCTGCTCTGCTAGTCGGCCAATAAACTAGTAGAGCCTGATGTATGATACATGCTCCAAACATACAAATACTCCCCTTTCAAAGAGATACTACAATTATACAATAGTATGCAGAGAAGAGAAGAGACAGATTGGTGGGTGGTACGCTCGCCAACAAAGTTAACCTTTTGCTCCCCCTCCCATTGGCCGGCACCTGTCCATCATCACTACGCGTTGTATATTATCACGTCTCATGTCATGTGACCTACCAAGTGTAGTATTATACTTTCCTTTTTCTGTTTTTAAAAAAACATCCCTACATCCCATAGCGCCCTATGTAAGTATCTGAAGCTTTTTTAATCAAATCTATAAAAATGTTTATACAACATTAAATAAATATCATCAGATTAGCTATGAAATATTGTACCTATTAATTATCATAGGTATTGCTACTGTTTTCCCTCAAAAAGGATATTGCTACTATTTTTATTATCGTGTCAAAACCCCAGTATTCGCATGAAAGCGTTGTTCTGTTTTGCCCTCAAGGCTCAAGGGTACATATATATGCCCATGTCCTTCACCATTAGATGATGGTTTTCCTACTAAACACACGTCCTAGTGCGTTAAACGTTTCCACATCTCAGAAGGTAACAACACAAGAGGTCACGTCACCGCTCGGTCAAAGAGTAGAGACCGAATAGGGAACATGGTAGTTAGCTAAACAATAAGTCACAAGTAATGTTAAGTGGTATGAACTAGTTTAGCCCTACTAGTGAACTATGTAGTTGTTACTTGAGTATATTGAGCTAACAATTATCTAAACTTTTTAGACCTAAAGGAACTAAATAAGCTGCTAATAGTTAGCACCTTGGATCCAAATAGCACCCAAGTTGAGTGCCTTTAGAGAGTCATTATTATCGGGGGATAGATATTCTCATCAGTGTGTATGGGCACTAGGCTTCTCTTGTTTATTCATATACTCCGGGGCCATGCTTAGTGTACAACCCCACCCATATATAACGCCGTTGCTGCATCGTTTTTTTTTCCCGGTCACGCCCGCGCCCGCTGCGAAGTGATGAGTGTGATGTGAAGCTGACACATGGGCCATGCCATGGACGAGCAAGGCCGATCGATCTGCCTGCGACCCATCAGTGTAGCGAAGCGAAAAGTAGGCACGTGGTTGCCTTTAATTTGCCGTCAGCTGCGAAAAGGTATCCTTCGTCGGCAGCCCTACCTGCCGATGACCATTTCAATTGACTGACTCCTTTTCCTCTCACAACCAAGCGCACACCGTTCAAAAAAAAAAAAAAGAACACTCGATATTAACAAGCTGAAATAATATATGTTGAAAATACTAGTAATATAAAATGCTAGTAGTATATTCCGATTAATTGCTTAGTCAATTAAAGCCTATAAAATTGGCCGGCCGGAGCACTCAATTGCATGTGGTTGTCAACTTTTCGAGCCAGTCCAGCTAGGCAAAGACGAAAAGGTAGCTTTTGGCCTTTACGAGCCCCGGGAGGCGCGCCGACGACCCACCACGACGGCGACGCCCATCCTTCACGTGCCACCCATTGCCATTGGATCGGCGGACCACCAACCAACCAAATCTCAACTCGTGCTTTGTTTGTGTTGCATCACAGTCCAGTCCAGGTCCAGCGCTCAATGCTCAGCTCAGCTCAGAATATATATATTATATTATTATTATCCATGTTGATGAAACGTTACGGAAACGATAACAACGTGACGTGGAACGAGAGTGGTAGTACCATACTTTTACAAAGTTGTATGACAAGAGAAGGAAGCCGTTCCGGATGAAACACGTTTATACGTACAACACAAGACCCAGTAGCCACCAGTTTTTTTTTAAAAAAAAAATATTACGGTTACGAACTTACGACCAGAGGGACCAACGTGACGGGATTCCAATGCATACATGCTGTTTGGGCGACGATCGGGTGTGACTCGACCCAGCTTGGCCTCTGACGCTTTCTTAACTTTTATTTGGTTTCGGCCCAGCCCACCTTCTCTCCCCTTCCATCGCCTGCAGCGAGTACTATAAGCCCGGTTCGGGGAGAGATCGTATCGAGGCTCTCCACGAGTTTCCAACAAAGTAGCCAGCCGGACAAGGGACAGACCAGAAAAGGCTCAGTTCAGGCATGATGATTGACTGATTGGTTGAAGATGCTAATAGTACAGTACTGTAAGTGAACAATGGTGTTGTTGGTTCTCATGAGAAGGGAATGAAACGAGCTGGACAGGGCTGGGCTGAGCCTCTCCCCGTCTACAAATAATCTACTGCTGCCCTGGCGGCCGGAGGGACGATAGGACCACGTCCTGGAGTGCGCTGTCCTTCTGCATCGCCGCCTTGAACTCGTCGAAGCTCACCTTGCCGTCGCCGTTGGCGTCCATCTCGTCGAACACCTCGTCCAGCTTCCCGGGCTCCGTGATGTCGCCCGGCAGACACTCCTCGGGCAGCGCCTGCAACACCAACCATTGCATAGCAAGCTCAACACAACATAGTATCTTACAGCAAAGACGTGCAGGTTGTTTGTTACAGTAGCTTCTTACTCGAAGCATTGACGCCAGCTCGTCCTTGCTGATGCACCCAGACCGATCGGCGTCGTACATCTGACACGTCATTTTTTTCAGTCATTCAGAATGTCAGTCGAGAAAGAGAGAGAGCCATTTGATGAAGTCAGAATGACAGTGACCATCCATTCTCAATCGTCACCTGGAAGCAGAGCCGGAGCGCGTCGTCGCCCGCGAGTTGCGGAGGCTGGAGAGTCCACAGAGGATCTCCCTCATGTCCACGGTGCCGTCGCGGTTGTTGTCGAACAGGTCGAACACGCGTGGCGCCAGAGGGACCAGCGACTCCAGCTTCATCGCCTTCAGCACCTGCTCGAACTCCGCCAGCGTCGCGTTCTCGCCGTCCGCGCATCTGCATATATATATGCACCACCCGATCCACGACCATCTCATTGTTAATTTCAGTGATGAAAAGGTTTCAGAACTAACTATCTGAAGATTTCATTTTTGCCAGTCTTCACAACAACCTATCTTACTGTTACTGCTACAAACGAAGGGGTCAAAATCCTCACATACTCACATTAGTACAAAACTCCAGAATGCAAACCATCATGTTTATAAATGCTACAGCTTCTGAATGATCATAACTCCATGTGGATAGGTCAAGGACATGACAAACATAAACATCAGGGTTAGCAACTACTATGCACTTCTCTCACTATGTACAGGAAATTCTATGCTTAAAAATCAATTCCGGAGAATATGGATCTAGACACATTATTGACACTTTATAATCTTCAGTTCAAACTCATGTTTTTATTGCTAAATGAGTGCTACAATCAAAACTCCAGTACCAAACAAATTCCTTATATACTCACATTCGTGCGAAATGAACCCGCAGATTGTCAAGCTCATCTGAGCTCAGGTCATGCCTTCCCAGAAGGTTCCTCAGCCTCTTTGTCCTCAACATCACCTTGCTGCTGAGGACGCTTGCGATTGCCGCTGCCCGCAGTTTCCTTCTAGCGTTGAACCTCTGCAGCTTTGATATGACCTCTGCATCCATGAGGTCTTGCTTTGCGCAGTCCCCAATCACCCAAGGATGCCCCAGAAGCTGGTCCAGATGATGCAAGACAACAAGGTCCGCGACTTTCATAAGTTCAGTTATATGTAATTCAGATTGGCTGGTATCGATGGAAGAAGAAAAAAAGGAACATGACACACACATCACTTGCTGTTGGCCTCTTGTAAGGTTCAACAGAAAGAAGCCTGGAAATCAATTCTTTGGCCGATGATGATATTGTTTTCCATGTATGGTCCTGGAAACTGAATTCTCCCTGAAAGGGGAATGGAGAGTACGCAATGTCATTAGAGCAAGACTTCCTGATTTAGTGAGAGAAATTAAAGACAATTGATGCCATCTTTGTTGAAACGTGTAAGCAGTTAAAGAGTACACCATCATGTAATAATCCAAAGATAATTTCTAGATTTTTGGAACCTCACTTCTTCAAGAAAATGGTTAATTCCTTTTTGACAGGTTGGGTTAGCCTTATTTTGACCTTACGCCCATATTAATTTACCTTCTGCATTTCCCTGAACGATTTGATTGCACATAGCAAGGCTTTAGAGAGCTAGTACTTTGACACCTCTAGGGAAATTGGCCTTTAAAACAGAATGACAGCTAGGACAAATCAAATATGACTGCCAACAGCTACCAGAAGAAGGCAGTTCTTCAGCTTTGATTGAAACAATTGTTCAAAAATCTCTTACCTAGGCACACCTAGGTTCCCTTCTTTAAATGTAATTTAGGTTGAAGAGCATATATCATTAAGACCGAAGTGAATGGAAATCTGAACTGCATTACATTCATGACTATGACATCTGGCATGTGCTATCAAATGATTATAGTTTTGTTAACAAATAAAAATATATGTTCACAGAATTTAATTTGGATCCTGCTTCCACTACAAGTGATCAAACGTGTTCCTTATTGTAAGAGCAGGGTGCAGAATGCTCCAATGGTGAACAAATGAAACTTGAAAAACCAGGATAATTCCGAACAACTCTGAACTCAAATGGAGCAACAACATGTTCAGAGACTAGCCACAGTAAGACTTACTTGCAGTATCCTTTGCTGCTTTTCTCTATTAGTTGGTGCATGAAATGGTGGGCATCTGTAATTACGCCAATTGAAATTCATCAAGATATAAACAGGAAATCAAACCAGGAGTGAATCACAAGGAAGGTTGATAAAACATACCCAGATAATAGAATATATAGAATTACCCCAACAGACCACATATCACTCGCAGCTGAAACATCTTGCCTCGAGAGAGCTTCTGGCGAAACATAATCTATTGACCCAAACAGAGTCACAATTGGGTCGCTGAAATCCTCGACAGAACTTAAACCAAAATCCATGATCTTCAATGTGGAATCTTCATTTGGGCCAGAGAAGAGGCAGTTCTCTGGCTTCAAGTCCCTGTGTATGATGTTTGCCTTATGAAGAGCCTCCAACCCCTTAGCAATCTGACGAATGACAGCCGCTGCATCGAACTCCGAGTACCGGTCACGCCCCACTATCCTATCAAACAGTTCACCACCAGAGCAGAGCTCCAGGATCAGGTGCACCCCATGCGCATCCTCGTACACATCATGCAGGCCTATGACGTTGGGATGTGGCGCGACGTTCTCAACTATCCTCCTCATGACGAGAATCTCGTTGGTGAGCAAGGCGTCAGAGATGGATACCTGCTTCCACATCGGAAGGCCACCCTTTGACCCTTGTTGCATCCCGCTCATGGCCGGGCCAAGCCTTCGCAAGGTCTTTATGGCGACCTCCGTCTTCCCCTCCGATTTGCTCACTCCCCTCCTCACTATCGAGAACCCGCCTCGGCCAAGGACATCCGCAACTTCATAGTCATCGGACAGCTTTCTGCTCTCAGTCTTGGACATTGCCTGGCTAGTTTATGCTAGGAACTGAGTACTGGAATCAGATTCAGATGCTGATTGGGAGGCCACAAGAACTGGAAAGCTTGGTAGTAAGGCAGCAAACAATCAGTGTGTTTGTACAAAAAAAAAAAAAGAACTAGAGCAGTAAGTGCAAGATGAACAGAAAAGAAGCCATGTGTTTCTATGGAACAAGAAGGAAGATTGGGGAGACAACAAGGCAGAAACTAGGAGCAGTAGTTGGTAGTAGAAAGGGACGTACCATATATTGTATAAGTAGCTTGTGTATGATCAATGTAGAAGCAAACTGAGAGTTGAGGGTATATAAATAAGAGTAATGTGAGCTGCTGAACATGGTGACGATAGAAGAAAGTGACATGCGCAACAACCAACACAATGGAATAAACCCATTGAGGATTTGTTTTGTGCTAATGGCAAGATGACAAGAATTTTAAAAATGGGAGTTTAGAAGTGGAGGACAGGCTACCATAGTTATTTGTTGACCGGGTTGCTGTTGCTCAAGGGCTGCTTTGAATTGGTCTTCACTCGGTGAGGCTACTTTGTCGGTTTCACAGCTTTGAAACAGAGATATAAGCATCAAAGAAACGCCATGTCTACACCTTTTGTTTGAACAAACAATGCCATGTTTTTATACTTGTGTTATTAAAGAATTCAAGCAGCACCGGCATACCTGACCAGGAAGACGATCAGCAAGCAGAAACTGGAGCAGGTCGTCGCGAAGGTCCGCCTCTACCACGCTGCCGGCGGGGGATCTGACGTAATGCAGAACGGAAATGCAAAGTGAGTGGAGCAGTGAGTGAGCGAGCTTCACGACGAGCAGAGGAAGTAGAACGAAGACAATTGCAGAGGGATGCTTTGCCGTACCTCGGTGGTTTCTGCTCAGGGACGGACATTTTGTTAATGAAAACAAAAAGGTGGCGGCTCATTAGTCTATGTAGAGACACACACAGCCACACAGGTCGCTCTCAATGTCCAAGAATTGATTTTAAATTATATAAACCTAGACGCGGTATATACACCATTACAAATCACTAATTCCATTCAGCTCGCATGCATACAAAACTGTTTGTACAATGCTTCAGCCTTGCGTCGTTACAAACCAGTTCAGGTTTCTTACAAAGCCACGATGGAACTGTGGCCTCAAGTTACAAGCATGAATAACCATGTGAAAAGGCAAACAACAGCAGGGACACTCGCCTCTAGTCGAGTGGTTAGCTTGAGAAATGCCAGAAGATAGCTGCTGTTGCAAGGCTTTAGTCCGGCAGGGCAGTACCTCTTTCGAGGTTGTTCTTGATCTCGAGCGTGTACTTGCCAAAAGCGCGCTCAATCTTCTTGTTGAAGTGCTCATCCCGGTCATTGATTGAGTCAATATCCTTGTCTTCGTTGAACTTGCGCCTCCTGCTGAATGATTTCCGCTTCTCTTCCCGCTCCTTGAGTTCCTTGACCATCTTATCAATGTTTTCTTCTGGGACATTGGATACCTGGGCATGGCAAAACATAAAGTGGTCAGTTGAGGACACGTTTCCACAAGTACATTCAAGGATTTGTTGATGTGATGCGATGGCACAAAGGCAGCAGTACCTTCCCATACTGGAGACTGGAGGCGTCACGGTAGAATTCGGGATCAGCTTCCTTGGCCTTGTTGTAAGCCTCCATGTCGATTTCTATATTCTTGGTCCTCTTCTTGTATGCATCATACAAGGTCTTTTGATTGAAAACTGAAAGCATAAGCAAAACTTCTCAGATGCAACTCAAAGACCCAAATAAATAAAGGTGCATTTGGACTTCAAGATTTACGGCATGACAGCACATGGAAAAATGGAACAGTGCTTAATCATAACATTCAACTTGAAAAGGATTAGAAGAACAATTGTATAATTTAACACCATTGCTGCTAGTATTGAAGATATGTATTATTATGTAGCAAGACATGTTTGCGATCTATACATAACAGCAACTAATAGCAAGCATTTCCCTATTGCATATAATACAGATATCTACCCTGTACATTCCCAACCTAGCTAACTTTTCTGGTTTATAGTGCGCATATGCAGGATATCTGAGATAGTTATTCAATAAGCTTTGCCAAGAAAGTACTATACTACTATACTAACCCCATAATAAAGTTGTTTAACAGGATTTACTTCTTCCTCTTTCAATATGTTCTAATAACATGAATAACAGAAAGAAATATAACAACTTAGTCTGATGTTGTCACAAACCAATCATGAATAATAATCCACCCTGAATCTTAATGTGAATGGAGCAGAAACTCATCAAAGACTAAGCAAAACACAACAGAGAAGCCATTCAGTAAACATCACCAATGTATGCATTTTCTGCTATCTCAACAAAACAATGATTTCTACCAATCAGACATCTGTGAACATTAGAGGAATGAGCTCACTCACCATCCCACCCATATGGAGCAGGTTCCTTCTCCCATTTCTTGTACTTGGCTTCTGCCGTCTCCTGTGTATCGAGCATGTACGCCTTTGACATATCAAGCCCATTAGAGTCCAGTAGCTTCCCGATCTTCTTCTTCCTGTCGTCTAGCCACTTCTGCTTAGAAACACCTCGGCTCTCGCCGCGAGGCTCCATCCTTTTCTTCTCAGCAACCATAGCTTGCTGATTCGCTTTCCGGGCTTCATTCTATGTAACGTCAGAAATTAACAAGACTAATGAATGAACACACCAAACAGCATGGTGGCAACTGGCAACAGCCCTGATGCAGTAGGTACATGACACACAGAATCAGTGATTCGCCATACCATCTTAAGCCGCAGCTCGAACAGCTTCTTCTGCTTTTCCGTCATCTGCGGATAACCATCATCCGCGCCTGCGCCCTCCTGTTCGTCAGCATCGTTATCTTCAGCTCGCTGCTGCTCCACGGCATCAGACATGCCGGCAGCAGTGGCCACATCAGCAGGTGGCTGTCCCTCCCCACGCTCGAGCCCCTAACAAGGTTGAACCAAGCACACGGTAAGCAGACAGCAAGGCTCCGAATCAAATCGAATCGAATTAACGGCAAGGAATCACCCGCACGCACCGGATTTGGCGTCGGCGATGCGCCTGAAGCAGTAGTCGGAGCACTCGTGGTAGGGGTTGGAGGCGTTGATGCAGTCCGGGTGGACGGTGCGTTGCTCGGGCGGGCGCTTCCACGAGTCGGGGAGCTCGTCGTCGAGGCGCTGCCTGGCCTCGGCGATCTTGCGGAGGCAGTAGTCGGAGCACTCGTGGTACGGGTTGGACGAGTTGATGCACTCCGGCCGCGACTTGCTCCCCTCCGCCGCAGGCCCCGCCACCACGCCCTCCCTCCCCATCGACGATCACGGATCCGGACGGGACGGGACGGAACGGGACGGAACCCTAGGTTAGCCTTGGATCGATTGGGGAACGGAGCACGACGGGCTGGGATTGGGGAAGGGGAGACGAAGACGACACGAGGGCGGGGCGGCGGCGAGTCGGTCTAGTGGATAGGGATAGGAATAGGATGAAAAGTGGCGTGGGCCTGCCTGCGAGCCCACTCGGCCCGCTACAGAAAAAGAGCGATCATGGGCTCAAGTGGCAGCGTCCAATCAACATTGATGTATGCAAGGCTCACTGGACACCAGCAGAGGCCCGCTTCTGTCCACCAAAACTTACCCGTCAAGATGGGAACGGGCCGGGCCGACCCACTGGGTCATCGACCCGACCCACGAGAGTATGGTCATTGGGCCATGGGGTCGGCCTCAAAGTGAAAACGGGCCAAGACGCCGACGCCGCCGCCCCGAGGAAGCAGACCTAGAGCCGGCGCGGGGCCGGCGGAAGATCGACGGCGCGGGACCACCGTCGCGGCGTCCTCAGCAACGGTCGCTGCTGCCCTGCTTCGCCACTAGGCTCTCAGCGACGTCCTCATCGGCTCGGCGTCCTCAGCCCGAGCGGGGAGGGAGCAGATTTGCGGCGTCCTCAGCTCTCTGCATCCTCCGACCGTCGCTGCTGCCCTGCTTCGCCACTCGTCACCTTGGCCGCCGACGAGCACCACCAGAGCACGGGGTATTCCCTCCCTTCCTTCCTACTGTGCCTCCATCTTACTCTTCTAGTCTTCTTGGTTCCGGATGCGCTTCGTCTCTGCTCAGATTGTAGTCTGTCTGCATGCTTGTTTTTCGTTCTTGTGGTCTGCCTATACTATTAGTTCTACCATTAGCCGTCTTCTCAGTAGATTAGCAGGAATTGATTCGTTCGATACAAGCAAGCAAGGAAGAGTAACTTTAGACTTTAACCAATTCGTGTACTGCAGTGAGTTCCTATTTCATATGTCTCTATCACAGTTGCTCTATTCAGTTTTCAGACGAAAATATTCCTTGTCCACATAGAAAATGATTTTATTTGTCTGTATGCATCATCCTACAGCGGCAAACTGCAGGATATAACGTTGGTTGTACATGGACGCCCAAACAAAAAAGTTAGCAGTGTGAAGTGCGAACCGTTCACCAATCAAACTTCATTCCTGAACCGGCAGCTGGATGGTGTTGCAATTCATTGTTTGCCATCTAACTTGCCTGAATATATTCTTGGTCACCTATTGGTCAATTTGTGTCCAGTTTTTTAACATCCTAGGCTGTATATACAGAGTAAGACATGATAATTTGTGGCTGTATTTGTATCAAATATATCAAGTAATCCAGTAATTCACCTCCTTTGTATTGTGTTTTTCCCCTTTTTTCATTTCGAGAGAGAGAGTGGGGGGTGGTGGGTTTATGGTTCTTTGGATTTTTAGACTTCTCTGAAATTTGAATGCTGCTTTGTAAGGTTTTAAATAATGGCCAAGAGTCTTTTGGAAGAGCTTAGTTTACCAGCACAGCTAACTTTTGGGGCTTGGATTTGACTGCACAACCCCTTGCTCTGCCTGTCCACTTCCTGGGATTCCTTCCTGTGTGCTTCTTGATTGTAGGCATAGCCATGTTTTGGTCCCTGTTTGAGTGTAACAATCTGCAAGTTATTTATAAAATGTTTTGGTCCCTGTTTGATTGTAGTACTTCTCCTAGCAGTAACATTTGCGTTGCTAGTACCTGACGCTGCTGGCCAACCGGAGTCATGTATTTTAACCAATGTCTTCTAAGAATGTGTGCTCAGCCTTGATGCTTGACGTTGTTGGTATGCTTAGCACTGCTTTCAGTCTGATATATCTGAAACTGAGCTAAATCAGGTGGACAGGATCTTTCCTGGTTGTGAACTGGCGATGTGTTGTGACATCTGAAATGAGCTAAGCTATATCAGGAGCTTTCTGTCTTGATTGATATATGAACTAAGCTGAGGTCTAGAAGTGAATTGCCAGCGCTGCTTTCAACCAAATTCTAAGTGATAATATTTTTGGGTCAGCCCAGGGTACCCATTGGGCCAGCGAGGCCAAAAGCTTTTGGAGATTTGGGTCGGCCCGTGGCCTTGCAAATTGGCCTTGAGGCCACAGGTCTAAGGCCAAGGCTAAGTCCGGGCGGCCCATTCCATTCTGACTTACCCGCACCCCGTGACGCTGCTGCGTCGCCTCCGGCCAGAACCGGCGAGAGGCTCCGTCGATGGACCTGCTTCTCCTCGCTTCCCACCTCGGCTGCAGCTCCGTTAATGAATCCACCGGCTGCCTCTACACCTCCTCCAACACCAAACCCACTACAGGGCGCTACCAATCAGCGAGGGCATGAGGAGGCGACCATCGATTTCTTTGCCACAATTTCTTTAGCTGAATTATTTTGCACATATTCAATGGATGTGCACTACCCATGCTGTTCAATATCCTGAGTCTCCTGACTACTATCCACCATTGTTTCTTGATTTGTCAACAGCTTGGCTTCTGTCAGCCATTACCACATTGCCCCTACCCTTGATGTGTAGTGTCATTCTATTACGCATACCTTCTATCCTCCCCCAAATTCTTTTTATCTTGGAAAAATGGGATTTAGACTATAATATGTTGCTTCAGTTACTTACATTTCTTAGAAGTATTGATTAGTCTTTCATATGGATGCAGGAGCTCTGCAGTAAAGGAAGTGTGTAGTCACCATGGTACATTTCAAGAATAGGTACATGGTGGTGGAGGTCTTTATAGATGCAGGTAGAGGTGAACAGGACCCTGTAATCCTCACCCAATTTAATATAACAAAAGTTATAAGAGACAGCATTCAGCTCAACTTTGGGGAGTGTGGCCTAGCTGGATCTCTTGGATCATTGCAAGGTACTGCTAGCAATATCCTCTGAAACCTTTTAAATTTTACATCCGTGTTTGCTGTACTGCGTTTCTTACTGGCTTATATATAAAAGTACTTATATGCTCTGCAAATTTTCAGTCAAGTATGTTAATCCTGTAACAAAGCTCTGCATTATCCGTGTGTCACGTGAAGACCACCAGAAAGTTTGGGCTGCTATTACAATGGTGAGGTGCATTGGGAAGGTCCCTGTTTCATTCAACTTGCTCGACATGAGTGGTAAGTTGGTCAGGCTCTGGTTGTTGTCCAACAGACTGGCTCTTGATTTGGTGCCTCTGAACCTTCCAAAATAACTTATTTCTGTAGTTGATTTTATCTTGTTACTTGGAGTGGTAATTTGTCGGATAGGATTTTGATTTAGAAAGGATTCAATATGCTCATCTCACATCACTGTCAAGGTTAACATGTGTGAATAATCTTGTTGGGTGTTTTTCTGTTTTGATTGAGTAATTTACTAAACTTCTGTGGCAACAGTTTTGCCATCTATGATGAAGGTGCACAGGAGCTACAGCTATGGAAAGCTATAGATTTGTCGCTCAAATTCATTCTGTTTTCCTCATATATTTTTTACCTTTTTAGATACATTTCTCCTTAAGAACTCAAAAAATATAGTTCTGTCAGCTATTTTTCCTGCTTAAAGTATTGCCACATGTCAATTTGGATGGCCAGGTTCATATTATTATGTTGCACTTTTGCCATATCGTAGTACTAATAATTTGTAGTCCTTAAGAAAAGGGTAGCTCTTTTTATGGCCGAACTGTTACAGTTTAGCTCATCAATCATCATTGCATTCACTTTTTCTAGGAAGCATCAGGGCTTGCAAAGAAAGCTGCGCTGGAGTGTGATGAAGCGAAATTTGAACAATACAAGGTGGCTGCTGGCGATCGTATGACAGCAGAGATCATCCAGTCCATAGAGAGCAGCTTTGAGAAGATTAGAGGACTAGAGAGCTAGCAAAAAAAAAAAAAAAAAAAAAAAGAAAGAAAAATATCTCCCCTCCTTTTTTTGGTTCGTTATCTCTGTCCCCTCCTTTTTTGGTTCTTTACCTCTGTCCCTATAAACAAATGAAACTATCTGGCATTGAGTGCACAGTCGCACACCTTATGTTGTTACTACAAGTTTTGTGGAGAAGTATCTTGCTCTTGCATAATAATGGAAGGCTGGAGGGAAGTTTTTTTTAAAAAAAGAAAACCGGGTCGCAGATGTATGACATGTATGCATACTTCAAAAAAGCTGGATTACTTTTTCCACAGAATGTAATGTCTGGCTCTTTTTCTGTTCAATTCTTTTAATTTTTTTTCCACATTGAAGGAGATCACTTTATTCCAATACTATCAGCTAGGATGGTACTTCAATCAAAATATAGGTCTCGATCATTATTGTCTGCTCTAGCATCTATAGGTTATGCTGTATTTTATTCCACTAACACCATATTCTTAAGTGCACTTGTGCTCAACTTGATGCCTCCAAACTTGATGTAACATATACAACAAATCTATTAACTGACTTGTGCCACAATTTTGTTAGATTTGAGAATGGGTTAATTTGGTTATATCATGATCCAGGCATCTACTCACCAAATGCATACCGTGGTTTTGCTCGTGAGTTTATTAAAGATTTAGAAAGGATGAGATAAATACTGAAATTTCTCCATATATTCAGTGGGTATCTGCATGTTCTTTCAGTAGACTTGGCTCAATGCTGCAGGCCTAGAGCTATACTAGACATCATAAGATTTGGTGAAAAATTCTCCACAACGACAAGGATGCCCGAGCAAGGAACATGTGAAGGATGTGGCTACATTTCTAGTCTGGTATTGTCATGAAATCAATTGAATTCTTACTTTGCATATGGAACATGAATAGCACACTCTGCTTCTGCTAAGGTACTTCACGAGCAGTTAGCATATTTGAAGAAGAGTCCACACAATGAAGACTAATTCTGTCAAAATAGCTTGCACATGCATTAGTGTGCAAAGATGGACTGAATCGAGGTTTGCCGAAACTAGGCATTGGAAGGACCAAAGCAGGTTCTGGAGCTGACACTGGCAGCGATGGTAAGCAACGCAACAAACGCTCAGAGAGGACTAAATAATAAGTCGAGTCTACAAGGGAAACATGGGAACTTCGACTTCTAGATAGATATATCTACTGCTAGTTTGCTCTAGTCACTGTTCTTTTACCAAAATGAAATCTGTGGCCACATTGTTGACGCCATCCTTAGTTTGCTTTTATAAGATAGCGAGCGCGAATCGCCGTGCTGACGCCGCGTAGTATCGTGTCAACCGTGAGTGTGATGTGATTGAATACAAAAGCGACGCAACCGTATGCCCTGTCGGTGCCCACCACCCCCCCCTCCCCACCGGTGTCCCTGCTGACCCTGCACCGCATGATCATCAATCATCACGTCACCCACATATACCAGATACCCACACGCTGCGCGTGCGCGTCTGATCTGATTCACCACCACCAACCTGTTTCCTTTCATCACGTATGGAAAAACCCTCCTGAAAAAGTCAAAAACTGAAATCCTCTTCGCCTGACCATGCCAAGGCTCATGACTTGTCTGGCAACTGCGCAACGCCACGGATTCTGCTTCTAGAAGCGCTTGGTTTTGGTTCCAACAACTTGCAACCACAAAGCAAGAGAAGCTTGTCAAAGCCCGGGCTATCTCACTGTCATCTCGTCTGTCTCTTGATGAGCCGCCCCGCTTCGTTCCAGCCCCATGTTCGTTCGTGACACCATCGCTGACGACTGCCTGACTGACTGACTGACACAGCGACGGGAACCGAGAAATAAATGGCCACAAACGCAAACGCTTGGTTTGCAAGCGTGTGGTGTGGCTGGCTAATAAACACCGCCCACCCGGCGATTAATCAACACCCTTTGTTTTCTTCCTCTTCTTGGCAGTTGGCACCACCTGTTTTTTCCTCGGACAATCAATTCCAAGACATCGACCGAAAAACCAAAACCTTCTTTCATTCATTTTGGTGCTTTACAAGTGAAAGGAACAGCAGGATGCATGCTTCTATTTGTACAGCCTTCATCATCATCATCATCAGGGAAATATATATTACAATGGAACTACTACAATATGTCATATATGCATGTCACTAGTATATATATATATAGGCTGGAAAATGCCAAAAAATAATAATAATATGGAAGCACACAAGGGAGGAGCACACACCACACTGCAAGGAAGGATTCAGATTCAAATTCAAACAGCTGCACCACTCTACAAAACGGAGACTCTGCTGCAGCTCAAAGCCTATAATGGTCCTCCTCAAAGCCTATAATGGTCCGTCGATGGAAATTTACTTGGTATTTTTCATCATCGTCGGCCGGCCATACGTCCAAAGAAATCTTGTCTCGCCGGCCTGTTCATCACAAAAGAAGGTATCTTGTCAACTCCCCACCAAACAAGGGAACCGTTACTCAATTGTACTACATAAACAAAAGGAAGGAAGACAGACATGTGATACTTGTGTTCGATATCTTATACTTCTTTCAACTACCCAAATGGTCAAGCGTTTTCCAACGTTTTCTTAATCCGTTATTCAACTACGCTCAAGTTTCCTTTTTCCTTATTTTTTCTCTACAGAAAGACCCAGCAATCTGCAACACGTTGGGTGGACAAACCAAGACTTGAAAATCGCTTAAAAAGGAGGGAAAAAAGGCACTAACTTTTTGCTAGCAAACTACGTTCTAAATAGAAACATCTGTGCCATTGTTATGTAATCCAAAAAATTGTGAGGTTGTAAACAAAAACAAGGAAGAAAATGCCAAATGGATAAATAATTGAAAAGGGCAGTTGACCATTCAAAAATACTCTATAAACTAGAGATATGGATATGGATCCATGATTTGCATGCGAAAACTCCAAACGAATCAGCATATTATTTTTTTATTCTGTAGCACGATGTTTCTAGTTAGATAAAGCAAATCTACCATTTGGCCCTTTGTGCAACACAAGTGACTGGCAACCCTGCATTATGATCTGAGACCAAGGGTAAATAACATGTTTTTCAGATAACAAGTTTTTAAGAAATCTTGAAACTAAAAAAAAAAAAAGGTATTCTATGTTTTAGTCATGAATACCCCTGTATCTTTTAGCACTCCATATATCAATGATGTTGAGTTGCTTAACAAGCTCTAGAACGATGATCATAAAGAAAGCACCAAACATATTCTCTACCAAAAATAATAGCATCAGATGAAAAATAACAAAGCTTGACAGTTCTTGAGAGACGAAAGTGCATAGAAGCTCTCCACTTTCTGTGCTACAAACCACAATTTAGCAGTCCACTCAAATATAACAGGGTACTCTTAAATGAATGAATGATCGACTCAGTCCAGAGGAACTTTTTGTAGTACACATATTACAATACCAAATTTTAACCAGATGGGATCTTGAATGGAGTGTGAACTGGTCAAAAGGACTTAGCAAGCTGAAATTCACATCCACCTAACTTTGGCTTGATGCTCAAGGAATTTGAAGAATGTTTTCTTAAGTTGCCATCATCAATTGACCGATGACCATTTGAAGAAATAGAGAATTATGAGCGGCAATTACCTTCCTCATCTTCTCTTGCAGTGGTCACCGCACTTGTGGTAGGGGTTGGATGCGTTGACACAATCAGGGTTGATTTCTCCTCTTTGCACATCTGTAGAAATATCCTTGCCTCTTCTCTTGTCTGGAAATAAACAGATAAATCAGAAAAGCATAAATATAGCGGCCAGAGGGAATCCACTTACCCTTACACCACAGTTGGCACGTTGCCTATCCATGTGTACACAGCACATGCAGTTTCAGCGAGAACTAAAATAAATAAATAAAAACACTGATAAACACCTGATTTGGTTGCACTTGTCTGCGCAGTTTCACTCAGATGATCGAAGCAATACTGGGCACACATATGAAATGGATTGGACGCGTTAGGGCACCTTGGATCAACCTTCCAATTTGGAATCACTGTAGCATTCTTTGCTCCTGCAAAGACAACCAATATGGTTCAAGCAACACCGCTTCAAAAGTTACAAAAATAAATCATGTGCTAAACTCTTTACATGATGCATGCAAATACAGACATAATTTTCCCCAACATGAACAACCAAAAAACCTCTAATGGTTTGTGAATTTGCCGTAACTGGAGATCAACGTCACAATTTCACACCACACCATTGCAATGTCATGAACTAGTTATGAATGAATTCCACACCCAACAGGTTAAGCCCGCTCATCAGTATGCAATGCTCTACCTTTTCTGCGCGGCGAGTTGATATTGACCCCCTTGTACTGCTCCGTCTGCTGCATCTTGGAGGCACAATGCTGACCACATTCATGGAAAGGATTGCCGGCATTGGGGCACTTGGGATTCACCTTCCTACTCCCTGGGGACTTCAGGCTACCATCTGATGCAACCAACAGCCAAATAACACAAAAACCATTACAGCAATGGCCAATGGACCAGTAAGCTGCTGGAGAACACAGGACATGCCAACATTACGGGTGATGAAGTTAACAACCTTCGGAGGACGAGGAGGAGCGGCGGGAATGGCGGGAGAAGATGGACAAGGGAGACTTGGCGCCCTCCAACGAGCGGCCGGCGTCAGCTATCTTGGCCTGGCAGTGGTCGGTGCAGACGTGGAACGGGTTGGGCGCGTTGGGGCAGCGGGGATCCACCTTCTTGCCATCGCCATCGGAACCTTCGCGCACTGCGAGCGTAGAGGTGGGGATTTTCAGTTTTCTTGAGGGAAAGCCGCGCAAAGATCGAATTCCAGATAGAGAAACATACGAAAGACGTAGAGGGAAGGCCGCCGGAACCACCCTTTTCGCGGCGGCGCGGCCTGGGATGCAGCGCGCCAGGGTCGCTGTGTGTGCTCCCCTCGTATCCGCGTGTTGGCAGCGGAACTTTGGGAGCTGGGACGGGGCAGTACTCGGCGCAGCGGTGGAACGGGTTGACGGCGTTGGGGCAGTCGGGGTTGACCCCCTGCCACTGCCTCCTCTCCGCCCGTGGCCGGCGACCGGGCGCTCGTCCTCGTCCTGCCGCCACTGACCTCCTCCTCCTCCTCCACCACCTCCCTTCCATAGTTCTCGACGCTCTCGGCTTGCTCCTCCGAGTCATCGACGACGGTAATCTCGCACACCTCCTCGACGCGGCGCGCAGCGATCCCGTTCTGCGCCGCGTAGGTCGGCTCCGCCGCCGGCGCCGGATGCTGACGAGGCGGAGACTCCTTACTGGCCGCCGGGTTAACCGCCCACGGCTCCTCCTCCCCTCGCCTCCGTCCTCCTCCCGCGTCGGCAGCGGGAACAACACGCGCAGCGGCGTCTCCGTGCTTGGCTGTCCCGTTCTGCGCCGCGTGGGTCGGCGCCGGATGCTGACGAGGCGGAGGGGACTCCTTACTGGCCGCCGGGTAGCTCGGGTTGACCACCGGCGACTCCTCCTCCCTCTCGCCTCCGTCCTCCTCCACCTCCGCGTCGACGGCGGGAACGACACGCGCAGCGCTGTCTCCGTGCTTGGGCCGTCCCGTTCTGCGCCACCGTCGTCGTCCTCGGACGAGGCGGGGACGGCTTCCTGCGCACGGCGACGGCGGCCTTGTTGGCGGCCGGGGCGGGAACGGGGCAGTATTCGGCGCAGCGGTGGAAGGGGTTGGCGGCGTTGGGGCAGTCCGGGTTAACCCCTGCGTCTGCGCCCGCACCCCTCCTCCTCCGGCGTCCATCATCTCCGGCAAGCAGGCAGGCAGGCAGCAAACTCACCTCACCCCCGGGGCGAGCGAAAAGTGTCTAGTTTGACCTGCAGCTCACAACGGATTCACAGAAAAGAGTCGAGTAAAGATGGGTTCTTGGTGGGTGGTGGAGGACCCGGCCGGAACGGGGAAGAGGAGGAGGATGGGTGATTTGACAATTGCGGGTGGTGGTGGGCGAAGAGGACACGAGGAAGGAAGAGGAAGACGGGGAGCCTGGTCCAAGTTCCAAGTCGTGAAAGGCTAGCTAGCGCCAGCGGGCGGCGACGAGTGAGTGGCAGCCGGACTCGGACCGGGCGACAATCTCAGCGTCTCCTCGTGCCGTCGTCGTCGTCCCTCCTCCCCGACGTCCTCGTTGCTTTTTCGACTTTTCGCCCTGTGTTTCCTTGCGTTTGTTGGTTGTGTACATTGTGCATTTGACTAATGCACAATTTGTTGGTTGTGTACATTGTGCATTTGATTCTTGATCAATTAAGCGTGTAAAAGAATGGTTGTTGAGCTGTGGATCCAGAAGGATGAATGGACGTGGACTTGCCGAATTTGGACCTCAAGATTTCCTGCTCCAAGACTTCAAAAAACAGGGTTCGGGAACCTTCTAATACAGCAATACGAGGTTCAAATGTTTTAAAACCTTGCCAAGGGATGGGGAGACACATAAGCTTCCGCCCGCCCGTCCAATAATATTATAAGCAAGTCAATTTTTTTTAAAAAATATGTTTTTTATGGTAGCAAATAAATGCTATTAGATCATGTAATATACTCTCCCGTTTCAAAATTAAGTGCACTTCAGCTTTTTTTCATAAGTCAAACTTTTTCCACTTTAACCAAATTTCGGATAAAAATGTCCATAGTTTATGGCACCAAATAGATGAACTATGAAAATATATCTCGCGATGAATCTAAAGATACTTATTTGGTAACCTGTAACTATTAGCATTATTTTGTATAAACTTATTCAAAGTAGAGAATGTTTGACTTATGACAAAGCTAGAAATGAACTTATTTAGGGATGGAGAGAATATTGTTTTTTATGATAGCAAATAAATGTCATTAGATCATGTAATATATTTCTTATGGTATAGAGTAGAGTCATAAAGGGTGTTCAATCAAATTCAGGATCAAATAAGAGCATCTCCAATAGTTTTCAGAACCCTCCCAATCATTTTTATGGTAAGATTTGAAAAAAAAAAAACTATTTTCAAACAACTTCCAATATTTTCAGCTACGGATTACATGCATGTCGTTGATTTTGGCTACCGATTACATGCATGAATGAGGTTTAAAAGACGGACAGTCAACAATGAAGTTGAGCAATCTAGAATACTTTTAATCTGAAATAAACTTTAAACCTTCGATGGTTCGCATTTTAAGACATATAGGAAGTAAATTTCAATAGTACCTAACATAAACTTAGTCTAAACTAAGAAAATTTGACTAATATATACCATATAAACCCAGATCTTTAGAAGATTTCACTGTTAATTGGTTGCGTAGCAAAGGGCTGCTGCCAACTAGATTGATAATGTTCTTGTTTGCTAGCTTGACTTGGGCATTATGGATCAATAGAAACAAAATGACTATAGAAAAGAAATTCCCCAACTCATCCACTGATGTTATATATATGGCGATTTCTTTCATGCAGAGGTGGGAGATCTTGCTGAAGGTTGAAGACAGGGAACGCATCGCCCAGGTCATGGAGGAGATTATGAAGTGGCTTAAAGCTTTTGTAGCTAATCTCAACGGATGTAATAGAGCTTTAGGACCCTTGTGGTTGGAGGCTGTTATTTTGGTTTCTTTCTGAAATTTTGCTTATCTGTAACTGGTAACCCCAGTCATAATTGTGTATTGTGCTGGCTTCTTAAAAGCCGAGTTTAATGAAACTCTTTTCAAAAAAATATATATATATACCATATAAACTTTTGTTTGGATCGTTTGGATTTTGAAAATCCGGACATAGAAACAAAATCCCATAATTCTAAATTCTCATCCAAACGATGTAGAGTATATTTTAATTGGAATTTTATCTTACCGATTTTTAGAATCTCAAAATCCAATAAAACCGCTGCGATTCTTTTAATCCGATTCTCAAAAATCCTCTAGGATCAAAAACGGCACCTAGAATTGATTCTTTTTATACAGAAGAAGAGGTACTCCAATAATAATTAATGTAGTATAATACTAGCAGCTGTCAGTGTCAAATGATTTGCATGAGGGGATTTTCAACCGTAATCTCCTAACCGTAGATTACGGTTAAGGCGCCCCCATGGAGATTATGGTTTTCGCCATCACCAGGGATTCTAGAAGAGAATTTCGTTTCCTTCCTCTTCTCCAACTTTCGTGGCACGGCAAGACACCGCACCGCACCGCACCCAAAATGGTGTGCGCTTGCGTCATCGTGGGAGAAGAAAACTCTCTTAGCGGAAAGCGAAACGTGGACTAGAAATGTTTTTTTTTTTTGTTTTCGTAATATGAAACTTTTTACAAGAAGAAAAACTAAACGAAGAATACTTGATCCAGTTTCATCCAAAATCATATATATATAGTAGAGTAGCTAGGATAATAAGGGCAGTGTCGCTGGCGTGGGCGCGGCGACATGACCGTTAGTTAGATTTGAGAACAAATTAAACATGGCTTAAATGACGCGACATGTGCACGGGAAAGGCAGCCTTTTCTCCCCTGCAACAGTCCCAAAAAGGCAAAGGCAAACATCACAGCAGTACCAAAAGCTAAAAAGTACTTGACATTTTAGTTTTAAAAAGCACTGCTCAACTAAATTTCTAGAAAGTTTATTGTTCGTACTGCTCGCCGTTGTGAACACACTTTTCATGTGTGAATCGTGTCATTTTCTTTGGTGTGAGTGTGACCGATGGAGAAGCAACTCCTATTTTTGTGCGTGACAATACCACCGAGCCTGCTTCATTTCATTCCAAAATTGCTTTTTTTTTTCTAGATAGTTTTTATAGATCCAAAACAAAAGGACCGGGGTCTTTTACAAAATTCATATTTTAATTTTACATTACATTATACTCCAACGGTCTAGAAAGGAATATAATTCTCACCTGTAGAGACACCAAATACTTCTAAATTTGATCAAATTTATAAAAATATTACTAATGTTTATGATGCAAAATAAATATAATTAACTATAAAATATATTTTCATAATAATTTGATTTTGAGAAATAAATGTGAATACTATTTACTGTAAATTTGCTCAAACTCGAATTAGTTTAACGGACATAAATACCACAACTATGTTCTTTTGTGGACAGAGGGAGAGATATAAACAACAGAATATAATTTGTCATGTTAGCATGATATTCTCACGTCCCACTCTCTTCTATCTGTGACCAATTAAGATCATGTTAGGTTCCAAATAAATCATCAACTTATAAGTCAAAAAGTGAAATAAGTAGCTTATTTTGCTAATAGCAAAGTGAGTTATTAAGTCATGCAACTATAAGCAATAAGTTGGTATACCTCTACTTAAAACTTATAAATCATCCCTTTCGTATGCATAGAACAACTTATAAGTCATTTACAACCAAACAACCATGACTTACAAGTCACCGATTTTAAGTCGCACCAACTTATTGGAACCAAACCTAAAACTCACGAACCTGTACTCATGTGATTTCAAATGCGAGGCGCAAAGCCCCCTTTTTTTCCGTTATGCGATAAATCCACTATATTACGATCAACCATTGATTGGTTGCGGGTTCTTAATTCGGATACCGCCGGGAATATCTTTTATATTATATTTATCAGTGAGCGTTCATACTTTTCCATATAAAAACGTCGAGCAGGACGGCACACATGTGTCATGCATGACATTGACACAATGAACCATAAACAAACGACACTTTGCAGGACCTACTGCTTCTGGTTGACTAGCTATCGTTGACACTGACATATTCAAGAAACAACACTTTGCAAGAAGAATATTTTTAGTTTGAGGTGTACTAATAACTACTAATGCATGTAGTTTTGATTATTGACATGGCACATTACGCCAATTTGAGCTTTTCTGGAAACCACGGCCCCGTTACCATGTGTATCATAAGCTAGATTGCCTAATACGCTACGGTCTACGGAAAAATGCAAGGTTGCACAAAACCACATAAGGATGGAAGGAAAAGCTTAGGGCGACGACATGCGATGGGCTTGACGGGCCATAGTTCCTAACCCTATTTTTTAATCCTACCATTTATATATTTTTTAATTTCACTGCAACAACGACATGTCATGGTCTCCTTCCTAATACAATGATGCGCATTGCACATTTGAGAAAAGAAATCCTATTGATAATTGCTACACAGAAAGCTCAGGAAAGAAAAGAAGGAAACAGACACTGAGTAATCACGGCCCACTATCTTGTTGGATTGAAAATGGTCCAAGGTTATAAAAGGATGTGACTGGAGATGGGCTTGATGGCCCATAGTGCTTCTAGGCTGCTTTCTAGACCATCTAGCGTTTCGTTGGCCCGTTTATATTTTTTTGATTTGATTGAGACGGTTCTTTTTCTCTGTTCTGGACTAGGGTCCCTTTTTCTTCTCTTCATCCAAGTTCTTCGCTTCCATCCTTTTTTATCTCCCTTTTCCCATTATAGCTGCTCTAGCTGTGTGGGCGATCTACGCGCTGCCGGTCTGCCTAGCATCGCCACGTTCAGGCTTGATGCCGGCCGTTGGCCCAATGGTAGGCCATCTTTTTGGTGCAGAATCGTATAAGGAGATGTGATGAAAATACGTACCCTAGCTAGTGATCGATGAAGCAAGACGAAAACGTCATTGTGGTTAATTAGTTCGTTGTCGGCCGCATGTGATGGGCTCAAAAGAAACATGTTAAAATAATGCATGAGAGCAACGGTTAAGATGGGGATTGAGAAAAGGATGGTGGACGACTATTGTTCGTTGCGTAGCACCACACACCTAGGTCTAGCCATGAGTGCATGTAGGTACATCCACTGGACATGGCAATATTGCCGACAACCGAAAACAGAAGGACGGTGCATTATCGCGGATACGTGACACGTGAGTTTGGTGTATTGCATATGTAATTTAGTGTCAACAGATACAAATATAACCGTACCGTACGTATACCCACCTCACTCTTTTTTTTTTTTGAAAGATCCGGTGCAAGTCCGGCATATATTAATAAGGAGAAGAGAATTACATGCGCCCAGTAAAAAACAACTTCCGGTTTGACAGTTTGTCGTTTGGGCTGGGCGACGAACTAAATGGACTACTCACAATCTAAAAACAACCGGTGTGCATCTTGGTTGCACTACCGTGGGACCTCTAGCATGTACGTCCTCCTTCCATTTGCTAGTGCAGCTAGGGCCTTGCAAAGCTCCAAATTGTCAAGCTTCGCCGCCTTCCTTATCGCCTTGATTGCCTTCTCCGGGAGGTTCCCCCCGAATTTGTCGATGTACTCCGCGGCTGCTGCATCTGGCGTCGACGACTCGCCATTGACGAAGTCCAACTCACGCGCAAGCCTCAGCTCGGCACGTTGTGCCACTGGCACAGGGGAAGGACGAGCGGCCTGACGCAGGCTGGAGCGGGTGGGAGCTAGAGCCCTTCTTCTTAGTCTGGTTCCCGACCTACCGGCCTGCTTCACAGCAGCCGAAGGTTGGGCCGCCTTGGTAGCGCGGCTCGGGGAACCTTCTTGAACATCATCTCACGGAAGGAGGTGCAACCACCGTCGTTCTCCGTCCCCGGTGCATCCACCAACGTCTTCCGTGTCTTCCGCTTCTCGGGCGCCCTCCACCGGGAGGGTGGCCAAGACAACCTCGCCCCTGGACCAACGGGCTGCGCTGCGGGTCGAAACCTCCAGGAGTCGACCGGGTGCAAGAGGCGAGGCCACGGCCGCAGTTTAGGCGACAAGCTCGTCCAACATGGGGTCAACCCATATCGGAGGATCCATCTCCACGCGGCATCGACATGAGAGGATCCGACGCAGCGGTACGGGTGCGGCGGCGACGTCGTCCGAGGAGCTGGGTGGCGTATCCACCGCGGGTGTAGTCCTGCGACGCCGGTGTCGTCGTCGAGCTCTGCCGGCGTCAACCCCCCCGGCCACTCCCAAACTCGGTGGGTACTCTGGGGTCGGGGTCGGTGACGTGGTCCGAGCAGATCCCCCCTCGCCACCGGAAGGCCCGGCTCGGGGTGGTGGGGTTTCTGGGAAGGTGAGTCGAGGGCGGAGCTTGGTCGAGATGGGTTGTCGCCGACCGAGCGACAGTAGCGGGAGATGTGCGCGAATCCCAAGCACTGAGGCAACGAACGGGGTCCGGCATTGAGCGACACGGTGGTCGGTGCCGAGACAACGGAATACGGCCGCCGAAGGCGGCGGAAACTTCCGCAGCCCGTCCAGGTCCTTGGTACTCACCCCGTGTCGCCGCAGCGGCCGTGGCGCTGGCGCCGGCGCTCAGTGGTGTCGGGAGTACACGTTATAACCATCGACGCCGGGGTAGTCGCCCTTCGCGGGCCCCACCGATGGATGGGAATTCGCCCACATCCGCGGTGTTGGGACCGCCGGCTTGCGTCGGCGCGGCGCTTGTGCGGCGCGCTCGCCGCAATCGCAGCGTCCCGCACCCTCCGACGGCGACGACGGCGCTGGCGGCGCCGACGATGGCGCCTTGCCGGTCCAGCCTCAGCCAAGCGGAAGCGCCTCCCCGCCAACTCGACGCCCCGGCGGAGTCGACGGCCGGAGTGGCAGCGGGGTGCGCCTCATGTGTCGAGCCGTGGTGAGGGCCCGACGAGCTGCGTTGAGGTAGGGAGGGTCTGTGTCTCCACTCCCCATCTTCATCTTCATTGCCTGTCGCCGCTCGAATCGAATCGGCGGCGACGTCACTCCATCGCAAGCGCCTTCGATCCGCCCATGGAGGGGAAGAATGGTACGGCGTCCCGGCGAGAGGCGAGCCCCGGTCAGCCGCATCACCATCTCCACCAGGCGCGGGCTCGGACGCGACGCGGTGGCCGGCGTCGACGAAGGCCGTGGCGGGCGTCGGATCCGGGGCAGCGGCTTCCCGCGGCTGCCATGGGGGGCGGCGGGGGTGGCTCGGGGCCTCAAGCGCCCCGTCGAGGCCGGCAGAGGCGGCATCGCGCGCCCTAGGGAACCGACCCTAGGCCGTCGCCGGAGGAAGCTCCCGGCGTGGCTCCTGTGCGGGCTCGCGACGATGCTAGCGCCGGGAGCGGGTGCCGGGGAGGCGCAGCAGCGGCGGGGGTCCATGACGGGTGGCGAGCAGGGTTGGGGCGCCGTCAGCGACGGGGCGCAGGGCCCCGGCGGACCTCCTCCACCACCGGGCGGCCCGCGTTGGCGCGACCGAAGCAACGCGCACGAGGCATTTGGGGCGCTGCTTCGATCTCCGTCTCTACGGGGTGGTGGGGCGGACCTCGCGTGAGGGCGCGACGGTGGTCATGGATCTGTTGCTGGTGGCGGCAGGGAGGCAAGCGGCAGCGCGGGGCCGCCGGGCGGAGGTGGCGGGCGGGGCGGGGTCGCGGGTCTCACATGCCGACCGTTCCTCTAACGTGTATTCTGACTTGTGTGTTTCTCCCCTCCTATACCCACCTCACTCATATTTCACCCTCAACAGTTACATATATGACAACAAACAAGCAGTTTTTGCTGTTCCACATTGATCCGCTGGCAAGCGGGACGAACTAAAAGACGTCGACAAGCTAGATAGATCGATGCACAGTCTAGCAATATTTACAACCGATAGAAATATTGAGTGTCGTCATGTGTTGACGTGGAGAGCGTCCAGCCTGTCTTGGATGGTTACGTAGCTCATGTCCGGGTATAGCTGGGTGGCGTCCACATCCTCCTCCCCATTCTTGTTCGTCAGGCACCGTCCGGCGCCGGCGGCCACGAACGTCGCGTGCACCACAGCCAGCTGCAAGTTGAGCGGGAACGGGGACTCTGCATTCAACAAGCACCAATTTATGATCTATTGCAGAACGTGTACATAGGGATTCGATCGACGATCGATCAGTACATATATATGATGGTTATGGTATATATATATACTACATACAACATAGGTACCTTGTATTTTCTTGAGTAGCTCTTTTTCGGCGACATAGAGCCTGTGGAGGGTCTTGCCGATTATCTTCTCCCAAAGAGACACGAGTTGGCCGAGGGAGCATAGATTGCCTGGAGGCCGCACGTGCAGGATCTTGTTGAGTGCGCGGGGGTCTTCCACGGCTCTCACAGCCACCGTGCTCATATCATCCTCACTGACCACGAATACTGGATCATCGTCGAAGAATGACAAATTAGGACCCTTGAAAGTGACAGTATTCAACGAGCTCAGCGTACAAAATACAATTTGCCGGACAACTACAGTCACCCTTCCCTGCATTAATCTGGACAGTATGGACGCCGCAAAAATGCAAATTTTTCCTTTGGCTTAGGTTGCAAAATAGGATCCGGACTGCAGCACGTCTTCAAGCCCTATGCGAGAGAAATCTAGAAACGGCACATCACCTATTTTTCGAGTGCACTTTCTCCATAGCCATCTGGGAACAAGTCGCTGTCTGGACCGGTTGTGCATCACTACACCCGGTGTCTTGGGAACAAAGCACATATCTGATCGACTGCTTCAGCCAGATAATAGGAAGGAAAGGAGACAAGGCTCACACGATGGCAATCCTAACACTTTGGAATGTCTGGAACCGAAGGAATGCAACGGTCTTCAGAGAAGAACGAAAGATGGTTTCAGAGGTAATGAACGGAATCAAGGACATGGCGTCTCAATGGGCATTAGCGGGATGTAAGGCGCTGCGTGCCCAAACTGTTGTAAACATCATTAGCCTAGGCTAAGTGGGACAACACCACTTGTGCATGTAATGACTGTTATGCTTCCTTCCACTTAATGATAACCAAGCTGGGTAACCTTGTCTCCCATCAATGGAGGTGTAGTAGTGTGGTTTACTTTTGTGATGAGAGGATGTAAATTGCTTTAGTATCAATGGAATTTTTCCTTATCACAAAAAAAAAAAGACAAATTAGGACCAACATGTTTGTCATCACAAGTAACAAATATAGTATGCTCCGTATGTCTTCATTCATCAGCCTACGTACCTTGTACTTGTCCATCACCGAAGATGGTGGCGGTGGTGGTGTCCGGGTCCGGGGGGCCGTTTGCTTGAGGGTTGCCAGCCATTGGCAGCAAGAAGGCCTGAACCCAGAAGCTGCAGATGATGGTGTATGGAATCCCTGAAGCTCTTAGAGCTTGGCGGACTCGGAGTTTGGCCTCTAGAATGCTCTTGAACGGCTCCACCGCCGACGTGTACTGCGCGACGAAATCCACGTCGCAGCCGTATTCAGAAGGCAAGAAGCGCTGCGATAGATGATTTCCATCTGAATCGTCGGATATATATAGCTAGAGGACGTATGAATTCTGCTAGCTGCTCACCTTAACATTGCCTGCTTCTTTCATGGCGGCCACGATCCTGAGCTGGCTCTGTCCACCTCCTCCGGCGAGGTGTAGCCGACGGCGGAGATGACCACGTCGCCGGCCTGCTTGATCGCCGTCACCAACACCTCGGCGTCCACGTTGATGTCACCCTGCATGCCTTATTAGTGTGCGCGTATGGATGCTAGTTATCTTTGAATATATAATTTGGTGATGACGATATATTGACGTACCCAGACAAGGCTTGCCCCTCTGGCCTTGAACGCCTCGAGGAGGTTGGCCTTGGCGGGGTCGGCGGCGACGGTGGCCGGACGGACAAGCACGGCCGTCGGGTGGCCGGCGTTGAGGCTCGCCGTCACGAGGTGGCGCCCGATCTTCCCCGTGCCACCGATCACTAGGATCCTCGTCATGTCGTCTATCTTTTTTTATCTTTTGGAAAATGTCGTTCCATCATGTTTATATGTTCGTTCCAACACAGGCAGTACGTACGAGCGAGGACGCCGCCATCCAACCTCATCGTCGCTTCGTCGGCCCGGGGAGAAAATTAAGCTAGTCCAGCAGGACACGTTGCTGGGCAGTCAGCCACACGTACTGCAAATCAATTCATTTATTTACTGCTGATGCATGGAAGAAGATGTTGGACGGCAGAGAGGAGATGGCCTCATGGTCCATGGACTACAAGACAGCAACTTGACTGTGCTGGTGACGCTGATGATGCACATGGCCACCGCATTTGGCGAACAAAGCTGCCCAACAAAGTCAAAATGTTTGCTTGGTTGTACTTCAAGAATCGGCTCAGCACAAAGGTTAATCTGCATGCAAAACATGTTGTTGATGATGACCAATGTGAGCGATGCTTGCAACAAGCGGAGGACAGGGATCACATCTTCTTCAGATGCGCTCGGAGGACAGCCGACACCAAGCCCGCGCTTGCCTCTTCATTGTGGCCATTCATATTTCTCCATTTGGCGGATTTGGGATGCCCGTAATGGCCACGTTTTTCGCCATGAAACTTTTTGTCAGCGTTTAGTGCTGTCTAGAGCTTGTGATGATCTATTAGTTTGGCGCAAAACGCCTCTCTGCCTGTAAGTGGCCTGTTGGCCTGGTGTGTTCACCTCCGAGCTTGTATTCCTGTGAGTCTGTAAACTCTTACTTGTGTTGTGTGTTTCATGGCATGAGTGTTTTTGAAATTTATGAAAAGGTGGGGGAACCTCCCCCCTCCACCACCACACCTCCCCCAAATAATAATAATAATAATACAAGACAACAACAATTGCATCATATGTGACCAAGCCGTAGAGACCAGCCGGTAGAGACGAAACACCACATGGTCCTCGGTTGTGTCTTCACCAGTGAGGTTTGGGCGTCTTGTCTGCGGAACTTTCATTTGCAGGATGGGGTGTACGTGCCGGTTCAGGAGAGGGACATCAAAGGCTACTGTGGACGGACACTGGAATCACATCGGTTGGGCTCCTTGAGGATTCTCGTCGCATACTCTCTCCGTCCAAGAACGTCGTTTTTGACTTCCAGATATCGTGTTTGACCGTTTTGTCTTATTTAATTTTTTATCAATTATAAAATTAATAAATCAATATTAATGATATTGTGTTTGACCGTTTTTATCGCATACTCTCTAATGATAAATAAGTTATAAAAAAATAATGATATCGTGTTTGACTGTTTTGTCGCATACTCTCTAATGATAAATAAGTTATAAAAAAAATAAATAATATTTATTAAACTTTTTAAAATTAGATGGCTAATCAAACATGATGCATGAAAAACCTAAAACGATACTCTTTGGGACGGCGGGAGTAAGTTGCAAAATTGTCTTGTATGTACACAACCGCGTGCGAGTCTGGTGAGAGGGCGGGTTGACGGTAATCTTAGGATTACTATGTTAGGTTCGTTGAGCTGTAACAAAAACTCTAACCCTTTTGTTAATGCAATATACGTGCAAAGGCACGTTTTTTTTTTTTAAAAAAATCATTATTCTCGTGCTGCACCTCCACAGCTCCACATGACTAATCCGTGTGTGCGGCGGATCTCCCCACTGCAATGCACTCCAGCCCACCTCGCACGGCGTGGCCCGTGGGCACAACGGGTGAAAAGCCCATATAATCATCCCGGCCCAACGACAGACCCTTCATGCAAAGCACAAAGCAGCCTAGAAACACAATTGTGGGCCTTGATCTCCCCACCTTTTCACGCAGGCCCGCGGCGTGCGGGCCCCACGAGCACGGCACAACGGTCAAAAGCACAGGCATCCTATGCCGGTCCTCGGCGACCGGACCAACCGGTCTTGAGCTGCTTCACCGCCACGCGCCGGGCGTGACAAGGAAAGTAACCGCCGCCGCCTCCGCTCCCAGCGCACACACACACATCGGCGCCGCACGTTCACCCTAGCTCAATCACTCTCTCCCCCCACCTGCTCTCCCCCTCACCTACCTGATCCCCACTGCCGGCGCGGGGAGCGGCCTACATGGCCTACTACTCGGGCGGCGCCGGCAAGCTGTCGGCGGTGGACGCCATCCTGGCGGAGGCAGCGGACCTGGTGGCGCTCGAGCAGATCGCCAAGCTCAACACGGCCCACCTCACCGACGACTCCGCGCTCCCGTCCAGCCTCGAGGCCCGATTCCGCAAGCTCAAGTCCCTCCCTCCGCCTCCGCCGCCGCCGCATCGCCTCCCGTTCGGACCCTCGCCCGCAGCGTCACCGCGCCGGGCCCCGCACCCGCTCTGACCGCGCCCGGCCCCAGCCCTCCCGCTCCCGCTCCAGCTCCTGCCCCCTTGAGGACCACCCACCCGCCGCGCCGGGTCACGTGGAGACGAACGGCAGCGAGTCTTCGCCGCGGCAGGCTCGTGCTCCGGCACCCGTACCCGCGGTCCACGACGCCGCCGACGATGACGAGGACCTAGAGCGGCTGTTCGTCGGCACCGCCGCCGCGGGGGCGTTCGACGCTGCGGGAGCGGAACAGGGGAGGGACTCCTCCACCTCCGCCTCCCCGTCGCCGCCGCCGGCGCGCCAGGCGTGCTGCTTCGGCTTCTCCCCGAAGAAGACCCTGCAGAGGGCGCCGTCGGCCAAGGCGCCCAAGACGAAGAAGGTCCACCACGGGTCCAGCGACGTCCTCGGCGTCGACGCTGACGAGTGGGGCGACGAGAACAGGAAGATGGTCACCGAGCTCAGGGAGCAGCAGCGACGGCTCAGGAAGGCGCTGGAGGACCAGGTGCAGGTCAGCAGGGAGACCGCCAAGATGGCGCGCTGGGTCAAGCAGGCCTCCGCGCGCATGACGCATGTCGAGGCCATTGACGACCTGCTCAGCGACTGCGAGGACGATGAGGAGCTCAAATGAGCTCACGTCGACGCTGTTGCAGTGCTGCTTTTGCCTGTCTTCCTCACCGGTTGTTCTACTGTCTTGGTGATGATCACAATTCACAAATCTGTCAAAAAATGCTTATATTTTACTAGTTCTATATGTAGAAGAAGCAGAGTCATGAAAAATGCAGTTTTTTTTTTTTATGTCACACATTATTAGCAACCAAGCAAAATATATGAAATGGGGGAGTATGTAAGGATTCCATGAGTGCTGATATAGGAATGGAGAACCTACTATTGTGAAAAAGATTTCGTCATCTGTGTTTCGTTTTCTGTTCTCTATAGATTTTTATGCACGATGAAGCCCATAATAAAAGAATGAAATTAGGTGCAAGAGTTAATTCGGTAACCATGAGAAAACCAACTATTTAAACTGGGATATTCTAATTTTAGTAGATCAAATCAAGTATTTACAATCTGTCAGTACTGAATCATAATTGCTTGATCCTACTTCGAATATACAGCCTTCTAGCACAAATACATAATTTAATCAGCATAATTTTGATATAAAAGAAACAATTGGTATTATAAATAGTGAAGATGCTGTTGCCTACACTCTACCACTTGATAGATAGCTGGTATCATAAGCCACATAAAGTTGGATCCAGTTACACAAAAGTCAATAACCAGAGCACCTAATGTTTTCAGCAATTCCTTGTCACACCAAGTTCCTAATAGATGACTCAGAACGAAAGCAACGTGAGAAATTTTCCGCATTGTCGATGTACTTCATTTCCAGATCCATCTCTGTTCATGATTCAGAATTTCATTCTTTATCTTTATCCCTGATAGATAGTCTTGCCTTAACCATAAGCCTAACTATGTACAAAGGCGAAAAAGAATACCGGTTTATCCTGCGCTGCAACAGTAAAATGAATGTAAGTAATGCTTCATTGTTTGCTTAAATGCTAACCAACATTTGTAAACCCCCATACCCTTTTTCACACTTCTGTCGAGCATGAACATTCAATAGCATTTGTAAGTATTGTCTTGTTGCTGTGACCATCCAAACTTTGCAGGCAACACAGTTGATGAACATATGCATGAAACTGAGCTTATTTCTTCTGAGAAGGTTAGAACATGTCAAGCTACTTTGCAAGCAGAACTTCCAGTTGGATCAACATTTGACATGCCTCAGAAAAATAAACCAATGGTGATAACTCCCTAAAGATTCAGCAGAACCATTCAAGATAGGAAAGTAGCTTGAGCAAGAAAGGAAAAGGATTCTGACTCATTTATTGGCTGTAACACCCCAGGTGTTACTTACCAGTTAAGCAATGGGTTAGACAAAAATAAGTTTAGTTATAGTTGGTTGTGTTGTTGGATGATGGTTTGATAGTATAGGTTGGGAATCTGAAATTTGAATCAAATTCAAGTTTGATTTGAACTTCGAAAAACCCTATTTTCTATTCCCTCTTTTATCCCCTTTTCGTTATTTCAAAATCTAGGCAAATTTTGACAAAACTTCCAAAAGCTAGTTTGTCTATCTTGTCTTGATGTACAAAGTTGGTGTTTTGAGTTTTTCAAGTTCTTATGTAAATTTAAAAGTAATTTTGAATTCAAAATTCTTCCTTTTTGACCCCATTTCAAAAAGTCATATTTAGAGGGCGAATTTAAAAATCTTCCAATTGTGAAAATTGTAGATCTTGAAATTTTAAGCCAAGTTGCTTTTTGGAGTTTTTCGAGTTCGGGTTCAAATTTTGGGTGAATTTTGCATAAAACCGAAAGTTAGGGTTTTGGGTGCTACAAGAGCGGCATGGTTGCCCATGCCGTGCACTGTCGCCGGCGCCGCCGTCGTCGATCGCGCCTTCGCGCGCTTCGTCCGCGTGCACGGCCACCCAGGCGTTTCGTGAAGCTCCCGGCTACCACCTCGATCTCTCTCTCTCTACTTTTTAAGCCAACGACGACCGTCGTCATCTCCTTTTCTTCCCCCGACATCGCCGCCGGCCACCTCCGCCGCCGAGCTCATACGCCCTCTTCGCTCAAGCTCCGCACGTACCACCTTGCCAACAAGTTCGCAGCGTGCTCTTGCGCTCCTTTTGCACCCACTCGCGCCTCGATTCGTCGCGAGAATCGCCCGCAGACCGCCATTATCTTCCCGCGGTGGCAAAGCACCGCCGAGATCCGCTCCACATCGGCCCGCCGCTCCGGTGAGCTCCTCGCTTCTTTGTTACCCTGTTTTAGCATCCCTTGATCACCTTGAAGCTCACCATCTTGATCGTTTTAACCCAACCGCTCCGACTCATCGGAACGACACCTCGTCACGGCCCGAGCCGCCACCATCCGCCCTCACCGCCGGTCGTTTCTCTCCGGCGCCGTTGGTCCAACCATCTAGTGTCCCAAGATCACGGTGAGCTCCTGGCCACTTTCGCCTTTCTTCCTTTTCCTCTTTACCTCCTCATCAACGCCGGAACGCTAGCGCGGCCGCCAAGACGCGGTGAGCATTCAGCGTCACATCCCGGGCGAGCTCATTGCACATGGGCCAAACACGCACGCGATCTGGGCCGGCCCATGTGAAACGATGAGCAGCCCATGTATCGTTATCGACCATGCACAAGATCTTGGACCATGTACGTTGCTTGGGCCAAAATCAGCCCGAAACACTTTTTTCCTTTTATAAATGTTTTATTCTTTTCTTTATGTTTGAATAGTGCCTCGGTTTTTGTGAATTTCATATAAATTCAAATAGTGCTTCTAAAATTCTGAAAAATTTTTGTAGGTCCTTCCTATGTGTATGTGTATCCATGAAAATTTTAAAACTTTGATTTTGAGTAGTTCTTGCATGTTTTAAAAATACAAATTTTAATTGAAAAATGCATCTTCTATGGTTTTTAGAAAATAAAATATTTATTCAAAAATCATGAAAATTTATTTGGTACTGTTTTATGATGTGTCCTACTTGTATAAAAAGTTTGGAGTCGTTTTGAAATGTTTAAATTATTTTCTATCTTAGGCTCTATTATTTTATGTGGTTTATAAATTGTTTAGTGTCAAGTAACTTAGGTTTTTGTGTGACTTTTAGGTTGTTTTGTGAAACTTGGATCATATCACAATCAAGTGGTCCTTGAGAACTTCTTAGGCAATGGTGATGATATCTTGTAGAGTAGTTCAACAAGTTGGTTTTGTTGGGTTGCAACTTTATCGTGAAGGAAAGTTGTACTCATGTGTTTATCATTTCATGCACCTGTAAGCATCATATTTAAATATATGGCATCATGTTGAGACATACATTGTTTCGTGTAGTGAACGAGATCGAGAGTGTCAAATCTGAGCCAGTCTCTCGAGGAGGTTCTTTATCCAAAGGGAAGCGGGTTCGATTTCTCCGGGTTTTTCTCAAGAGATAGTTTATTCCGTCAACGAAGGCAAGCTCCGGTGCATTTAAACCCTTTCCTTGATATTTTAAAAGCTTATATCACTTTTGTTTATGCTTTATTGCATTAAGTAATTAGGAGTTGAGTGATAACCTAATTGCCGCATTACCATCCTTGTTTATTTCAATACCATCCTTGATAACCTTTGTTTCATTTCGAAAATGTTTAGTGATGCTTAGCCTCGCTTAATTAGTTGCTTTTTCATCAAAATGTTTTATTTGAGAAGATGGTACCTGTTTTTTAAAAGAAAGGGATGTAGTGATGAATTTGAGATCGGACGGGGACGTAGGTTGAAAGCGGGCGGGATACCTAGCCGTGCTTGTCCCGTGTTGGTCGTTTAAGGACCGTCCGTTGTTTGGATTGTTAAGTTCGGGACTTTTTGAACGAATGTTGCGCCTCGAGGCCGCGTTTGGGTCAATGGCACGCCTCGTCGGCAGTCACCCCAGGTCGACGAAACTAGCGGCCACATGCCCCGGTAAGCCCGATCTGGGGGTGTGCCAAATCGGAAACGGACAACCGCGACCGGGAGTGGAGAGATGGCGGGAGTAGCATGTACCCACCCTCTTGGTCAAACCGTCATTAGGGACGGGGTAGGGAGGTGGAGTACCGTGCTCGGTGGCGATGGACCCAAGTCCCGTTTTGGACGAACTGAGTGAGGGTTGATATATGCAAGCTTAAGTGCTACATATGTCGTGTGGTTAGGGATCCCTACTGGGTATTAACCGGTTCATGAATCGCCGTTGCTTTCGGTTATGGAGACCCGTTCTTACGCCCATTCATCGTAGTAAATGATGGAATATGTTTTCGAGGAAAGAGAGTTGGAATAAGAAAAGTATGTTTGCTCTAGAATAGGATAACCTAGAGTATATGAGTTACTAATTTGAATTAAAAAAAAATATTGAAAGTAAGGATTCATTTATAGTAAGCTTTTTCAAAAAGAGTCTTTGATTCTTGCTAAAGCCTTACCTTGACTCCTAAGACCAGCATTCCCGAGTCTTCTCCCTTTTCTTGGTCGGGTAAGTCTTGTTGAGTACCCCGTACTCGAGGGTTCTTTGACCCTTGTTGCGGGAGCGGGTCATGAGCAAAGGCTTGTTTTGGTCCCTCGCCGCATGACGGTGTACGGGGAGGAAGATGACGAGTAGAGTTGCACCCCGAGGCGAGGTGGTTGTCGGTGTTTTTATATGTATAATGTTACTCCAATAATATCAGACTTGTAATAAGGATATTTAAGTTTTGCGTATTTGAACAAATGGTTTGTAAACTTATGGTTATGTAATCCTTCCGCCGTTTACTCGATGTATTTTGAATAAAGTGTTGTAATACCGAGTGACTTGTTAATGAGATCCTGTTCGGAAGATTAATAGCACTTTCTAGATTATTGGAAACTCGTGCATAATGATCAGAAGTATTAATGACAATGATAAGTGCATGTGGGCCCTGTAATTTAAGAGGTTCTGTTACAGAATGGTATCGAGCTCATACTAAGGACCGGCTCAATATTACTTTTGAAAAATTCAAAATGATTTTGTAATCTAAAAGTTTTTGAAAGTAACAACTTAAAAATGATCTTCTTTCTTTTCCTTATGCTTGCCGGAAGCTTTCATGAAGATTTTTCCGAGGAGTCAAGTAAAAGATTTCAAGAAGTTTTCATGTCATCTTTTGAAGAACAACTAGAGAGTTAACTTCACCGACAATGTTCTCGCTAAGTGCTTTTCAACATCACATTGGTGCAAAGTGAAGATAGTATATAAAGTAAAAGCCCTATAACCTACTAACATCTAACGTGACGAAGGCAGAGTGCTAACGTCGTGAAGACGTATAGGACGATCATGCATCATATCATCATAATATGAGACTTCCTCCTTTTCTTTTCGGACAACTATTCTTCTTTATAGTTGTTTGTCCTAAATTTCGCCCTATACCAGTGTTTTTGGTTAATGGACTTCCATTTGATAATCTTTGCTTCATAAGTTCCTAATCTTTGGGAGCTTGCACCTTGCCTTGTCAACTCTATTTAAAAGCCTCGGACTACTACTTGATTATCCAATTCCAAAGATGTGCCGTGTCTTAACTTCTTCTATCCCGACACGAGGCTAGTCCTTTTATGTTGATAGTCGACATATCTCTCATTTGGGAATTACAATAGTTGTGTACTATGGTGAAACCATGACCCGTGACCGAAATAGCGTCGAAATCACGGGGTCTCCTATGGACCGCAGACCATACGGAAATACTGCCGGGCGCCGCTCATGTCGGGGTTTATGGTCATGATTCACCATAATCCACAATTAATGAGCTTTCACCTTCTTTGCAAACTCTTTTTGAAATTCATATCCGTACTCCTTTTCCCTTATCGGTTTGCAATCACCTTTTGTTTCTCGATTGCAATCTTGATATCAACTTTGTTGTTTGCAAAATTTCTTACAAGTCAATATATATTTGACATATTTCTTTTCCCACTACTTGTCCCACGGATTTGTCACCTTGAAATTCGGAAATTAGATTTCTTTTAAGGGGAAAGATCTTCATATCCCGATCATTCATGATTATCTTGTTGCATCATTAGTAAGCATCATTGCATTGCATATGTTGATTTTAGCATTCATATAATGCACATGAGGTGTTTTATATGTTTTATGAAATAAGGTTTTTGTTATTGATTGAGAGCTTGGTAAATTTCTCGTGAATTTATTAGATGTTTAATAAGTTAGTTTTCATGAATGAATTTTATCAATGTTGGGTGTTGTTTGTGTTCTTTGCTAGTGTATGTGTAACTTTGACTGAATCCTAGTCCGGCTAGGATGTTATATGTAATTTTTGCCACGGCTTGTGTTGTGCCGTGTGGAATCAAGCCAAGTTTTCGTTGGGTCTCTTAGGCGACTCTTGCCATGCACATCTCTCTTTGATCTTCGATAACTCCTTGGTTTTACGCCTAAAATCTTGGTTGATTATTTCTAAATTCTTCTATCCAAACTCTTCTAGTATTATATCTTTGGCTTTGATCTTGAACCACCTCCATAGTGACTCTACGCCTTGGACTCCTTTGTTTGCTATCCTTCTTTTTGTAAATCCTTGGTCACCACTAATTTTTTTTTTTTATCATATGGACTCTCTCCGTGGTTGTGGTTTTGGCCGTGGTGTTATGATTAATAATTTCTAATCATGATCCATTACAAAACTACACTAAGCATTCCCTTGCCGTGAATTTTCCTTGGTTCTTTATCTATATTCTATCTAAGGACTCGTATATCGGATCATTTGCTTTGTGAGTTTCTCCAAAGTTATAAGAAAGGTGACCCTTGAAGAGCAAGTCACCGACATCAACATTAACGGACTACAAGAAGTGGTAGATAAGGGACTCGCTTAACGATCGCTGAGTGTAACGTTGACCACCGTCAAGCAACTTATGTAAATCCTTTGTTGGATCAAGAGGACATGAAAGAATGGAAAGTTGTCATGTTTCGATAAATTCTATCTTGCTTTGTCTTTGGCATTTGATTAGGATTTACCAAGCTATAATCATGTCCAACATTTTACGTGATATTGCAAAGAGCATATGGATTATTCAGTTCGACTTCAAATTTTTTTGCTGGCCCCTTTCAGGTTGGGATCACTGTGGCATTCTATTGGCGCCACGTGTCTTACGAACGTCATGAGCATCCCGGCCCCTCTCAAGCTTGTTTTCGTGTTGCGGTCTCATTTGTACCCGCACTCATTTCGTCGGGTCATGTCTTCTTCTCGCACCACGCTCTCTTTCTTCCTTTCTTTGTGCGCCATGTCTGCCCGCCGTCCTTGCTTTTGCACCGTACCGGACCCCTCCATGGCTTCTACCCGCTACTTGCCTCCACGTCGCGAGAATCCTGTCACCCTAAGCTTGAGCACAGAGCGCACCATAGTTGGTGGCCGCTCCACCCGTGAACTGCTTTTGTCCCTCCCTCTTCTCTCTCTCGGCCTCCTCTTCCTCGGTGCGCTGCAACATCTCTATCTCGCTCCTCTGCGATATAAGACATAACCACGGGTATTTTGCTTCGCCACTTCCATCTCTCCAAAGCCCATCGCAAATCTCCTTTAAGAATCGCAGAGTCGATCTCCTTCTCCAAGGTGAAGTCAGTATAGTTCAAGGAGAAACTGAGCCAGAGAAGAAGACGTGAAATCCAATCTTTTGCAAGATCAAGCTCTTACTCGCGGATTCAGGTCGCCGTCAAAGGGTACTACGCATCTCGTTGAAAAAGAACTCCAGTTTTCATCCTAGAAGCTCGAGTCTACATCCGTTAGCTTATGGCCCTAGGATTCATTCTCGTGCCTTCTTGACATGTTGTGCCTCCTCGATCCCATCTGTTTTCTCGGATCGTTGGGGTCCTTTTGCGCTTTGGTCGCTTATCTTTTTAATGTTTCTTCTTTGTCCTCGTCTGTCGAAGTATCTGGAGTGATGCTTTGTTATGTAACAGATGTGTCCCTAATCCCAGAGTAATCTTTGTACCCTCTTTGTATCTCCAATGGTTTTGTAATCGTCTATCGTGTGGACAAGTTCTATCATCTTTGGTGTAGATTTAAAGCTTTGGAAATCTCTCGTCACTTTCTTTGAAGTCTCGTTCGAATCTCGGGGACGAGATTCATTAAGGGGAAAGGTCAGAATAACACCCCGTGTGTTACTTACCGCTTAAGCAATGGGTTAGACAAAAATAAGTTTAGTTATAGTTGGTTGTGTTGTTGGATGATGGTTTGATAGTATAGGTTGGGAATCTGAAATTTGAATCAAATTCAAGTTTGATTTGAACTTCGAAAAACCCTATTTTCTATTCCCTCTTTTATCCCCTTTTTCGTTATTTCAAAATCTAGGCAAATTTTGACAAAACTTCCAAAAGCTAGTTTGTCTATCTTGTCTTGATGTACAAAGTTGGTGTTTTGAGTTTTTCAAGTTCTTATGTAAATTTAAAAGTAATTTTGAATTCAAAATTCTTCCTTTTTGACCCCATTTCAAAAAGTCATATTTAGAGGGCGAATTTGAAAATCTTCCAATTGTGAAAATTGTAGATCTTGAAATTTTAAGCCAAGTTGCTTTTTGGAGTTTTTCGAGTTCAGTTCACATTTTGGGTGAATTTTGCATAAAACCGAAAGTTAGGGTTTTGGGTGCTAAGAGTAGCGGCATGGTTGCCCATGCCGTGCACCGTCGCCCGGCGCCGCCGTCGTCGAATGCGCCTTCGCGCGCTCGTCCACGTGCCTGGCCACCTAGGCAGTTTCGTGAAGCTCCCAGCTACCACCTCGATCTCTCTCTACTTTTTAAGCCAACGGCGACCGTCGTCATCTCCTTTTCTTCCTCCCGACATCGCCGCCGGTCACCTCCGCCGCCGAGCTCATACGCCCTCTTCGCTCAAGCTCCGCACGTACCACCTTGCCAACAAGTTCGCAGTGCTCTTGCGCTCCTTTTGCACCCACTCGCGCCTCGATTCGTCGCGAGAATCGCCCGCACCGCCGCTGTCTTCCCCGCGGCCGGCAAAGCACCGCCGAGATCCGCTCCACATCGGCCCGCCGCTCCGGTGAGCTCCTCGCTTCTTTGTTACCTGTTTTAGCATCCCTTGATCACCTTGAAGCTCACCATCTTGATCGTTTTAACCCAACCGCTCTGGACTCGTCGGAACGACACCTCGTCGCCGGTCCGAGCCGCCACCATCCGCCCTCACCGCCGGTCGTTTCTCTCCGAAGCGTCGCTGGTCCAACCATCTAGTGTCCCAAGATCACGGTGAGCTCCTGGCCACTCTCCTTTCTTCCTTTTCCTCTTTACCTCCTCGTCGACGCCGGAACGCAGCCGCGCCGCCGCGACGCGGTGAGCATTCCGCGTCACCGCCGGCGAGCTCATTGCACATGGGCCAAACCTGCACAGTGCTGGGCCGGCCCATGTGAACAGTAGCAGCCCATGTACTGTTATCGACCATGCACAGTACTGGACCATGTACAGTGCTGGGCCAAAATCAGCCCGAAACACTTTTTCCTTTTATAAATGTTTTATTCTTTTTCTTTATGTTTGAATAGTGCCACGGTTTTGTGAATTTCATATAAATTCAAATAGTGCTTCTAAAATTCTGAAAATTTTTGTAGGTCCTTCCTATGTGTATGTGTATCCATGAAAATTTTAAAACTTTGATTTTGAGTAGTTCTTGCATGTTTTAAAAATACAAATTTTAATTGAAAAATGCATCTTCTATGATTTTTAGAAAATAAAATATTTATTCAAAAATCATGAAAAATTTATTTGGTACTGTTTTATGATGTGTCCTACTTGTATAAAAAAGTTTGGAGTCGTTTTGAAATGTTTAAATTATTTTCTATCTTAGGCTCTATTATTTTATGTGGTTTATAAATTGTTTAGTGTCAAGTAACTTAGGTTTTTGTGTGACTTTTAGGTTGTTTTGTGAAACTTGGATCATATCACAATCAAGTGGTCCTTGAGAACTTCTTAGGCAATGGTGATGATATCTTGTAGAGTAGTTCAACAAGTTGGTTTTGTTGGGTTGCAACTTTATCGTGAAGGAAAGTTGTACTCATGTGTTTATCATTTCATGCACCTGTAAGCATCATATTTAAATATATGGCATCATGTTGAGACATACATTGTTTCGTGTAGTGAACGAGATCGAGAGTGTCAAATCTGAGCCGCCTCTCGAGGAGGTTCTTTATCCAAATGGAAGCGGGTTGGATTTCTCGGGTTTTTCGAAGAGATAGTTTATTCCGTCAACGAAGGCAAGCTCCGGTGCATTTAAACCCTTTCCTTGATATTTTAAAAGCTTATATCACTTTTGTTTATGCTTTATTGCATTAAGTAATTAGGAGTTGAGTGATAACCTAATTGCCGCATTACCATCCTTGTTTATTTCAATACCATCCTTGATAACTTTGTTTCATTTCGAAAATGTTTAGTGATGCTTAGCCCCGCTTAATTAGTTAAGCTTTTTTCATCAAAATGTTTTATTTGAGAAGATGGTACCTGTTTTTAAAAGAAAGGGATGTAGTGATGAATTTGAGATCGGGACGGGACGTAGGTTGAAAGCCGGCGGGATACCTAGCTGTGCTTGTCCCGTGTTGGTCGTTTAAGGACCGTCCGTTGTTTGGATTGTTAAGTTCGGGACTTTTTGAACGCATGTTGCGCCTAAGGCCGTTTGGGTCAATGGCACGTCGATTGGCGATCACCCCAGGTCGACGAAACTAAACGGCCACATGCCCCGGTAAGCGATCTCGGGGGTGTGCCAAATCGGGAACGGACAACCGCAAGACCGGGAGTGGAGAGATGGCGGGAGTAGCATGTACCCACCCTCTTGGTCAAACCGTCATTAGGGACGGGGTAGGGAGGTGGAGTACTCGTGCTCGGTGGCGATGGACCCAAATCCGTTTTGGACGAACTGAGTGAGGGTTGATATATGCAAGCTTAAGTGCTACATATGTCGTGGTGGTTAGGGATCCCCACTGGGTATTAATCGGTTCATGAATCGCCGTTGCTTCTCGGTTATGGAGACCCGTTCTTCCGCCCATTCATCGTAGTAAATGATGGAATATGTTTTCGAGGAAAGAGAGTTGGAATAAGAAAAGTATGTTTGCTCTAGAATAGGATAACCTAGAGTATATGAGTTACTAATTTGAATTAAAAAATATTGAAAGTAAGGATTCATTTATAGTAAGCTTTTTCGCAAAAGAGTCTTTGATTCTTGCTAAAGCCTTACCTTGACTCCTAAGACCAGCATTCCCGAGTCTTCTCCCCTTTTTCTTGGTCGGGTAAGTCTTGTTGAGTACCCCCACTTTCGGGGTTCTTTGACCCTTGTTGCGGGAGCGGTCATGAGCAAGGCTTGTTTTGGTCCCCTTTGCATGACGGTGTACCGGGAGGAAGATGACGAGTAGAGTTGCACCCTCGGGCGGGGGTTGTCGGTGTTTTATATGTATAATGTTACTCCAATAATATCAGACTTGTAATAAGGATATTTAAGTTTGCGTATTTGAACAAATGGTTTGTAAACTTATGGTTATGTAATCCTTCCGCCGTTTACTCTGATGTATTTTGAATAAAGTGTTGTAATACTTGGAGTGACTTGTTAATGAGATCCTGTTCGGAAGATTAATAGCACTTTCTAGATTATTGGGAACTCGTGCATAATGATCGAAGTCTTAATGACAATGATAAGTGCATGTGGGCCCTGTAATTTAGGAGGTTCTGTTACATTGGCACCCTTTCAAGCTCTGGTAAATCTGCCCCAAATGACACTAGAAAAAAAATGCGAAATACGCAGCAGGGGATTCTTCTCAGGTGCCTGGCAACTCAAGGAGGCAGGCAAGAAAGGGCTGGGTGAACTGAAACAGATAGCTGAGAAGGATGAGCTCGAAAGGAAGAAGATGGGTAATTATTTTATTTGCCCACATTGTAATTTTGTCATTAGTGTACCTTTCGAGAAGGCAAAGTGCTTCTTTGATGTGAGCTATTTATATTTTACACTGATTATATGGTTGGGATAAAAGTGAGCTCCCGCCTTTGCTTTGCCTGTCTTCCTCATCAGTGGTGTCCCATTGTCTTGATGGCCACAAATCTATCAAAATGCTTATCTTCTAGCATAGTCCATGAGTGATAATATACGAATGGGGAACCAACAATTCGGATTAGGAGCCATTGATGTGTATTATATATATATGTCAGTAAAAAAATATGTGCTTAGCTCACTCAACTGACCCCTGTTGGTACTTGCTGCTTCCGCATAAATAAATAAATAAAACGACCAGAGATGGTTTTGTGGAGGAGGCAATGAAAATGATGGAGCACTCTCCACTACGACACTACACCAAGGCAATGAAAACCGTAACACTTATACGTTCATGTCAGTTCAAGCGAGCTGTAGAGTTTCTCCGAAAAAAAAAGAAATAACAAGCAAATAATAAACATGCATCACACACCAAAGCACTCATAAGCCATATAAGTATTACTTATAGCAGTTTTTTAAAGTGGATTTGAGCTTCTGGGGACACTCTATCGTATCTGCATATTTCCTCTTGGACCTCTTGGGTTCTGTCCTCTTGAATCAGTTGGGTTCTTCTTTTCCTCCTCACATCCACCTCGGCTATTTGAAGCACTCTTGCTTTGGATAAGACCAAACGTATGAAATCCAGCGCGTTGCACAGTGGAACGATACTTATCTGCAAAAACCGAAGGCTGGGGCACATTTCAGATGATCCCACAGCCCAACTGTACGGAGACTCTTCAACTAATTCGTTGGTAGTGTCCTAAATAAAAAGAAAGACGACTTAGTCAGACAATGGATAAACATAACCTGTTAATTAAGTTGCGAATTTAAAAGACAATACTACTCCGACTAATAACTGCAAAAAGTGATATCTTGGACATCGTTGGTCCACAAAAGCAAACTTTGTTTACTAATATATGCTCACAGAATCATTTTTTTAGACAAACCCACCATGCAATTTTGTAGGCGTTCAAACTTCTTTTAGGAGGTTGGCCTGTTTAGTTGAGAGAAAATTTTGGGCTCCCTATTAAACATAAACTAATTACACGAATGGACAAGAAATCGCGAGACGATTCTATTAAGCCCTAATTAATTCGTCATTAGAGATTGTTTATTGTACCACGAGGACATCTAATCACGACATAATTAGGCTCGTTAGATTCATCGTTATAAAATGGATTTTTGTCATTAATTCATGTTTAATACTCTTAATTAGTGTCCGAAAATTGATGTGACAACGGTTGAAGAATATTTTGGGAACTAAACGGGAATGTGCAATGTAGTTGATGGTCAAAATTTTGATGTGTGTTGCTTACGACCAAAGTGAGAATAGCTATAAAACTTGATTGCTATGTACTCCTTCTGTTTCAAATTATGATTTATTTTGGCTTTGCTCTAGTATAACTGACTAAGTTTATAAAAGAATACAATAATAATATGTATAGGATTAAATAAATGACCTATGAAGACATGCGTCGTCATAGGGGACTCGGTCAAACCAAATTTGATAGAGATGATGATCTTATTAATCCTTAACAAATTGACTTGTTAGTACAAAATTAAAGTAAAGTATTAACTTGGAACAAAGAGAGTGTATCATAGATCATTCTGTACGTAAATGAAAAAAAAAAAAAAAAAAGAGAGAGGAAATACCTGAACCACCAACTGAGTCAGTTTTCGAGCGCTCCTCAGGAAGTAAATAGTAGATGAAATGTCTGGAGCATTGTTAAAATCCATTTGAAGTATTAATCTCGTCAGATTTTCGTAGGAAGCAGGGAGTCCTTTTGGTAATGGGATCTGAACAAAATTTAGTTTTATTCTACAAGCAGATACTTGAAACAAGAAAACATGCAAATTCATTCGTACCTGCAAGCAGTAATAGTTGTAGAGGAGATTCTCCACGGAAGACTCGATGCCGCGAAGAAGATTTGCAACGCTGTCGCGGTGGGCATTGAGCAAGTTTGCGTGGCCCAGGCGTGGCAATCGCGCGGCCACCCACCTGATGGTCCCGTGGCCCTCTATCTCAAGGAACCGGAGGCTGGACGACTCCATCCGCAGCTCGTGCCATCCCTGCTGGGCTACACCGACGACTCTCATCGTCAGTTCCTCCAGCTTCTGGTTCATCGCGATCATCGCCTCCACGTCGCCGCCCTTTGAGAAGGTGCAGCCGATGAGGCAGAGCTTTGTGAGGCTTGGGAACCCGGTGAAGGACGCCGGTACGGCTGGTAGGACGCAGCAGGTGAGAAGGAGGTCTTTGAGCGCGCCGCACGCGAACATGGAATTGGGCAGTATGGACCGCACTGACACTGCATTCAAGTTGAGATCGAGAGACTGGAGCATCTTCTCGGAGAGGGCCTGTATCCAGCCCTGTACGCCGGGAAGGAGGCTGTCCGTGACTTTTAGTCGGGCGCGGCGCACGGAGCCTGAGTGGCCCGCGAGCACGGCGTCGATCGCCGCCCGGTCGCATGTGGACGAGGTGAAGTCGATATCGGAGAGGTTGCGCCAGGACCGGCACCAGGCGACAGAGAGCACGCTGGCGCACGCTGCGTCTCGCAGCGGTAGGCACGCGAGGATGAGGTCGAGGACCTCCGGCGGGAGATCGGAGACGGCGGCCATCGTGGAGAGACGCAATCCTCGTCTTCTTTTCCTTTTGTCGGTTCCGCTATTCCCGTCCGTTTGTATCTCCTCCGGTCCGCTCGACGCCTCCGACTCAGCTTCCTCCTCCGTGTCGCACCTCGATCGTCACCCGCTCCGCCTCTGCCTCGATCGGATCGCTCCCATCCCAGTAGCAGCAACGCCGACGAGGGACTCCCGCGTTCGTCTCCTTCTTCAGCCGCGGTTAGGATCGCGACCTCTCATTTACGTCGCTGTTGGATCACTTCTTCCGACATCGCCGATCGGATCTCTCCCATCTCGGCAGCCGCAACTGTGAATGTCAAAACTTTGCAGACAACACAGTTGATGAACAGATGCATGAAACTGAGCTTATTTCTACTTTGCAAGCAAAACTTCCGGTTGGATCAACATTTGACACATTTCAGAAAAAAAAAATAAATCAATGGTGATGACTGTCCCTAAAGATTCAGCAGAACCATTCAAGACAGGAAAGTAGCTTGAGCAAGAAAGGAAAGAATTCTGGCTCATTTATTGGCACCCTTTCAAGCTCTGGGCCCCAAATGACACAAATAATGCGAAATACTCCGCAGCAAGGGATTCTTCTCAGCTCAGGTGCCTGGCAACTCAAGGAGGCTGGGTGAACTGAAACAGATAGATGACAAGGATGAGCACGAAAGGAAGATGTGTAATTATTTTATTTGCCGACATTGTAATTTCGTCATTAGTGTACCTTTTGACAAGGAAAAGTGCTTCTTTGATGTGAGCTATTTACATTTTACATTGATTATATGGTTGGGATAAAAGAGCTCCCGCCTTTGCTTTGCCTGTCTTCCTCATCAGTGGTCCCACTGTCTTGATGGCCACAAATCTATCAAAATGCTTATCTTCTAGCAAAGTATATGAATGGGGAACCTACAATTCCGATGAAAAAGTTTGATCATGTGTTTATTTTTATTTATTTATTTCCATTCTGCATAATTATAAGCAATGAAGCCAATAATAAACAAACTGAATAATAACAGCGTGGAATTGGACACGGAAGTTAATTCAGTAACAAGGACAAAATCAAATATTTACACTCGGCTAATCTAATTTTAATAGTGCATCAAGCCATTAAGAGTTTACAGTCTGTTTATTAAGACTGAAACATAATTGATTTTGCGCTACAATTAGCGTATTACAATTACATAAGAATCAATAATCAGAACAACTAAATGAACTAATATTTTCAGCAATTCCTTGTCACACTCACACGTCACACCAAAGTCCTAATATGACTCATCAGAAAGAAAGCAACCTGTGAGGAACTTCCACAACGTTGATGTACTTCATTTTCAGAGTGTCTATATCATTCTCACTGTTCATGGCTAAGTTTCGGATTCGTCCTTATGTTTATGTCTGATAGTCTTGCCTTGATCATAACCCTGACCAAGTAAAAAGCTGAAAAGTATACTTAGTTATCCTGTGCTACAACAGTAAAATTAATGTAAGTAATGCTCGTAGTTTGCTTAAGCAAAAAACCGGAAATTGGTAAGCCTCATACCTTTTTTCAATCTTCTGTTGAAAGTAAACGTTCAGGAGCCAGTGTTATTGGCTTGATGCCATAACCATCAAATCTTTGCAGGCATAGTGTTTCCCGGCGTTGGAGAAAATACGATCATCTGCATGTATCGGAACATTCAATCTGTACGATGAACACAGTCAGACTCATATACTCTGCCTTCAAAGTAGAGATGAAGTATTAATTGATACTAGTATATTGAAAAAAAGTATGCCTTCAAGTTGAAATGGAAATGGTGATGGGCATGGACACATGGCAAAGCAACATTTGCATATTGCATGGTTAACCACAGAAGTTGATGGCCAGACTTCCATGGTCTAATCAAAATGTTATCTCCAGCTACTTTTTGCGTGAAATCCAGCAGTAGAAAAATAAGTTTTTTTAAAAAAAAAGTGAAATGCCTACTTGGAACTTGGAACAACTTAATGCAAAAATGATCCATATTGTAGTGTCATCACTTATCAGAAAGGAAATGGAGAAGCGACAATGTATAAATCAAAGTGACCTACCCTGTGTTTGCTCTCTGTCATGCATATGTAAGCAAAAAGGGAGGTGGGGTCCGTGAAGTTACAAGCATTGACAATGTACCGATTAAATGGCAAGGATTCCAAATTCAATAGATACCTGTCAAACCATTTTGCATACATCAGCACTCATCCATTGTATTGTATTTACCCTTAAAGCAGAAATCATCTGAAATGGAATACTTACATCCTCTTTGTTCCAGAACTACAGTTGCATCATGTAACATTTCTCTGGCTTTTTCTATCTGGAGTGCATCCAGCACGTTCCATTTCTTTGTATACTTCAGATAGCTACTCAAGCCAAGAGAAGAATTAATATAATGATTTCAGATTAACCAGGTACACACAATCAGATCAGATAATTTCATATTCTACCATCCTTATCAAGAACAAAATTTTGAAGCCTATATTCAAGAGCTGAAAACAAGACCTTTCATAATCACTACCAAACAGTTGGTTCTGTGCATGTTACCATGCTTGGCTATTCTAATTTCACAAAAATAGAGGTACAGTGGCAGACCTTTTCAAATTTCTTTGCTCTCATGAATGTTTTCATAAGTGTAGTATACGTCACAACATCTGGGCTCATACCCTGAGAAATAAACAGGTAATCATAGGAGTGCAAAGAAAGCAAAACATCATAAACTTGAAACAAATATTAACAAAAACATTTTCATCTCATTTCTAGATGAGATACATACACTATCCTTGATATGCTGGAATACAGCAAGTGCCTCCAAATGCCTTCCAGCAGTGCCAAAAGCGTTGATTAACAAATTTAGCATAACAAGGTTTGGCTCAAATCCTTCTTCCTCCATTAACTGAAGTACATTTACAGTTTGTTCACACAATCCCTGAAAGAGAAAGGGAACACCTTGACTCCTTGAGTAAGCAGCCAATACGATTCATGTGGGTTGAAACATGTGCACAGGGACAGGCAGACATCCATGTTCTACTGGCAAATTAACTCTCTGTCCCCTAAGGAAAAGCCAAACGCAGAAAATAGTTGGAGATCTAAGGTATTGACCTACTGCAGTGGGCCAAGGTGATTAGTTGTACTTAACAAACACCTCAATGCTAGATCTCAGATGCATTATTATATCCTAAAGATTCCTGGTTCAACTACAGTGCTGAAACAGATGGGGAAAATACATCAGCTCAGTCATAATGTCATATAACTTCTGTCTAGATAAATGCCACAATGCTTCTCATGAATCATGATGTTGCTATTTTATTTTCTCAGTGCCACGGCTATGAACTACGTCAGGATTTAGAAACATCAGGTGTTGTAATGAGTACTGACCAGATAAACAAAGAAGTCCAAGATCCAGCTAGATTATTATATCATATTTTCAAACCCAGAAATGGTCTATCTTATAATCTAAAAAGAAGAGAAGAAAAACATTTCCAAAGACAGAAATGGTGTATCTTATTCTCTCAAATAACAAATTGTGAATCCTTATTCAAAGCCAGAAATGCTTACATGCAATGTTAGGATGCAATCAAAGGCATTGCCACTATGTTCAGTTTGAAATTGAGAGGACAAAACTATTACGCCATGAGGCAATATTGAATTAACCCAAGTTTAGTAGTTAGATAGACTGACCTGTTGAGCATAAGCGTTGGCAAGGACACAAAATACACGAGGTGAAAGCTGTGTATTCTCAGCTCTAAGAGCAGCTATACACTCCCGTGCATCACGAAAATGGCCATAGTGCCCGTAAATGTCGACTAATACTGCGTACACTGCACCACTCTCCTTGAAACCTCGATTCTTCATGCCATCAAACAGTTTCTTGATCTCATCCCACTTCCCTTGCTCTCCCAACCGGCTGATGATCATAACAAATATCTTTGGGTCTGGGTACATCCCTTCCTCCTGCATGGAGGTGAAGAAGCGCAGAGTACGTTTCATGTTCCCCACCCGACAATGCCACCGAATCAAGGCATTCCACGTTGATATATCCGGCTTGACGCCTTCGGCGCGCATTTTATCAAACACCCTGCGCGCATCGGCTAACTGTCCATACTTGCCGAATGTATCGATGAGGCCGCTGTAGATCTTAACATCCAGCTCCACCCCAACCTCCTGCATCTCCATGACGAGGTCGGTGGCCTTCTTCCACATGCCATTGTCCCGGTACAGCCGCACGAGCATGCTATACCCGGCGGTGTCGAGGCGGATGCCACGGCGCCTCATCTCGCCGAGCACCCACCACGAGTCCTCGAGCCGGCCGGCGCGCGCGTACGCGCCCAGCAAGAGCGTGTAGGTGCGGCGGTTCCTGGCGACGCCGTCGTCGGCCATCTGGAGGAGTAGACGGTCGGCGAGGCGGAGGCGCGCGGCGGCGAGCAGGCCCTCGAGGAGCGCGTTGTAGTGCGCGGCGTCCGGGCGCGGGCCGAGGCGGCGCATCTCGAGGAGGAGCGCCTCGGCCTCCAGCGCGCGCCCCGCGCGGGACAGCGCGCGGATGAGGCGCGCGTACGCGCCGGTGCTCGGGCGCGCCCCCGTCGCCTGCATGTCAGCGAGGAGGCCGAGGGAGCGCGCCAGGTCGGACCCCGCGTGCGACTGGATGGCGTGGTCGTACCACTCCCAGGGCCGCTCCTGGTGGTGGTCTGCTTCGGCGGCGGAGCAGCAGCAGCGGACCACGCCGCTGGCGACGCGGCGCTGGCGCTGGCGCTGCCGTCTGGGAATTGGAGGCGCGGGGAGCGGGAGGTGTAGTGGCCGTGGCAGATGGCGGCGGACGAGAGAGCAGGCGTCCATGGCGACTGCCTGTGGCTCGGCTTCGACGGAGGTGGATGGGGGAACTTGAACCGCTGCTGGGCTGGGCCCAAAGAACTCCTGTGATGGAAGCCCATTTTACAAAAGCCCATATTCTTCGGATGGGCCCAAAGAACTCCTGTGATGGAAGCCCATTCTACAAAGCCCACATTGGGCAAACCCTCAGGATCCCTCTATAAAGAGCAACCCTAGCGCCGCCTCCTCGCAGTCATCCCCGAGACGGAGCCGCCGCCGCCGAGCAAAACCGCATCGATGCCGCCCCACCTCCTCGGGCGCAGCCATGGTGGCCACTAAGAAGACGGTAACGATCCCTTCCCCCGCGCTGTCACATCTATCCCCCGTTGTCTCGACCACGAGCCAACGTTTCTGTCACCTTTTCGTCGATCTGCCGCCGTCTCCCGTGCGGCAGTATGGCATGCTGCTGCGTTGAGGCTGGTCGCGTCTCTAGTCTTTCAAGTTTCGGTTCTGAGCTCTGTTTTGTTTTTTCGTTCATTGTTGTGGTTTTTTGCAGAAGAAGTCCACGGACAACATCAACAACAAGCTGCAGCTTGTGATGAAGAGCGGCAAGTACACGCTCGGCTACAAGACTGTCCTCAGGACACTCAGGAACTCCAAGTGTAAGGAAACACTTTTTTGCTGTTCTGTTTCATTAGCAAGACTGCCTGGATCACAGTTTAAATCTTTAGGGTCTGAATCGATGTCTATGTCATTAGATCGTAGATTAAGGAAGTTCTTCTAGCTTTTTTTTCATTTGCAAGACTGCTTGGATCTTAGTTTAAATGATTAGGAACGCAATCGATGCCTATGATATATGACTACGTTATTAGATCCTCGTCGTAGACTAATCCTGTGCGATAGCCAATCCATGCTTATGGACGTGTCCATGTAGTTGTTTTTTACTGCTTACACTGGTAGTGGGTGAGTGGCCACAGTATATGAGCATGTGTGATAACCATTACTTGTTCTATCTTGTTTAAATGGGCATAATGTCAACAGTTTACATGTCAAAATCTGAATACGACTTTGAGAGAAGGAGAATAGGCCTTGGGTTCATGACCTCAGCTACAACTTTGTGGCTACATGGATACCAACCACAATATTCTCTGGACAACGTATTTATCTGGACATGTTCTCTGAATGTTTTGCCCCTCCATACCTTAATGTTATCAGTGGAGGAAATGATGATCCTTTCCCCAGATGATCGACAGTGAACATTCTGAGCGCTATAATTTCTCTTTTTGAGAAAACCAAGCCAGAATTCTGATCCTCCATTTATTCAGAAAAAAATGATTATGAATTTGTTGTAGTGCTTGTTTTGTTGCCTCTTCTCAAAATTGATGTTTCTTTTTGTGTCTTTTCTCTTGAACTGAGTTGCATGCTCCAGAGGATATGATGACCCTTTCCCCAGATGATCGACAATGAACATACTGAGCGCTATAATTTCTCATTTGAGAAAACCAAGCCAGAATTCTGATCCTCTGATTGTTTCTTGGAAAAATAATTTCTTTGACTGTTTTGATGATTTAGCTTTTTTCCTTTACCTTCATACAGTCTGTTGCCACTTGCTTGCTCTTTTGAAGGAACTATGTATTTTTAACTGATATTTTAAAATGTGACTGTATTTGAGTTTTGCGTTGAAAACTGATTACCAATGGATGAATTAATATGGCCATTGTGTATGAGTCAACGCCATAATGATCCTCCCCATGTTGTGCATACATGGAACCTGTGCCTGATAACATTGGTTCAGCATGCGTGTGGATATCTTTTGACTGAATGATAATTGAAGTTTATAGTGTTTTTTGTGGATTGTGTTGTTTATACAGTTATTTAAATATCACCAGTCAAGTATTTTAGGTGGTGTAGTTTAACTGCTTTCTTTGTGTAACTGTTCCTTCCACATGACAATACTTTTTAAATTTTGATGTGCGTACATACAAAAGTGTACTGACATTCTATGATCATATTTTTCACGACAGTGAACATACTGTGTGCTATAATTTCTTATTTGAGAAAACAAAGCCAGAATGCTGATCCTCCATTTACGCAGAGAAAATTATTTCTGAATTTAATGTGGTGCTGTTTTGTTGCCTCTTTATCTCAAGTTGATGCTATTTTTTGTGTTTTTTCTTCTGTTAACTGTGTTATACAATCATCGAAGCCTGTAATTTGCCTGTAATTTGCCTAAATCAATCTATTGTCTTACAGCGAAGCTAGTGATCATTTGTTATATAGCATGCCTGTAATATGCCTAAATCAATCTATTGTCTTACAGCGAAGCAAGTGATCATTTGTTATATAGCATGCCTGTAATATGCCTAAATCAATCTATTGTCTTACAGCAAAGCTAGTGATCATTGCTAACAACTGCCCTCCTCCGGAAGTCTGAAATTGAGTACTATGCTATGCTGGCTAAGGTCACAGTCCACCACTTCCATGGAAGTAAGTTTGCATCTCTTACTTTTGGTTCAATTGATGTTTCTTATGATTTAGTGAAATGTCAATTTTTAACTGTGAGTAGGCACGATACCTTTTGGCTTAGACCCTGATTTACATTTATTGTTGTTGAATTGCCAGTGGCAGAAAAGCACAAGGATCAGTGGTAGACCTAGGCCATGGCAATCCCATATACATGCATGTATAAGCTTAAGTTAATTAACAAAATCTACTGGCATAGATCATTTTGGCTGAATGCATAATTGTTACTAATTGGCTCCCCAAAATATATTTGCAGCTGTCTCTAACAAGTATTCAAGATAATTCATGTAATTGCTAGGAGGAATAACTAAATGATGTGCACTGCTGGTTCCTCTCGTTTTATTTTAAGACAGGGCTGTGTTTGTCTATGCAATTAACTGTTTTTGTGACGGTCCTGATATTAACTGCAATTTCTTGTTTTCCAGACAATGTTGACCTTGGAACAGCCTGTGGAAAATACTTCCGTGTATGCTGCCTCAGCATTATTGATCCTGGTAAATGGTTCCTCCATATCACAGGTCATTTTATGTTTTGATCAATATGGATATGAAGGGTGATTGTATTTTGTTTTCAGGTGATTCTGATATCATCAAGACCACCCCGGGTGAGCAGTGAGGAAGTGACACCAGTAGTACTAGGCACTTGGCTTCTGAATTCCTGTAGTGTTGTAGTGGTTGCCCTTTATTGTGCTCCGACAGAATTTTCCTGTCAGTAAACTGATTGTGGGAATATTTTCTTTGATCGAAAATTTTGGCCCTGGCAATTGACATTGTTTAATGGATCATCTTTTGCTGAATGTGCTCGGATTAAAGCTGTTGGTTTTCAGTTTGATTTACTCGATCCACTGGTATATTGTCTCAAATCTCTGTCCTCTTTACGGTTACAATGTGGTCGTAGCTTTTGTGCTTTTGATATCCTCAACGCTTTATTTACGACGACGCAATTCTAGTCTTTTAAGACTGTCTCCAACAGGAGACCTAAAACCCAACAATACATCTTGCACAGTGCTTTGCCTACTTGTTTCAGCCTCCAACAGGTGATGCAGACAAACCATGCAATTTGCCAACCGGCCCAAACGACAGGCAAATATACATCGCCTTCTCCAAGCTACGCAATTCTCGAACGCCTCCCTCTTCCTCCTCGCGCCCGCCTACCGACTCCAGCATCGCCCGCAGGGACCAACACTTCTACTTTGCCGCGGATCCCCAGCACCCTGTCGTCCTTGAGCAGCTAGCGCTGGAGCTAATTCAGGCTGCCCGCGCCGGCGCATGCGCATCGCAGCGAGGTGTTGACGTCAAACAGATCGAGCACGCCGTGATGATGGCTCCTGTGCTTCGCCTCACCTAGTTGCAGTGGGCACCCGGAGGCGCTCTACTCGCTGGCCGTGATCCAGGTCAACGACAGCGGCGGTGGCAAGGACGACCGCGACCTCCGCGCTGTGCGCGCGCGCGACGTCGCTGGGCCACTTTGACGCGCTCCATGACCGTGAGCTGGGACACTGCCTCCAGGACGGCTACAGTGTACGCCGCTCCATGATGGACGGCCGGGGCCTCCTCATCCAGGCCCACGCGCACGAGCTCGCCGCCGCGGTCAGATTCAACTCGCGCATCCTGAGCGACTTCGGGTGCCGCGCCGCGGCCGGTGGGGAGGTGCACGCGGCCAACCGGTTCCTGGTGGACGGGTTCGCGACACGGCCGCTCGTTGCCTCGGCAGCAGGACCCGACGGCAACCCCGGGACGGCGGCGGCGTGGCCGGAGGAGGAGGACGTCTGCAAGACCTACCCGTGGTGAGCCGGACGACGGGGCGCGCGGTGTCAGGCCGGACGAGGCGGAGCCGCGGAGACGGGGACTTGCGTTTTGGCTGTTGCATACACCGTTGGAGACTGCCACTTTTGCCTCACGCAGAGTTTCACTGTGCCGCCAGCCAAACTCCTGTATGCCTCGTTTGTTGGAGACAGCCTAAGCGTAAGGGTGATCGATGTTGTGATACAATACAAGGCCTCGCTGTATCTGTTTTCAATTTACTGATCTTTATGCTTGTGTTATTTTTTAAATATAGATTTGAATCAAAAAGTTTGATTGATTCATTGCGTTACGGAAGAACTTGCAATCTTACTATCTTGTTGGGACTACTTAAACACAATTTTCTTAGCAGATGACCATGACCTGTTTGTAATGTTGCAACACTCAACTCCAAAGCTTTCTCACGGCTGATCTCCTATCCTCCTTGCTCGTTTCTGCTTTAAGACGCTGCCAGTGCTGCTGCCTCCTGGCTTCAAGCAGAAGCGACTCTCTAGGGGATTACAATTCTCGATTGCCTATGGGATTAAAATTCTGAACTCTGTAATAATACATAACAAATCCTTGTATCTAAATAACAAATCCTTATAACAATTATATATAAGTTCGCCTCAACTTATCTGTCTGTTTTGTGAGTCTCGAGTACCGTGTAAAATCTATATGGTAGAGTGTAAAATCTGCCGGGACGAACAAGTCACCGATATTGAGCGGGATGGCCGAAATTGCCCGAAACAAAGTAAGGTGATGCAGTGTGATCCGTGCCGTTTTGGTGGCTGGTAAATAACTTGAGAAGCTTGATTAGTTTTTTTTTTTTTAATATAAAAAAACGAGAAGGTTGATTAGTGAACCGGGCTGGCTTGAAATTCCCCACACTGGGCCGGGGCTGTGAATTCTTCACGGGCCGCCACGATTCACCGGCCCTCTCCCTCTCAAACCCTAGTAAACCTTCTTGTATATATTTATATCGTGCGATGCCCTCTTCCTTTCAAGCACCAACAGACAGGCTGCAGCCGTCGCGCCGCCATCCCTCCGTGCTCCGTCCTCCGTCCTCCGCTCAGTATCGCCGTCTCCCCTCTAGGTTTCAGCGTACAGAGACAGATTCCGCTTTGTCATGTTTTTCAATGGAAATCCCATTTGGCCATCTTGCTTGGTTTGCGTTTGTTTGTAGCCCTGTTTGGTTGGAGTTGGGGTGTGGTAGTTGGATGGATTGGTGCAGATGAGGAGTCACAAGTTTTAATGGGTAATTTGCATCTGAGGTATCTCTGTGATGTCACACCCTTTTTCACCTTGGAGATCTGATGCATCCAATGCTCCTTCCCAATCCCTCCCCATAGCAACTAACAGTTCTTTGTTTCCGTTTGCCCTTTTCAGATTGTTTCTTTTTTTAGTCTTTCTGTATTTCTGGGATTCGATGCATTTGGATTGATATTTCTTAGATCGGAGGAAATCGAGTGCAGTGTCTTTACTGTTGCGGTTCGTGTGGAGATGAAATGATGATGAAATTGTTTCCCTATTGGTTTGATTGGCCGCCATGATGGCTCAAACTGTATTAGCTCTATCTGATCTTCTCCCACGTCGTATCTCAAGTTTACTGTGTTCCTTCCCTTTTCGAAAACGATTTGTAGTGATTAAAATGCATATTTGACAAAGCTTAACCTATGGCAGCCAGCGATGAAACGTACCTTGACCGGGAATTTGCTAGACGTTCTCATGTTATATATATGATTCCTGATAATTTCTTGAGTTTGTGGTAAAAAGGAGGATGTAAGCAGATGATGAGTCACAAGTTTATGGGTAATTTGCATCTGAGTCATCTATGTGATGTCACACCCTTTTCACCTTGGAGATCTGATGCATCCCTCCTTGATATAATCACTTTCAAAAAAAAGTTAAAGTTTCTTCATACTTTTATTACACCTCTTACTTTCAGTCTTTTCCTTAACCATTCGCACTATCCCGTGTCTAAGTATTTAGTCAGATTATTTTTTTAAGAAAAAGGATCCTTTGTATACGTTAATGGTAACCGAGGATATGATGACCCTTTCCCCAGATGAACGACAGTGAACATACTGAGCGCTATAATTTCTCATTTGAGAGATCCAAGCCAGAATTCTGATCCTCCATCTATGCTGAAAAGATTATTATAAAGGTTTAGTTGCCTCATCAATTTTTTTTTTTTTTTTTTTTTTTTTTTTGGTTCTCTTTATCTGCACATTTCAGAGGATATGATGACCCTTTCCCCAGATGATCGACAATGAACATACTGAGCGCTATAATTTCTCATTTGAGAAAAACCAAGCCAGAATTCTGATCCTCTGATTGTTTCTTAAAAAAATAAAACAGTTTATTTGAATGTTTTCTTCATTTACCTTTTTCTGTATCCTTCAGTGTATCAATGCTATAATCCGTCACGTTGTCTGTTAACTTTCATAAAAAAAAAAACACTTTCATATCTTTCTCATTTGAAGTACTCCCTCCATCATTTTTATAGGGCGTGCGGTGATTTTGGTTTGTGATGTTTTATTAAGCGCGGGCCGTGGCATTTACTCGATTTGCATGGAATCTGCTGCCATTTGCATGCGAGATTAAATCAGTTTTTGACCTGTACTATGTTTTCGGCTGCATGTGTGCATGCAAATACGGCGCATGCAAATCGACTCTGCATTACTACTACTATTCCTTGATATCTAAGTTTTCTTGGTATCCGGAATAATCGCCCTTAGCGTCTAATAAAAAGATGATAGAGGGAGTACTAGTTATCCATTGTAAATTTTTCGGTAGTATATAAAAGATAATCATTGACGCATGTAGCGGACGATGAAATGAAACTAAGTTGCTTCTCATCTCTAATGTATTGAGCTGGATCAGAAAACTATTTTGTTCATTCAATGTGAAATTCAACAAAATAAAAACGCATTCCAAAACTCGCTCTACTACGGAAAATCGTAATGAGATTCGCAGCTCCAGAGCTGCCTCTCGTTGTTTCAACAACTTGTTCTTGTTTTACGTGGCATTACGCGCAGGAACAGCTCTCTGCGTCAGCGCTCGTCTGCCACGACGTGCACGGTTGACGCAATGGTGCACGGGTGACGTGGAGCCGACGCAATGGTTAATTGGCAGATAGCAGCAACAAATCTGTAGTCAAATCCACCAAATGATCCACTGATTTGTAAGTGTTGACTCATCCACTGCGAATGGTCAAATTCACTGATTTGTAAGTGTTGGACTGATCCACTGCGAATGGTCAAATTTTTTTTTTGAAAGACCACCCTAGATGTTGCCACCAACCAAAGAGACGTCCTTTTTTTGTTACTGAAAGCGATGCTTAACCAAAACATAACAATTGTTGGTCTGCTGCCTTCACAATGATTCGCTCATGCTACATCCAGTATCCGGCTGGCATATAATTATAAGAAATAATTGTAATGCACGGTAAAAACAGCGTTTAGTATCAGATGCACCATTTCTTTTGTTACCGCCTTGGTTTCTAAATAAATAGACTTGTTATAAACGAATTGAGTTCTAAAATGATACTAAATTAGTTAAATTTATTTTAGTTTGACCAATTATAGAGAGTACCAATTTTTATGATAAAATTAGTAACTATCAATCTTACTATAAAATTTTAAGTTAGAATATTTCATAAAGGCAACGTATCGTGCAAACAAACCTTTTTTGTGAAAACCCGCAAAATTCATGACAAAAAGTCGTCTAAATTCACCCAAAAAATCACATGATATGATGATGCAGAACCTTGTAAAATATTTTGTCCAAACTTGACTTTGTTTGTAAGATATAAAAATAAAAAATTTTAAGCCGAGAAAATTGTTCGATGATTTGTTAGAAATTTGTTATTTTTATATCTCACGATGTTGAGTTTGGGCCGAGGATATTTTACAAGGTCGTGGTATAATCATATCATCTACATGTGTTTTTTTTAGTGAATTTATACAACTTTTTGACATGGTTTGCAATGTTAAAAAAAGATGTGGTTTTTACACGGATATGTTCTCTTTCATAAAAGAATTGAACACAGCAGACAACAATTGATATTGAGATTTTTCATTAATCGATGTTGAGATTTTTCATTGAGATTTTTACGATTGGGTCCTGGGGAAGATTAAAAATGAACAAATCATTGATGGAGTTCAGGCTACCTTTGGTAGGTGGCTAACTTCAAGGAAGAAGCTGCCATTCAAGCTCATCGTTTAAGTTATGATAATAGAAGGTTAGATGCTCTTTGGCTTGATGCCTTGTAATGTCTTCTCCCGTTGTGTCCCTGTAGATGTGGACTCTCCTTTGCTCTCTTCCTTGCTTGTGGTGTTGCTTTTGATAGTTGCTTAGTCTTTCCCTCCCCTGTAAGTATTTGTATCTTCGAACTCCTTTTTTCCTTTTGTACATATATAAAGCCTTTTGTCACCGCCGGGAACTCCACGGTTTTTGCGTAAAAAAAATATTCTGGTTTGAATTATAGATGTCCAACGGGACCGGCCGGCCGCCCGCCCGCTGGCCATGTCGGGCCACGGCGCACGGGCCGATGCCTCCACAGTGCGGGCGGCGTCCTCCGCCCATGGCCCGATCCGCCATTTTGCAGCCACGGCCGGTCGGGCCGGGCGGGCCACGGGCCGCCCACAGCCCAGGCGATGCTCAAAAATAAAAAAAAAAAAAACCCGAGAGATATGGAGTATGATGGGTTTTTTCGTTTGGTTACATGGATCTTTAGTTGTTTGGGTCACAATTGCTTGAGATTTCCCGGGAATATGATGGGGACGTTGGTATTGAATTTTTTCACCGCGGGCGGGCCAGCGGGCCGGCAGACGGCCGAGCGGGTTCAAGACGTGCCACGGGTCGAGACAGCCGCCCATTTCGCCATCGGGCCGGACCGGCCAGTACCGGGCCATTTTTACCGACCTCGGACCGGCCGCTGGCCGCGGGCCAAATGGCCGCTTTATGTAGTTTGAATAACTTAACGGTGACGCGGAGCACATGTCATCTGGGCTTATAGCGAGCATCAGCGGAGCCTATGGGCTTATCATTGTAGCTAGTATGAAACGAAGAGTTGTCATTTGTATGATTGGTACGTAAGATGCTACAAGACTCAAATGGTCAAACGACACGACAAATTTCCACCAACCAAGAGACTTGGGTGGATTCCTTTTTTTTCAACTCAAACTAAACCATCACACAAGTGCACATAAGTACATGCATTCCCTGCTAGTGCTAGGCCATCGTTCGTACAGGTCAGCGAAGAATTTGCGTCGTACAAGTCACAACGGTCAGAAATAGCTAGTCTTCTATACATCCTTTGCAAACGTGTGCTTCATATACGTATAATCCGTACAAAACTACAAATCAGCCGGTCAGTCTGTTCGTCACGCATAGTGGATAATAATATTAATTATGATGGATATATATGGTCGACGTGGATGCACCTTCACAACAGTTTCTTGGCCGAGGTCAAACTGCTCCATCCATTCTACATACACCACTTTCCAACATCTCCATGGATTAGGATAATTAATTCATTGTTTATCATATAGTAGCAGTAAAAGATTAGGCTTGACTCACCGACTGACACTTGGCTCATAATTTTACATATAGAATATACTCCATCCATTCTAAATTATACAACTTTTTTATTTTATTAGATTTATTTATAATATTTAGGAATTAATTATACTATGTACCTAGACATATATAGCTATAGTATATACATTAGAGAAAAATATGGGGAGGAGTAGAAAATATTTGCATACACACCACTAACCTGATTTGATTGCTGCGCTACCCTTATGTATGGTCAGTTGGTCACCAAACCTGCCTCATCCGGAGTGCTGAGAAAGATCACGTGGGACAATGGTGGATATGCATCTTAAGCACCCAAATTAAACATAATATGAGAAGGCCGGGGTAGCTTGGTTGATTAGCACAGCTGCACATAGACAAGATTAGTCATGGGCGCCAAAGATGACCGAGGAGGCATATTATACTGTGCATCATGATCTCACGGAGGGCATATTGTTGAGCAGTTCATCGTGTTCCATAGAACTGTAGGTTTGCCTCCCATCTTTTTTTGAAAAGGTAGAAGATGAGAGTGCAGTGGATAAAAAAAAAAATCAGCCGCCAAAAGAACAAACTAAGCTTATTAAACAGAGGAAAAAGCTTTGAGCGCGTAGAGAGACAAGCAAGTCTCTGTATAGTGCCCTTCTTCAGTTGGCTCCAATCTATGGAATATACCATATGCCATCACATAAGGTGACATTCCTCAGATGGAAAGGTTGGAGCCAGACATGCGTGGCTAGCTTTCAGGTAAGGCCAGAGGAGAAGGAAGAAGATAACAAAATCAATAATAATAAAACACGGTCACAGTGATGCAGAGCCGACGTCAGGCCGCCTATCGCGATCGAGCAGCACGGAGGTACTTTGTTTCTATAGGTATATAGGGTTTTTTGTCATTAGCCAAAACCAGCTGCATTCTCCTGTACTAGCTAGTTAGGTACGTGCTGACAAAAGATTTGTGTGATGTGGATTAGGCCGGTTAGACGACTAGTACATACAGCTCTGCTGAAATATGGTCAAATGATTCCATATATATATTCCAGCAGCCACGATTTGTTTTTTTTTTCCTTTTCTCCTTCCTACTAAACTCTTCCATCACATCACATGCAACCGTACGTGTATTCGAAAATTCCTCCCTGGCTAAGTCGTCGATGAAAATTGAAAATTATAAGTTTGCGTTTCGTGGTGTACAAGTCAGAAAGCGTCAGTACGACACATACTATTCTCCTAGCTACTGTCCTTTTGCCAACGTGCGTTATACACATTGTACACGAGCCAGTCAGTCAGTCACGCATGTACGGTTGGAACTTCGCAAACGGTTTCTCGGTTGATCGCATTTGACGAAATTTACGGGGTAGTCAAGTCGTAGATTGTCAACGTCGTCAGTAAAAAAACTATGCTTAGTTCACTCAACTGATCCCTGTTGCTACTTGTCTGAGTTGTCTCCTTGTAAATAAAACGACCAGAGCCACCCATTACAATACAATTACCGCATCGGGAAAACAAAGCAATAAGGAGAGGCCTGGTCTAACTAGCCCATTCAAGCAACTCATCCGACCGGTCCGGGACGGGACTATTGCACATGCAAGCAAGCCTACACAAAGACTTTTCATTCATATGATGGGTAGGTTGGATGCTAGAACAAGACTCAAAAATCTCAATTGGTCAAATGACACGAGAAATTTCCACCAACCAAGAAACCATATCACGAGCGTTAAGCATACTATACTAGTTGTAATTAATTGTACATCATATACTAGTGTGTAATTGTACAAATTAAATCAGCCGGTCAGTCTGTACGCCACCCATCATAATGGGTTTTAAAATAACTAGAAGTATACCCTTACTGGCGTTGCCGTGGGATTCTCTTAATAATACTTTTTAATATAGAGTATTATGTATACATATATAAGAATTTGTTTGATAATTATTTTAACTAATCAACTCTCATAAAAACAGTATAGAATATTTGATTACATTGTAGAGGAATAGGTGATGAAGCAAATATTCTATGGGGGGTATAAGTATGTTAATAGATTAAAGATTTAAATCATTTTACATGATAGAGATGACATAGATTTTTTTTTTTTTTTTTTTGTAATTAATAAGAGATGGCATGGACATAGTGGGTAATGATGTGTATACTTTGCATGAAAAGATAGAATATGTAGTGGGTTCACTTAGTGGAAAATGATGTGGATACCTTGCATGTAGAGAACTCATCTAGTGTGGTTTATCTTTATAAGAGTTATAGATATTATGATTGATGGATGGTTCAAGTGGATGCACCTTCGTAGCGTTGACATGAATCGGCATCCCTAATTCAAATATCAGTAATTAAAAAGATTATGCTTGGCTGGCACTTGGCTCATAATTCTACATAGAAAAAGAATAGAATCTGTTCCACTCATGAATGCACCTTCGCAACGGTTTTCTCGGAACTGCTCCATCCAATGTACATACATGAGAGGGAGAAGGTAATAACATGATGATCAGTAAATTGTGAAATTGCACTGCAGCTGCAGGTTACGCAGGAGGAGTTCATCATCTCAGGCAACCGTAGATCACTAGCCAGCTGTATACTTACTACAGTAGACAACAAAAAGTTGGCGCGAGGTCAGATGATGGCAGATTATTGAAGAGCCAAATAAATGGTCAGATGATCGAC
>JADLZK010009683.1:0-15703 GCA_015847255.1 Hyparrhenia diplandra
CCCTCAAATTCCAAGTAGTTTTTGAAATTAGGGTTTTGAAATTTTAGATTTGAAATCCAAAATAGGGTTTAAATAAATAGTCAATTAGCACTTAGGTAATTAATTAGCAACAAACCATCATCTAAAACATCAAACTCAATGTTTGCAAATTTTTATTTATGAAAATTGGTTTACTAAATTTCCCCAAAAATTTGAATTCAAACTTGAATTCCAACGCTAACTATTGACTAAATAATGAAATTCAGATTTAAACCCAAACTTGGAGTTCACACTTTTGTTAATTTGACTTGAATTCATATCCTATTTTTGATACTAATGTTAAGCACATAACATCACACATGCAAAAGCAAAGCATCACATAGAGCAAATTTTTACTCAATCAAGGACATTATCATGTGCTTATGATCATGAATGCATAAATGATGCTTTATGCTTATGAGATGCAAGTGTTAATGCAACCTTAACACCTAGGGTGTTACACTTTGGTTCATAGGAAAAATGGAGAAAATGTAGGATTCAAAGACCTATAGGAATTTCTTCCGATCATTACTTTGGTTCATAGGAAGGGCATCGAAGTAGTAGAGGAAATTTTCTGCCTGTCATTTTAGAGGAAAACTACACAAAACTTAGCATTCCTCTTAAACATCTTGGTAAAATTCAATGCCGTTGCAAGTTAATGGTGATTCTAGCATGTGGGGCCCAATTGTCGATGATTATAGAAGAGATTTTAGCCATGTTTGACCAAGTAGCTTAAAAGGGACAACTTTATCATCTGGTTGTGTCGGGTACCATAATTATGGGTACCCAAAGTACCTTTGCTAATGTGGAGGCTTACTCCTAAGAAAAGAAGATACTAGGACCATCGTTACGAGATTTCCCGAGACCCAAAGAGCTGTAGGGAAATTCCACGACTTCGCCCGAGGCTACCTCGACCCGGGGAACCAAACTCGATTTGTCAGAGCCGGGCTCGGGCCTCGACGACTTCACACCGCCTCGAGGATGGCTCGGCGGCGCCCCTCGGAACCTCCGCCCGGCCAACCACACGATAGAAGATCGCGGCGCATTCAATGCTCTCCCGAAAGCACCCCGATTTCCATTTGCAGGTTGCAGGATTTTTCTGAGAGCCGACGGAGACCGATGTCAAATCCCACTTTACCGCCATGATGACACCGTGGAAATGATCACGGTCGGCCATTTTTCACCTTTACCGCCACTATTTCGACAACCGAGACTGAGACCCTCTACAACGTCAACTCACTTCCCCATACCGCTTTCACCTCTGACCGGTGACCAAGGCCCGACCCGGCCCGGCCGTTACCACCACCAGCCTCGGGTCACGTGGCTACAGGTGCAAAACCAGGCCCGGAGTTCAACCCTCAAGGCCCGTGAAGCCTCTATATAGTTCCGGCCTAGCCTCAAGACTCCACCGTGTCAAAGCTATAGAAGCCTCTACATCTTCTACAGGATTACCACGTCGCCTACGGCGGTGGACCTCTTCCTCTATGTCATACAAGGACGGGAAGTACAGAAGCCATACCTTCACCACGTCGATACATGGGAACGCTACAGGCTCGGACATGCCCTCTCCCATCACGAGAGAAACATGTAACCCGAGTCCCTCCCCTTTGCGCCTATAAAGGGGGAGCTCAGGATAGGAGCACAGCCGGCAAGCACACACAGCCTTCACTCCTCCCTCGATATTGGCACTAGACTCAATCAACCTCTCTCCCTCTCTCTCGCTTATAACCCCTACTACAGCACCCCGGTGCAAGATAATACAAGTTTCCTCCCCCCACCGAACCAGGGGGCACTCCTTGCCTGAACCAAAGATAAACCTCATGTGTTCATCTTGTATCACCATCCGGAGCAGGGACATGCAGCAACAAATTCACTAGTTGGTTAGGACCCCGAAGTTCGAACACCGACAGGGTTGGTTATACAAGAGATTTTAGCCATGTTTGACCAAGTAGTGAAAAGGGACAACTTTATCGTGGCTTAAAAATTCTCTAGGATTTCTATGTTTTTCTTATGGTCTATCCAAACTATTATTTTAAAAATTCTTATATTTTCCATTTTTTTTTTTGCAACTGTACTCATACAGAATTCTTATATTTTTTTCTCTATTCCTCAATTTTCGCGATTCGTTTGTGGTTCAAAAGGTCCTTATACTCCAGCTGCACTGGGTCCTCTTCGAAAAAAAAACACATCTCGATTATAGAATTGCCTCAGATAGTCCAGGCGGTGATGCGACACTCTGCCTACTCCCTCCGTCCCTTTTTATTTGTCGTCATTGGTATGCGTGCCACAAGTTTGATTCAACTTATAGAAAATTGTGCAACATTTGAATCTTCAAATAAATTTATTAAAAATTTAGATTCAAATATCTTTCTAATGATACTAATTATGTGCTACAAATATTAGTAATTTTTAATTTATAGTTAATTTAAATTATTTCTATGGCGTCAAGGCGACCGTTATTTAGGGACGGAGGAGTATGCTACAATGGTGTGGCCAGCTGCTTTGTCTTCCTGAGACCATGTCCACGTGCATCTCAGGCTCCTTGGTCTAATAAAGGCAACAGCAGCTAACTGTTTTCGATGGACCTCATTTATGAATGTAATAACATACTAGTATATATACATATATATATATATGCATGCACTTAGCTAGCCAGCCAAGAGATCAAATGCACCAGGTGTGGGTTCTACCTCCAATGTGTCGAAAGCAAAATTTATCTTAATTCTAGAACTCATCCCTTGGAGTGAAAAAATTATTTTATGTTTCGTATGGATTCCGTACCTTGTTACTCAAACCTGTACTTTTACTATGATTTTTACACTTTTACTAAATTGAACTTTCAAAAATTGTGATGATGCTGAGGCGCACTAACTTTTACATTTTCAATAAAACCTTGCTTATTTTCTGAAAAACAATGAAATATCCTTGACACATATATGCGTAGGAAAAATAAAAAGACATGATACGTAATCTACCACACAGTATCCGGACTTGGAATTTAGAAGTTTGTGTTTAGTACCTATAGCTAAAAAATTAGTTATCATTGTGCCCTCTTTTTTTATTTTCTAACACAATGTACATATAGATGCTTTGTAATATATATCTATCCAGTCGTGATAAACTTACAAATTACTCTCTATGTTTTATCCATCAATATCCATAGTTTTCCTCTCTCTGCATGGCACCTCCATCTATCCTCAATATGCATATAATTGAAACATTTAGTTAAGTTATGGTGGCACTTGTTGCAGCTCAAGTGCCATGATGTCATAAATATATATTTTTTTATTTTCAAAATTTGATCTTATTAATTGTTACAATTGGTTTATCCTTAAGTTAAATTAAAACTACCTTTTAGTCAAAACTATTATTTTATATTTTATTAAAACTAAGGAGTTTAGACCGTAGACCGCACACTTTATTACTACGATGCCATAAACTGTCATTTAAGTCTGCACCACGATGCTTAAGATTGGTGGGTAAAGCTTGAGGTGAGGTCTATGAGGGGCCAATTAATTGTTCTAGCATTGCTCAAAAAGGATATTATTATTTAAGTCTAATAATCATCATTTACTCCAATGAAATCTCAATGGCCAGTGAGATCATAGCTACCCTTTTGTCCACACTAACCTCTTCCATGCTTAAGATGTTGAATTTCTTTTTATCACGGAATTATATATGTAGTAGTATTTTAATAAAAAGTATAGTGCTCATAATTATACTATCAATTTATATGTCACAATATTTTCCATTAAAATGTATGCAAAATATGCATGTTTACTCTAAGTTTTTTATACAATCATAGTAAGAAGTAGTTAATTTATAAACATATATAGGAGTAACTTATGGTTATTTAAATATTTTTCATATTAGCAAACGTCGATGATTTACATGTAGATTTAAGGATAGTTTAGTTTATTTTTTAACAATGGTAGAAGTAGTAATTTCGATGCAAATTTAGAGAGGTTAATTTAGATTATGTTAATGGATACATGGGTTATTTTAGATTATGTTCCATAAAATGGATAGATGGGTAATTTAGATGTAGATTTAGGGCTTATTTTATGCTGTTTTTCATAAAAGCATAGCTGAGTAAATTTTTAAAGAAAATGTTTTCGGTGTTTATTACTATCAATGGTTATTTCAGTCTACTGAATTGATAGCCAAATCTTTCTCATTCTTACGAGATATTCTAAGATTTATTTTTTTAGCTCATTTCACTACTAGGATTGTGTTGATACATGACGTTATCAATTGGTCATAGACGCTCTAAAAACTGTCATAGGTAAAGTATCCATGAGGGTTCAGAAATCCGTCATGGAATCTGCGTCATAAACCTTCTTTGCTCAAAAAAACCGTCACGCGACGCGCCGGATTGGTGACGACCACAATCGTCATGGAATAGCTGTTCGGCAAGTTTACAGCAACGACACAAAGATACGCTGACTAAATAGAACATCACCGATAACAATTCGAAAACAAAAAAATCCCTACTAGGGTCCTATACACATCAGTCATATTTCATCCATTTCAACAATCAAATTCTTTATTACAAACTTCAGATACAACTCATGCCACAAAACAAAAACTGTTACCAAGAAGACTGCTAATAGTACATAAGCAGATTATACATAGTACAAGGATTGTTCTTGAGATTAAACAGATCGACTACAATGAGTGCAATACATAAGAAATGACATTTTGCATTAGAGTAGCTGCTCTCCATCCGCTCCTATAGGCGTGGGTTGCTGAACTGCAGTGAAAAAAGAAGAAGGAAAAAGCATGAGCTGCTGCTATACTAGTGAATAAAACCGGAAGGTTGTCTAAGTAATCCACTACTAGTTCGACAAAGATCCATTTCGGCCATGTGCTCTCGCTATATCATGTACTAATAAAGTATTTGTTAATTAAGCTAGAATCTCAATGGTGCATTTGCTTGCTGTCATCCACATATTAGCAGACTCTACTTGTGATTTCAAGTGAGCATATATCAAGAATAAAGTCTGAATACTTTTACATATTAGCATAACAAAGTTATTACGCTTTTACAAGTAGAAAGACCGAAGCCATTCAGGGATGCATAGATTTCACATAAGGCCCAAAATATGTCTTGAAAGGTTTGTAACTATTGGTATTCATAATAACTTGATGAATATAAACTTCTCAAATTGTTTGCATATATCAACAGGCTCTATATGTCCTTAAATATTGTCTACTTAAGTTTTATCTACTAAGGAAAAGTGAAGGCCTCATGTATGTCATGCTTGCTACGGGCAAGTTAATTTTCAATCATGTATAATTCTTTTGATTTCCTCGAGAGCAGATTGAATTTAAAGCTTAGGTACCAGCAGCCTAATAATGCTTTCCCACAATTCAAAACAGTTTGGATCACATATATAAATCAAAATGTTCAAGTAAAAATACCTTCAAAGTCGTGACAGGCCTTCCCGTGCCACCGCCTTTTGAGTGTTGCAGTGACTTATAGTATAAGAACTAAGCACAGAAGTAGAGGAAAGGGCAGTGACTTAGGTGACAGGCATGTGACATACAATAGACGAAAGGGCAGGTACCTCTTATCAGACCTTAGTGTTTATCTCAAACCCGAGCGCAACATCCTGCTCCCATCCCTCGCTGAGGCAGCAAGCCATGCAACTTTGCCTAGTAAAAAAACACAAGTTGAAAGATCATGTCTAATTTGTTCATTCTGCAATTTCATCAGCATAAATGAAATAAAATAAAGCAAGACAACATGTAATGTTCTACCTGATAATTAAACTGAATCCGAAGATGATATCATCACCTTATAACCTGCAAAAAACACATACCCACACACAATCTTTTAACAAGAAATAGAGCTAATTGAAGTTCGCTTGAAATAAAGCACATTCAATTTGTGAATCAAGGAGCAAAACTGCAGCACAACTATATGCAGTTTGCACAGAGAAAAAAATGGTTGATACTTTCATATATGCATACACATTACATATCACAGCCTATCACTATATTTGCCTAGCAGATTGCACAGAGAAAAATTGAACTTTTGACCCTTACATATATTATCCACACAAGAACAGATCCACCAAAAACTTAAGATCTGTTACATGCCTGTTAGGTACTCTTTCGAGACATGGCCACTGCTAAATTGTTGTTTGTCGCTGGCTGCTTCTTCGTGGGATGAGCAGATTCACCATGCTACACAATAGAGGCAAACTAGGAAAATTAGCTTCACTTAAATCCCACAAAAATCAGAGAAAAATGAACAGGAAGTACTACAACCAGCACACAAGTCCAGGCTACAAGCAAGAAATAAATCCATGACTATCTGTACACAATCGAGAGAGAAACATTTTTGGTTTCGAGATGGCATTGAAGGCTACTGCTAGTACTACAGGGAAGCAGACTAAAGGGATAAACACAACACCTGACAACTCGATTCAGATTTGGAGGAGACAACACCTGTGGCCAGCTCAATTCAGATTTGGAGGAGACAACACTGATGGCCAGATCTACAGGAAATAGACTTTAAATGAAGATAGGAGTGTAGATTAAGAACGAAATCGAGAGGCAAAAGCGCACCTTGGTCGGAGGACTGCTGGATGTGGAGAGGGACGACCGTGTCCCATCGCTGCTCGTTGAGTTGGACCGGAGGGACACCCACGGGGCTGAGGCCGCGCAGGTGGAGGGCAACGCCGCCCACGGGTTGGTGAAGGACAGCGGACGTCGAACCGGCGGCGGCGATCCTTCGTCGCGGCGAGGAGGTGGATCTAGAGGGCGGCGGTGGCCGGGGGGGCGGTGTGCCATGTCCGTGGATCAGGATGGCTGGCGGCAACGGGGACGGGCAGCGGCGGCGAGCAATGGATGCGGACTGGGTCGTGCGGGAGATGGGGGGGCCGGCGGGAGATGGGGTGGCGGCGGACTGGGGGACGACGGGAGATGGGGTGGCGCGGCGGATGGGTGGGTGCGGGATTTGGGATGGGTGCGGGAGTAGTGGGGCAGCCGCTGGTTAGGGTAAAGAAGTTTCTCTTTTTTTTTTTTTTCGGTAGTGAGCCGCCAACAAAAGCGGTGAGAGCGAACTGCCAAAAGCCGAGAGCGAATCCAAAAGTGAGGCTGCAAATGCCAAAAAGCGAGATGTCGTCTTAATTTTTCCCCTGCGGCGTGTATCCTTTTTGGTGTGCGTTTTTCTAAGCACCGACAGAATAATTAACATTTTTCCGTGTGTCTCCAATTTTTCCGTGTGTAAATTGTCACGCCTGAAAAAATTATCATTTTTCTGTGTGTTTTTTATTTTTACGTGGGTTTTCTAAAAACACTCAGAAAAAATGTATTTTTCTGCGTTTTTTTTTTTTTTTTTTGAAAAAACACACAGAGAAAAATTAAAACGCCTTCAGAACTAATCGATTTTCAGTAGTGTTTCACCTACAGCTCCACCGCCCACGTCACCATTCACGATCCACGTCACCCCTACACGATTTCTATGATGTTTCTTCTTAACCGTCATGGACCACTATACGAACAACTATATAGGTGATGACGGTCCAGATCATCACAGAGCAAGCACCAAATTTTCATACCGTCATAGATTTAAAATTCGATGGTGATTCAGAAACTGTCACCAGGAAACCGTCATGTATCAACACATTTCTTGTAGTGTTTCATAAGGATTAACATGAGTGGCCTCTAATTAGTAATACTAAGATTTTGAGGCCTGCAATTAGTATTTATACTAAGATCTCTTTGCATGTTGTGGTAAATTTAAAAGAAAGGTGGAATAGGGCAGGATGTCGCTTTGCCAAAAAAAATAATGTGACGTAATTGAAAGATGGTGAGAATTCAAGATCAATCGGTTTGTCAGTTGTAGCTTGTGACGAGATTTTAATATAGGACAGGACGAAAGCATGATGGATTAGTACAGCTAGCTGGTATAGCATAATAGGTAGTTACTGTCACCTATATATCATTTTATATTTCATCACACAATGCATATTAATTGTACTTTATGCAGGACTAGCAAATATGCCCATGCATTGCAATGAAAACATACAACTTGTGGCGTGGTCACCTGGATAATTGCGGCACCGAGATTTATTCAGCAATCGTGTCATTTGTTCCAATTTTAGAAGCAGGTGTTGTACTGTGCCTAAACATGCACTATTCTAACTTGCCTAGACACTTGCTATTCTAACCTGCCTCAACCTCAACCTGTCCAGGCGAGGGGCACGTCAACTGTGGATAAGAGGTGAAATGTTAGGGTTTTTAATTAAAGAAAATAGTTATCCATACAACTTCCTTAGGGTAAGTTCAGCTGACTCGGCCTATGATGAGTTAACAATGGGTTGATATCAGTCAGTAGCCAAATATAATTGGTCTGCCATCGCGGAGTCAGATATATGCATCGTGACCTATGGTCGTAGCACTAAGCATCTAGTGCCGCCATCTGCAGCTAAGCGATGGTGCATGGCCAAGGCCCAAGGCCAGCCGGGATTTTGTTATAGGCTGCAAAAATGTGCTATTGGCAAGATTAGTGGAGGCTGTATGCGAGTTCGTCTACGTGACGTCATATTCTGGTACTTTGGCGTGTCCCTTGTGTCATGGAGTCGTCCAACTGTTGCAGGCGCTAGGGCTAACGAGAAGAAAAAACAAGAAAACGTAGGTCAAGAAGATGAGCTGGCTGGTGGATATAATTGCTTGCATGCATACGATGTGATGGTTGCTAATAAGTGAGATGCAGAGAGTCCAAATGAAATTAAGGCCCCTTGGTACAAATCCAACTAGCTCTGGCTTCTCTGGCGAAATCGCTGTAGCCAAATCGTGTTGTCGCTCCACCTGCTATGTGAGAGAGAGAGAGGAGGGAGGAAAGTACTCCCTCCGTCCTAAAATGTTTGTCGTTTTTCGGTTTTTGTGTCATAAGTTTAACTCGATTTGTATAAAAATATATACCACATTTGTATCTTCAAATAAATTTATTATAAAACTAGATTCAAAAGATCTTTTCAATGATACTAACTATGTATTATAAATATTAATATTTTTTAATATATAATTTATCAAAGTTATTTCTCGAGGGGCGCAGCGACAAACATGGTGGGACAAAGGGAGTAGCTCTCATGAACAGTGTTCAATAGAGCCGTTACAGTCATTTCGCCCAGGAGACGAAGCTGCTTGGATCTGTACCAAAGGGGGCCTAGTTACCGCATCCGACACTAGGGGGTGTGTTTAGCGTCCAAAATTTCTTCCCAAATTCCACTATGTAAAAAAGATTCCCCATCACATCAAAATGCCGGCACATGTATCGAAAAGTACTAAATATAGGTAAAAAAAATAAAATAATTACACAGTTTAGATGTACATTGCATCTACGATTCTTTTTGAACCTAGTTACGCCATGGTAGGATAATATTTACCACTAACTAACTTAAGCGTCTTTGCGAAAGGTGCGATGTGACATGCATAATCCCATCCGGCCCAAAATTTTGGTCAAAATTTTGGGTGCTAAACACACCCGGTTGTATTTAGATCCGAAAATTGGCATTGTTTCAACCGAAAAGCACCGTAGCACTTTTCGTTTGTTTGTGGTAAATATTATCCTACCATGGGGTAACTAGGCTCAAAAGATTCGCCTCGCAATATACATCTAAACTGTGCAATTAGTTATTTTGTTTACCTACATTTTATACTCCATGCATGCGTCTTTTGGTACATTCAATGATTCGATGTGACAAAAAAACAATATTTGGAGATGGGCTTTAAGTATTTATAGAGGCGGGGCGTTGTCCATCTCAATATATACTTTCTCCCTTCCAAATTATAAGACGTTTTTGGTTTTTCTAGATACATTATTTTTGTTATATATCTAGACATAGTGTATATCTAAATGCATAGTAAAGCAACATATCTAGAAAAGACAAAATATCTTATAATTTATAAAAGAGGGAGTAAGTCAATGTTAATCATATTTTACAAGTCGGGGTTGGGACTGCTTCGTTAAACCAAAAAAAAAGAAAAAAACCAAGCAGTAGAAATGCGCTGCCGCTTTGCTCCTTTGGGCACATTTTAAACCGAACAAACGAACCGAAACCGAACTGAAATCTCGGTTTTCAGTTTTTTGGTTCGTGTCGGTTTCTAGATTTTTGAGTTCGGTTTCGGCCTCTCCTTCGGTTCTACGCGTGCAAACGGGCTGGGAGGCATTTGACGCCGTGCAAGTGAACCGAACAACCAAACCCAAGTGCCCAACCCGGCCGGTCGGCCACCACGGCACCCGACACCCTCACGCCGACACCCTCACGGCCTCACTCCCACTCGTCCACGGTCCACCTCCCTCACTCCTCCTAACCCTAGCCGGCGTCGGCGGCCGGGCGGCGGCGCATCATGATTCCGGCATGCGGCAAGAGCAAGAGCACTCTCTCACTCCCTCACCCTAGCCGGCGGCGCGGCGCCACCCTTCGAGGAGCGAGCCCGGCAACGGGCGGTGGAGCGAGGTCCGGGCGGCGGCGGCGGCGCGTAGGCGTGTGGCTTCTCGGGCGGCCTCACCGACGGCGTAGCGGCGCGGGCGCGGAGCATGCGGCATTCGATTCCTTCTCGATTTGTTCGTCTCCCATTCTCCATTTCAATTTTCTTCTCTGTGTTTGCCTCGGTTGTTTCGGATTGGAACCGACGAAACCAACACCAACTCGTCGGTTTCGTTTCTGCAAGAAACCGATCGGGTTGTTGATTTTGGAAACCGAAGTTTAGAGCTACCGAATAAACCGAACCGATTCATCTGTTAAAACCGAATGCCCAGGGTGAGCTGCTGCAACAAGCACCTCTACAGGACTGTTCATATGGTGAAGGAAACCAGCAGCAACAGCTGCAGAAGTAGCAGCAGCAGCGAGTAGGCCCTATATATCTGGAGACCATTTGAAAAGGCAGACAAGGGGATAGAAAAAGATGGTCAGGCTCGTACATTTGGACGCCAGGATGGACAGACGAACACCGGGATATTTTGAAAATATAAAAGCAAGCAGGAAAAAATGCTTGACTTTTTAATATTAGATAGAGAAAAGAGGAGAAGACAGAGCGAAAGAGCGAGCCTGTAATGAGATAATCTAGAAGCTGGGAGGTTGGTGAACTGCGACGTGTCCCTTCGATCGAATCCACATGTCACCCTCGCACACCGGCCCGCTTGCTTAAACAATCTAATATATTTGAAAACAACCCAAAAACTAGAAAATCATGGGCCAACTCTATACATGGCCATCGGGCCATGCCGTGCCGGTGCTCATCGTGCCGCCGCCGTGCCGGCCGTGTCGCGCCGCGGCGCGCCCGCCGTGCTTTCGTGCATGGCCGTCGGCCCAAAGGCACGCCCGTGGACCTTTGGCCATGCCGCGCGCCCGTCGTGCCGCCGAGGGAGGCAGGGCAGCCACGGGAGCCGCCGCCGCCGGATGGGGAAGGCCGGGCGTTCGCCCGAGGTGGGAGCGCCGCCGCTGGGCAGATCCGCCGGGCGCGGGCGTGGCCTGGAGTGAGGGTCGTGGGTCTTGGCAACGCGCTCGGGCGAGCTCGGAGGGGTGAGGAGGCGGCGCGGGCGTGGAGGGGTGAGGAGGCGCGGTGGCGGGAGTGTGACGAGGCGGTGCGCCGAGTTGGAGGTGGCGGCGGCCATCGCCGGGCCGGAGGAGGAAGGGGCCGGCGTTGGAGCAAGGATGGCGCCATGGCGGCGCCGGCGCTCGCAACCTCGACCGGAGCGAGGATGGGGAATGGGGATCGGGTTAGGTTTGAACCAAGCGGGCTGTTGGAATGATGGGCTGCTAGGCTCCTTTTCTTGAGCAAAAGGTTGATGGGCTCTTGGCAAGCCACGCTGTTCACGGCCGCCACCGTGTCGCGGTTTACATCGGGCCGTGCGGAATGCCGTGCCACGGGCTGAGGTGCCCGTGTTAAGCACGCCCGGTGCTTCAGGCCGGGCTGGCACGGCACGCCGCCACCGGGCCGACCAAATCCCTGGGCCACAGGCCGGGCCAACGGGCCTCGGGCTGCATGGCCATATATAGCCAACTCACGAATCAATACCCCAGATAGGTCTATGATCAAGTTTGCTGCTTCAGGCAATGCACTAGGTACCTCTTGGGGTACTTGCTCAACTAGATCCTCCTAGGTTATTGCTCAACTGCCCTATCTTGGGTTACCTCATCAACATGACCCACATTGGCATCTACCCTCGCTTCTATGATGGCATTTTCACCGCGCTCCACTTTAATGTGTGTGTCCACTATGACCTCCACACAATTCACTTGAGACACCCTTGACTAATTCCTTGTAAAACTTCCAATCATCATCCGACTTATGTGGCATGAGAACATAATAAGCCCTTTTGTCACTAGCATCGACGCTACCACGCAACATCACCTCAAAACCATCCTCGGGAACATCCAAAAGCAATCTGACTCTAGTGACCACTTCATTGAAAATAGGTGCTTCTCAAATCTAGCAAATTCTTTCTTCATCTTAACAAGTTGACCATCTTCATTTACGGTGCCACCACTAAAAAACCAAACAACACGATCGAGCTAGGATGCCATCTACAACATAAAACTACCAACCACGTTCATTAGCTCTAAGGAGTAACCGCAAATGCACAAGTAACTAACGAATCAAGACCAATGGCCATTGTGAACATCTTAAATCTAGTATACAATGTATATCATTAGCCCTAAGCCATAACTAGTAGACTATCGATATAAAGCTCATGAATAGTAAGCAACCCATTACCACCGATTAACATTAGCTCAAAGCCATAACTGCAAATGACGACCAGTACATACCAAATCTATTTGAATCTTTCCTATTTCTTCATATAATATGTATATATCAAAAATTAAATTTGGCTACCATGCAAGCAACAAAATGTATATGTGGGGAAAAACAAAACCACACAGCAACTAAACGATATGGTTCACCTGATGTATCCCAATCGATATACATTCATACATACTGCCACCTAATACGCCCAAACACTAACCACGTCAAATCCAACACCATACATGGGAAGGACCCAAATCAAGGGAGGAGACGGAGGAGGTACCTTACCTAAGTGATTCCCACCAGTTGTAGGCTTGATTTGGGGAGGGGAAGGGCAGATGTAGCGCTACTACAAAAACAAATTTGCGAGACAGGCCAAATTATTAATGGAGGCGGGCACACCATAAATGGTTAGAGGAGCTCTAGGAAAATGCCCGTCATCGAAAAATCATTTACGGAGGCGGGCGTTCTAAGATGACCGCATCCAAAAATCATCAATTAACGGAGGCGGTCGTTTCAAGACGTTCGTCTCGCAAATCGATTTTCGAGAAGGCGGGCATCTTAATACGTCCGCCTCCGTTAATCGATGATTTTCAAAAGGCGGTCGTTCTAAGCGCCGCTCCTAAAATCGAATTTTGAAGGCGGGCATTTTAGATATCCGCCTCTGTAAATAGCTGCATCAAAAAATAATTCATAACTTTTTATATGAATTCGGATGAAGACAAACTTTATATCAAAATTATTGTGTTTCGATGTGATCTACAATTTTGTAGTTGAAAAGTTTTTTTGAATTAAAATTGTTTAGCATCCTAAAATATTGTTGTAAGTTCATGGATTTTGAAATTTGAAATTTAAAATTATCAAACAATCTCGAATGTTGACATGGTATATACAAAAGTTATAGTTCTCAATACAGTCTACGGATTTTTGTTGAAAAGTTTTTATTTGAAGTCATTTAAAGTCCTAAATACGTGTTCTAAGTTTATAGATTTTGGAATTCAAAATTTAGAATTTTTAAACGACATCGAATGTTAAGAGATAGTTAATAACAAGTTGTAGTAGCCAACCTGAGATACATATCTGCTGTTGATAAGTTTTTTTATTTGAAGTTGTGTAGAGTCTCAAATATTTACTTTAAATTCACATAGTTTGAGATTTAAATTTTTAAATGTTTCAAACTATCTTGGATGGAGAAACATCAAATACCAAAGCTGTGCTTGACAAGATTTAAAACTTTGTAGTCAAATGTTTTTTTCATCCGAGTTCATTTAAGTAGTCAAAATATTCAATACAAGATTACTAAATATTGATATAAAAAAGATAGCATATTATATATGGTCACAAATGATTGTGTGGTATAGTGGCAGAGAGGCACTAGTGCTGAGATCTCAGGTTCAATCCCCAAAGTCACAAATATTTTGGGTTTTAGGGTCTTCTAGAGACCATTAACGGAGTCGGGCATGTTAAGGTGCCCTCCTCCGTATATGGCATTAACGGAGGCGGACGTGTTAAGGCGCCCGACTTTGTTAATAGGAACGGAGGCGGGCGCGACCCCCGCCTCTGGAAAGCCGATTAACACAGGCTTTGTATTGGAGGCGGGGCCATGCCCACCTCCAAAAATGATTTAGGTAGTTGTGTAGGGGCGTGAAGGGGTGGCGGCGGGTGGCGCCATGGGAGGAATGAGCTCGGGGTTGAGAGTGAGGGAGGGAGGAAAGAGGAGGAAGATGGCAAATCGGGCGGCGTGACCATGTCAAGCCAAAATATGAGGCCGAAGAGGAGGCGCGAGATGCACGTAATGGATCGGAGGTGCCCGCGCAAACAGGTCGCGTGTGTGGGGGGTACCGTACACCAAGCATCGCTGTAGCAGGTGTGTTAACCAATAAGCTGCTTCTGACTATATAAACTAAACTGGAAAGCATTAAGTCTGCATCGATCTTCTTCTAGCTAGCTAGTCTATGGAACAAACAGGGAGCGTGACACGGACGTACGGACCCACGTGACGCTCGCGGGCATTCAAAGCCTTTGACAACGGATCACTTGAGAGCTTCCTTCGTCTACGAGACTGGCAGAGGACCGAGTGATACTCCGTAGGTTATTCGTCCTACACACAGATGTTTTATAATAGTAAGAGCTGACGTCATGCAAGAATGCTAGATCTCGATCTTAGCTTTGTACGAAGAATGCTAGATCTCGATCTTAGCTTTGTACGCTTAGGTTTAAGTATACTCCGTAGGTTATATAGATCTTGCTAGGCGTGTGCGTGTGCTGTAGTGGTGTGTGTTGTATGCAAATTCAAATACATGATGGATGCAATAAAAAAAACTGCGAACCACCACCGATACTGACAACGACCATAGGATGGAGAAAGGGACGAGGAGCAGACAAAAGAGTACGGACGTACGTCATTTGATTAGACCCGACCACTGCGCAATCTTTCTTCGCCAGCTCACTGTAGCGCTGGCGGAAGCGTATTGTAACGCTGGCGATGGCTCTGTTCATTCGTCCTTTCTACTGTTCCTAAGTAACTGTTCATCACTTTTTACTCTGTTCTCCTAAAAAAAATCGGGCACGGCATAGCGACAGGGATTCAGAGAGCTTTGGCCTTACACACACCCCTCAGGGCCTCATTCTCTGCATGTCTGCCAAGTTTGTTTTTTTAATTTTGAATGTGAAATGGACAATGTCCTCCCTCCGTCACTGTAAAACCCCTCAGGGCCTCATCCCCCACACCCCCACCGCCTCCACCGCGCCCGGCCATGGCGGATCCACGGGATCTGGCATCGGCGGCACGGATCCGCCACCGGCAGCCACATCTTCTAGCTATTACTGTTGTATTTCATTTTCTTTTTCTTGTGCCTTATGATTTGATTCGTTCGGGCCAAAGATATGTGGATGTTATTTTATTCACACTTTCTATATG
>JADLZK010009684.1:0-20402 GCA_015847255.1 Hyparrhenia diplandra
ATGGGATGAGCAAATGAGACAACACCGGGGTTAGTAAACTTGGAAGAATACCGTGTTGACCATCTTGCCCAAGATAGATGTTAGGCACGTGAAAAACATCCCATGACCCTTCTTCCCAGTGCTCACCACGCACAACAAAGCGTGGTGCACTCCTCCCCTGTCAACCTCAAAACTCCCAAAGCGAGGATCTACATCCACTCGCTGAGCACTGATCACCAAAACGGTCTCACAAACCGTGACTCCAAACCTCTGAGGCCTCCCTACCTTCAGTGCCTAGCAAACGCCTCGAACCGACTGCACACCCCTCTCATACATGCCAAGTGGTGGGTGATACATGTCACGGTAGTCTCAAACTCCACTCGACGCCTAGCATCCCTCTTCCTCCCAAAGCAAAACTCAACCAAGTGACCATCTCTCCGGCGCAATACTCACAAAGGATACCTCACCCTCCTCTTAGGGTGGTGGTTGGTTCACTCTCTGGGTGGGATGGTTCACTCTTTGTTGTGGTCTTGGCCTTAGGAAGGGCTTCCCTCGTGATCCGGCAAAGTGTCAAGTGGGCCCCTGAGGTGGTTCGGTTTGGGAAGCTTCGCTACCTTGTTTCTGGGAGGTGGAGTCTTAGTTGGCTCTTGAGAATGCCATCTTGCACACAGGGCTCTGGTAGGCCTCGTGTGAGCGATCTTGGTCGGGCTTTGAGTGTTGGCTGGTTTCCTCACCGAGCTCAAACCACTACCTCTGACCAACCTTTGCCATGAAATGACTTCTCCTTCCCACCTATAGCAGCCTAAACCCGATGTGTCGTCTCTTGAACTCGACTCATCATCATGCCTAGCTCGCGTGGCTCCACAAGACACCCAACTCCAAGACGTGAGCGAAGATGGCTTGATCTCCTCTTCGACTCCTCTGTCATACGCCTACCAGACATGAGCTCCAACTCCAAAAGCTTTCACACTTAGCACGATCCCAGCACGGTGCACCCTCGAGCTGCCGTCCTCTAGCCACAGAAGCTTGGCGCCTTCTCTCGCCATCCTCAGCATCGCAAGTCGTGACGTGACTTAGCAGCGGCACTCAACAAATGGCGGCCCAGACTTCAAATCAACGTGTCTCATCTAGCAAAGCCGAATACTTAGGATCGCAGAAGACATGATGCTAGACATATGCACAGCGACAAGCATCACACTCGCGTCTCATCGGGAGACATCGACGATGCTTCCTAAGCAACTCTATCTCCGTCACGCACCATCTCCCACTTCTCCTTGTACTCCTTTCTCCCTAGCGGCACGCTTTAAGCAACTTCTCTTGACACACAAGCGCACGCCTCAAAGATTCAACCTCATCGGAGAGAGATTCGATTGTAGGAGGTACCTCGGAGGGAGAGGAGTCGCGTTGCGGTGGCTTGGCGCCGCTTCGGGCCACCGCCCATCGAGGGCCATGGTGCGTAAGCCCCCGGCTTGGAGTCGGAGAAGAAGCAAAGTCCATTTAGCTTGTCCTCGACCTTGCGCTCGGACTCCTCATCGCCGAGGAAGATTGTCCGTCCGAAGAGTCGCTTGTCGAGGTCGCCGAGGGAGGCAAGGAAGGCGTGCTTTGTGCTCCTTGGCACGCTTGAGGTACTTCTTCTTGATCGCCTCCTTGTCGAAGCCCTTCTTGGACTTGTGCTTGCCGGAGGTGTACTCGCTTGTCCCTGGCGCTTTCTGTCGGAGTCGTACTTTGTTGAAGTAGTACTTCTCGCCGGAGTACTTGTCCTTGTTCTTCTTGGGGCACGCGGCGACGAGCGATCCGGATCTCCGCACTCGAAGCATCCGCCCTTGGATGGGCCGCCACGCCGACCGGCTCCAGCGGTTGTTGTGGAACCATGAGAATCGGCCGATGACTAGTGCAAGCTCATCATCCCCAAGGCTCGCCATCCGCTCCTCATCGCGCATGCACACCAAGGAAGACAAGGCGAAAAGAAATCGTGATGGGTTAGCGTAAGAACCGGAAACGCCCTTACCCGAGACGAGAGCAACATTCGGCGCGAGATGGGTTCTTCAGCCTTCGCCTGGATCCGAGCCTCGATCTCGTAAGACTTGAGCTTCGTCAGAAGCTCGCTCGGGTGTGAGGGTGTCGTAGTTGGCGGACTCCATGATTGCGTGACACCTTCACATCCCACACCTTCCCGATCCGTAGCGTGCATAAGAGCCGCAGACGCCTTCACGTGATCATCAAGCCTCTCCCGAAGGCTTGTTCGCCGAAGCTTGTTGCGCATCGCCTCGAAAACCTAGCAAAGAGAGAATCGATGGACTCGCCATCAAGTTGGATTAGGTTGTTGTACTCTCTTGTAGGTCTCATATAGGCGGGCCTCGACTTGTGGGGTTCCCTCGTGGTAGCTCTCTAGTGTCTTCCACACCTCACGAGCGTCTCACAAGTGGCAACTCTCTCAAACTCGTTGTCTTTAAGGCTAGAGAACAAGACGCTCTCGCTCGGGGTTGTTGGCATTGTGTTGGGCTATTTGTTCCTCACCCACTCGAGCGGCTAGCACTTGGTAGTTCTCATCCCCGACAATCTCCCACACTCTCCAATCCATCCCCATAAGATGTGCTTGCATCTTAATCTTCCAATAGGGATAGTTGGTGCCATCGAACTCCGGAGGCTTGCCACCAAAGTGACCAAACCTCTCCATGTCGCTTCTCATGGGATCACGGACCGATTAAGGTGGATATGATCCTTAACCGCTCCGATACCAATTGAAGGACCGAACGGCGACCGAGGGGGTGAATGGGAGCCTCGATTTTTCCTTTTTCAATTTTTGGGTCATTGGCTCAACCCCCCAACCTCAAAAACGAACTCACAAAAGAAACGAAAGTGATACACGTGCTAACCGGTAGCAAGATATCAAAATCGAAGAGTTAGGCACAACGAGTCCAACGAAACAAAACAGAGATCGACTCGAGCTTGAACGGACAATCTGGCGGATAAAACAATAAGCACAGGAATTACACGGCTACCGGGACGCCAGAGGCAAAGCAAAGCCTTCACCGATGACCATCGTTAGCTTGTCCCGCAAAAACCGAGCACGCAAGATAGATACTCGAACAAGCTGAGATGCTAAACATGCTCGATCCAAAAACACGAGAAGACAAGGTGCTGCACTTGTCTCCTACTATCACCGAAACAGAAAGCGTGAAATTGTTCACACGCCGCAAGCATGAACCGCAGCAGTGCTACTCCCTACTCGCTGCCGCAGATCGGACCTCAAAAACAAATCTTGCCAACCGAGAATCATTCATGCATGAGCTGCTCAAGCTAGGCAAGTAAACAAGGCCATCGTTGCTTGGAAAGACAACTCACTGGGAGACAAGAAAATGGATTTACCAATTGAAATACATTCCTACAAATTTCTTTTCAAAGAAGCATCGTCGGCTCAAGGCAAAATACAAGCCGCTAAACAAATTGGAATAAATGATTCACTATTGCTTGATGGTGACAAGGCCGAAAGATTAGCACATGAAAAGTGACGAAAGCCGCTGCTACCCGCTGTATTTGTCAATCGTCGTATCACCATCTGATCCACGTTTCACCAACAGCGTAAGGGCCTGGCCAGCGCCGCCAATCGAAAGCACCGCCGTAGCGTTGCTTGACCTATGAAACCCCCGATCGACAGAACTGCACAAATCAAGACAAGCAAGCCCGATGTTGAAGCACCCGGTGTTACTGCCTGAAAACCGCCGACGGGAGCGTAAACGACAGACGATGAAGAATCATGACAGAATGTGACGAACGCCTGCCTCAAAATCGATCAAATCCACGCCAAATTTCCATGAACTGGTTCAAACCCACCACCAGATTCACCAGGCTGCTGAACCATAACCCCAAAGAATCAAGCTGTACCTGAGATCAACCTCCTGGCCACTGGGAAAATCAGATCGTAGCCATGAGCGAAAGTGGGGAAAAATAGCTATGTGAACGCAGTCAACAAAATCACAAATCAAAGTGACAAATCCGGAGGGCATTGAGGTGGACTAAGGGTATCACTAGGTAGATGATTACTTTTAGAGTCCTATTAGATGTAGAGTTTTCAAAAGCCCATTTCAAAACCATTTTGAAAAGGAATTTAAATCAATTTAAATTTTGGATCCAAACCACTCATTACAATAAAGTATATGCACAACAATGTTGCTACACTCTACGTTAAGTTTTATTTATGAAAAGTTTGTATTCCCCTATTTTCGCATCTAACACAAAAAATACAAAATTAAATCAATTTTATATCAACTCCAACAGAAAATTTTAGGTTGTTACACGCCACCATCGAGAACCGAGGTTTAGTTTTTTTTTCTTTATGACCCGCCGCCGAGAAAATTTTAATGGTGTTAGTTTTTGTTTCGGGTCCGAAATGACGGTGTGGTGGCATAGAAGGAAACGAAAAATATAATTCAATGGCTTTTCAAGGGAAGGCATAAGTCTTAGTGGCACAAAAAGAAATGTTATGACTTCCAAAGGACATCAAACAATTTTTCTCAAATACATAACAATGTCCCAAATTTATCATGTAGAAAACATATATGGTAGTTTACACAATAGGAAATTGAACATCTAGTTTGTTACCACATATGTATATAAACAAACAAAGAGCTTCTAAGGTGGAATTGAAATATATGTAAAATATCACCTTCACCATTACAAGTCTCATTTAACTATTCAAGGTTTACCTAACATATTGATGCAATAGCTATAGTTTTATTGGCTTTGTGTATTTAAAACTTTTATTCATTAGATTGATGTAATATATCAACAACGCATAGATAGATAGACAAAGCAAGGAAATAAAACATACAACATTTATGATAGATTATAGTCCCAAAAGTAATAAAAAGTCTACCAACAACTTTGGCTTTACAATATAGAACTTAATGCAAGAGGAAATAAAATATAGTAGCACCACTTTGAACTCTAATGAGTGATTTATTCGTCCAAAATGTTTAGGACAATTCAAACAGCATTGTTGGTGAATCCACCTGAAGACTCATCACCACCATCATGAGGAAGGGTGTCAATGTCAACTCCAAACAGTCGCGAAACGCTTTTTGCCCTTTCCATTTCAAGTGATGCCGATTCGTGAAATGTTGATTGTTGTGGCATAAGATTAATTGAGGCATCAACTCCCAGATCCAATGGACAAAGGCTTAAATGTTGAACAATTCCATGGCTTGTACCAACTCCAAGGCTCTTATGGACCCCCTAATCAACCATCAATCTAGATGGAGAGAAGATTCACTTGGCACATGATGTGAAAAGACATGGTAGCGTGGACAAGGCTTGATATGAATAAACATGAGGTTTCTCGCTTGTAGTCTTACTAGCATCACGGTAGAAGGATACAATATCCCCTTTCTTGAGATTCTTCTCCTTGATAAAGACATGCCAACCCTTGGTCAAGACATAGGTCTTCCCATCGCTCCAAAGGCAAAAAGCGAAGCGCCATATTAATCCTCGTGGACAAGTCCTCAAAATTGAGGAAATCACCATCTCCACCACTCTTGGCCTCCTGAAATCTTGGGAAAGCACTCCTCAGCATTGCTTTGGGATCAGCACACCATTCAGCTTACCAACATCACTAGTGGTCAAACTTTTGCTGAACATGTACTCCACATAAATGACCTTCATATCCCTTTTTCTTCCCCCAAATAGTTCTAATGCTCCATGACCATTGCTCATGACAGATTGGAAAATCGGTGTGCACATGGATGACCAAGGAGAGACATACCTAGGCATTGATATGGGGTTTCCATTAGGAGGGGATTAAAACTTGTTGGGGCCTTCCCCATCTGCACCCTCCATCTCCCTTGAAATTGTTCTTGCCGAGAAAGCCATAGAGCTCTAGAGTAGAGATGTTGTGTAGAAACAATTGGTGAGGTAGGGGAAATGTGGAGGGGTTGGTGGGATTAAGTAGTAGTTGGGTTATATTTCTTTATATGCCTATTTATTGTGCTTATTAAATTTTTCTTTTGACGCATACGAGAAAGTGGTTCGTGATGATTTGGTAGCACATTTCAACCTTTGACCCTCCCATGAGGAGAGTAGGGTGCCATTTTGACAAAGATATACTTGGAGCATTAATGAGTCCATATCTTTTTATACTATTTTCACTTTGTCTCTAGCTATTTTCTAAAATCAAGAAGTACAATCCCTCAGGTGAACAAAGAACACACCATTCAACGATTGTTGTGGGTTGGTAACCACGGTAAGTGTTGATGGCCATTAACACCCATTTTGATATCAACACTTTGCACCCAAAATCAAAGTAAATCAAAATAAAAAAGTGTTTATGTTTATAATTCACCTAGTACCACTTGTATTTTGGAGAAAAAATATTTGTATGTAGGAAAAATAAAAAATGGACAAATATGGAGCATAGGAAGTAAGTGGACGTGGTAGAGAGCACTATGGGGCCACTAGGACATGTCATCCAACGCCACCAAAGCCATGTTGGCGAAGCCACCGGCATCGGGTGATGCCTTCTATCCCCGCCACGTTAGTCATCCGTAAGGGGTGGCCTCTTGGGAGCTCCTCCACTTGCCCATTCAAATCGCTTTGATCCAAGGGCGTGGTAGAGTTGGGTGGATCCATGCGCCCACTATCATCCAATTGGAGGGAAACAACCGCCCTAACCTAACCGATGTCCCGATCGAGTAAACCCATGTGTTGTTCAAATAATCGCCATTGGGGAGCCAATGGGCGTCATTGAATGGAGAGACAATGTAGTGGGTGGTCGACCGACGGACACCGGACACCCAAGTCACCTCCACCAAACTTCTCAACTACCTACAAGTACCCCCTTACTCTCCAAGTTCTATAAAAGGCGGGGCCGAACTCAGTGAAGAAAACCCCTCAAGCATCCATCAAACATATAACAAGCTTTTAGTAGTAGTTCTAGAAATAGTAGCTAGCAAGTAGTGGTGAAGAGTAGAGTGGAGCTTCGCCTTGGGAGTCTAGAAGAGTCCTTTGGAGTCTTTGAGTCTAGTATAGCTTGTTTGTAATCTTTTAGCATTTACTTTATTTTGTACTTTACTTTGTTTAGTACTTTATTCAAGTAATATAGCTTCGCATTAGTTCAAGTCTTGTCTTGCTCTTAACACGTAGTTAGTGAGCATAGGTGCTTGTTCTCTAGCATAGAGATCATAGTTATCTTAGTATTTAGTTTGTTCTTATCTAGTAATCACTGTCGTTTGGTTAACGTGACTCCTCTCTAATTGAGACAAATGAAGTTTATAGATTAAGAGTGGTGCTTAGGCTATATCTTGCATGTGGACATTGCTAAATCCCTAGATAGTTTCTAGAAATGGACGGTGTGGTGACAACCTTGCTTTCCCTCAGATTCCACTACGTTGGGTCTAGTTATTAAAATGTAGGGCTCATTATGCTCTATTCCCTGATTTAGTTCAGGTCAAGTACACCCCTTTTACTATAGACACTCCAACTATCATTAGTTATCTTTGTTGTCTTAGATTAAACTCATTTCTTTTTCACACAAGCAACACTACACTTCTAGCTACTTAATTATTGTGTTTCGCTACATCCACACTACATAGCCTACCTATCCACAAAGGTCCTAAAGAACACCTACCCACCTTCCTTTGGAAAATATAAATTTGACATCTGGTACTCACCAAGTGAAGTGCTACATGATAGTTCTATACGCTTGTAGAATCCCCTTTTCTAGGCACACATGTGAGCCATCAAACAAAGTAAGCTTCAAATTGTTTGTTAGGCGGATGAGTGGACACCCAATGGCTTAAGCATTCTAAACACTCACGGACACGGAGCGATTTATCCCATTTCAGATTTTGAGCCCTATATCTAGCAATATTGTGTTCTTTTGTTTTAGGATGCTCAAAAGAGAGTTCTTACAATGGGGAATCGCTAGAGAGAGAGAGAGAGAGTTGGAGGGGGTAGTGTCGTGCTATTCTAGGGTTTGTTGTGAGATCGTTTGATCAACTTGTCTCATCCGATCATCCACTTCTATGGGAACCCTTCTATACTAGAAGGCAATACATAAGAGCACACATCAAAGGGTTTCCTCTATGGCTTGGAGATGTTCGTATGATCCCCTTATTGGGATGGTGATGTTGAGTTTGATCTGGAGATGTTCCTCCGGAGTATGAGGATATTGTGGGTGCAACGGTGCCCTAGGAAGCTAGGTTCCAATTGGAACACTTCGGTGTGTGGTTCCTCCGGGTGGGAACATGAGTCGTGCTAAGGCGATGGTCCTTGAGTTGAGGGACATGTGGGAAAAAAAAAAGGAGTTTAGTTGATAGACCACACATGTGAGTGATGGGTCTCATGTACATATGGTTTGGTGGAAGGTGCTTGCTCAAACCCACCTAAGGACTACCACAGGCTCCACCACAAATCATAGCATCTTTGTATACACAAATTCCAACTAGGAAGAAGCCCGTTGCTCAAATTAGTGTAGAAGCCATGTTTGAATTTTGAAACTGGAATTAACTTGCTCAACTAATTTACTCGCACACGGGTGGAATAACAATGCCATGTTGAATCCGGATCCAAAACTTAGTTCTACATATATAGAAACTTAGTTCTGCGGACATAGAAGCTTAGTTCTTGCTGCTAGGAATGTCTTGTATTGGGTTACTCAATGATGGGACATGAGAAGAAAAACACATATTCAATTTCTAGCATATTGGACTTCAAGTTCTAGAATCTCAAGCATAGTAGGTCATGTATGGACTTTGAGATACAATATTCCATTCCTTTTATCTTACCGAGCTATCAGGCAACAGGAAAAAACAACTCTGAGTTACAGTTGTTACAAATTGACTTAAAATTGTCAAGAGTTACCATTGTTACTAGTTGACTTAAATTGTCAAGTTGTTTCTTTTTAGTTGGTTGCTGTTGTAGACTTCCACCAATTTTAGGCAATCTTGCTATAGTCATGTGAGATTTTAGGCAATCTTGTTAAAAACAATGTGTTGGTGGCTTTACTTCAACCAGAAGATGCAATTACTTAATATGAGAGTCAAGTAAAGTTGTAAACTAACAAATTTGGTTCAATCACCATAATATTTGAGTTGTTTAGGAAGGTTAATTTGCAGAGTTGTGCGAATTGCCCTAAACAAGAATGGGAAAAGTGCAGTTTACTGGAAATGGAGAAAATCACTTGGACTAAACAAATGGGAGGGTTAGCTGATTGATTCACCGCCACAGGTCCCAAAGATATGAGCAGAGCGGTGGGTTCTTCTCTAGCTGGGGAATAGATCGAACAAAAATGTGGTAACTCAATTTTTGGGTCCGATATGGCCTAGATAAGATTGTTCACAGCCATGCAGCACTTTGACAAAAAGAAACCTAAAACAGAGGTATCCTACATATATGATGAAGCTACAATTACCAAACGATGAGGCATTCTTATACATTCAATTAGAAGGTCACACACACACATTCACCAAGTAGGAATAATCGGTGAAAAGGCATGAGGGTTAAAAGAGCTAAGCCGCTCACTAATAGTTGAGCTTTCTGTGGGACTGATCATACATCAAGAACTTGAAAGATGTTTCTTACCTATACCTCCGTACCCCATACCCCACTATATAATGCACCACATGTGAACTTGACTAAAGCCACCCAATAAATTGCACAATAGTCATAAACTTTATTGCGTGTACCAAAAAAAATTACACCCAGCATTAACTAACCATTCAAATTACACCTAGCAGTAACTAACCCTAAAATTTGGCCCAAAAGTATTTTTACTAGTCTGCAGAGCCCATAGAAATTTGGCCCAAACACCCCCCTTCCCTTCAGTCACTCTCGTCTCAATCTCAATCTCTGCCCAAGCGGAAGGCAACGCCGAGCACGAGTACACCACGCACGACCCCTATGCCCCGATTCGGACATGACGCTACGAAAGGATCGCCCTCGCCGCCCCACTCGCCGCCATAGTCGGGCGCAGCCACCCACCGCACCACGCCTCCGGCCCCTACCCACCCCATGCCCGACGCCCCCGCGGCTTCTCCTCGCTAGTCCGGCGGTGCCAGCGTGTCAAGCCACCGCTTGCTATGACAACAAAGCAACCTTCGGTGCGGCGCTACACGGTGGTCCCAACTTTACCGGGCGCTAGCCACCATTGGCAAGGATGTAGCATATTGATTGTATTGTTATTTGTTTGGTAAAGAAATGGAAAATTTATCATAGATGATAGGCATAGTCTAAAAATTCCATATGTGATGAAGCTATTATCTCAATTTGGTTAAATTGTAGCTATGTTTCCAAACTTTTTTTCTCTAGATTTTAGCATGTTGCACATGACTAGGACTATCCCCTACAAGCAAATATGTGGCTGAGTTTTGGCCGATGGCGGAGGCGTTTCCGAAGTTGAACTGTGTTTTCATCGCCGTTTAGTCATTGATGGTGAGTTCATGTGTTTCTATATCAGAAGTTTTTAGATCTTGTGTGTCTTGTCTTTCCATTTTCTATGTGTCTTCTTCTCTCATCTCTTCGGTAAAGTTGGGTGGCAGTGTGTGTTCGTCTGCTTGGCTCTTCGATTTGTTGTCGATTGGTGAGTTTCTCCCCTCATGTTTTTGTAGATCTACCTGTTCTAGTTTTGATTACTTAGTTATGGATGGATTATGTTTGTTTCGATTTGGCTCAAGCTAAGCAGAGTTTCAGGTCGTGTTTGAGTCCTAGGTTGAGTTTTACTCGAGTCGCTAGTTGAATCCGGTAGGTGGTCTTTGTCGTTGATATTGTTTCCCTAATCTATTGGTCTTGTTTGATTTACAATGAGTTGGACTCATAGCCATTTTCTCTTGAGTTTTTTTATTTTTTTCAATATGATGAGTTGCGCATTGTGTTGATAATTAGTTGTAGATCTAGTTTGGCAGTTTAGTTTGTCTTTGATTCTCAGTTTCTATTGGTTAGGGATTCGGTATATAATGTTAGTTATTTGCTTTTTTCTAATGGATTATTTGCAAGTTGGAAATGAGTCATGGTTGTTATTAGTAGTTTTTGTTGCATGTTTTGGATTCTAAAAATCTGTACCGTAATTTACTCAGGGTCTATTAATGCCTTTATAATTAATTGATGTTATTTGGTTTTTTGTTAAATTAATGCTTACCTATATTTGATCCCATGTTGCAGTGAAGTTTTTGGCTTTGCTTGTAATTTTCTCGTTTGTTGCTGATGATCAATCATCCATATTGGTTTGTAGTTGGTACTTGGTAGTAGTAATAGTTCAATTTTCATGTATACAATGTAATGTTGATCATAATCTAAATCTGTACCGTGTACTCGTTGTAGCTTAATATCCCCTGTATATGCTTTTGAATTTTTGGATGATAGAGTTCAAGTGGATTGCTACTTATGTATCTAGTAATGCCTGCAAACTTTGTAGAAACCTGAATGAACTGTCCACATAGTTTCACTTTTTTTTTTTTGAAACCCTTCCACATAGTTTCCATCCAACCATAAAAACCATATAAGTTATTGTGCATCACAACAGGTCATACAAGTTATCGGGTTCCTAAGCATAGCAATTACTCAGACCTATCATACTAGATAGTACAAATCATAGGACAAGGTATATATGCACGTGTGCCAACCGACTCCTACAACCAAATGCATACATGACATAATAGCGTATGTACAACAAAATACAGGGGTTATTTATTATGGCTTGCTTTGGTTCAATACCGGGTCAGTGGAAAAGTCAACAAGGGCTTCGGGAGCACCATCAACGAGGACCGCCTCCTTGTACTCACGGCTCATAATATAACATCTGTGGAAAGAGCATGATATTAGAAACATAATAAAAATTGGAGGCGTCTAACGCCTGCACATGCAGGCGTTTGCGCTACAGCCTGCCCACTAGAAAAATATCCGATGATAAGCTCAAAAAAAGAAAAATATCCGATGATGACAAGCGCACTTTTTTCTCTGCCTCCCTTTCCCCCGGCTTTTCTCCAATGCCTCGACCTGCGCGCGAAATTTGACTACAGCTTTGATGGGCTTTCTAGGCAAAAGCCCAGCGGAGGCCAAGCCCCATGTGCACACAACAAATTTTCTCTTCCCCAATCCAAAAGACAATCCCAGAACACGCACATGCATCGACTGCGCGAGCCACTGCCATCACCATCGACAAAGCCGGCGATCGCACAGGCATCGATAGGGGGGCATCCAAACAACAAGCAAAATATATATAGCTATGCCACGATGGCAAAACAAATACAAATATAGAACAATTCATCCAGATCTGTTCCTAGACAAAAAGCAACTATATTGTTTTTTAGATCACATGCTAGGGGGGTCCTGTTACTCGGAAAAGTAGAACTAACACAATCGAAGAAGCAATTCATATGAAAGATTCCTACTAAACATGGTCTGCAACATTAACATAGTCTGCATGGCACAAAAGTCATACATGTTCCTGCCTTCTTGGTTCCCTCTTGATGATTCACCACCTGATACCTGCAATGAAAATAGAAAAATGCATCATCACCAACAAAGAATCATTTTTGAACTCCACAAAAACGAAATCAATCCTTTCGCCTGAGCAAATCTAATGTTTTACAAAAACAAAAATTCAGTTATGGAGATGAGGCTTCAACTCAAGATACCGTGCTATGTACATAAACCCTTCCAGATGGCTAGAATGCCAGATGATGTGTCCCTACTACTGTTCTGCTTTCCATGAAGAACAACAAACAAAATGACACTTGTTGCTGCTCACCTACTGCTAACCAATGTCTTTGTCTGTTTCTGTGCTAGTAAGGACAGCAAGCTACAACATATCAATCATTAACTTGGTCATGTCAAATTAAACAAAACGTATCTTGCATGACTATCAACAAAACAGCTGCAAAAGTGCCCCTCACTTTTTGATCCATTGGTGTGATCAGTTAAGGTTTATATCATGCAGAATTGCCTAGCAAAAATGAAATTAAATCGATGCCAGAATAATAATAACTTGCCTGACAAAATGTTTTAATTTGACTGCAAAAAACAGACCTCTGCCCCCTCCTCCCTCTATTTCTTAACTCATCTAATCTCCCTGTCCTGCCCCTCCCTGTGCAGCTAGTTGTGCCTGCCTACCCTCCCCTTCCAAGTGACCCAGATGTCCAAAAGACCTAGAAAAGAGGGAGATGACCTCTCCCCATCCCCTCCATTAAAAACAAGGAACATCCATAATTATCAAAAATCTTCCACCCATGCTCACTGAAAAATTTGCAATTCTCTTGAGGTAACAATCCAAGAAAGTGAAGAAGATTTGTTGCCTACACCCCCAATAAACAACATGTAACAAAAAGCCAAAAAAAAAAACAAGATGATACCTCCTAAATCTAGTCAGACACAAAGGAGCATTTAGGGGGTGGACACATAGAAGATGAATAAATGTGTCGAATATTTGAACCTACCCATTACCTGGTAGGGGGCTTGCAATTTAGAAGACAATTTCACCCTACCTACTGCCTGGTAGGGGGCATACAATTAAAAGACAATTGCACCATACCCAATGCCTGGGAGGGGGCATGTAATTTAAAAGACAATTTGCCCTAACCATTGCCTGGTAGGGGGGCATGCAATTTAAAAGATAATTTCCCCCTACCCATTGCCTGGTAGGGGTCATGCAATTAAAATACAATTCCACTATACACATTGCCTGGGAGGGGGCATGCAATTTAAAGACAATTTGCCCCTAACCATTGCCTGGTAGGGGCATGCAATTAAAACACAATTCCACTATACACATTGCTTGGGAGGGGGCATGCAATTTAAAAGACAATTTGCCACTAACCATTGCCTGGTAGGGGGCATGCAATTAAAAGACAATTGCACCATACACATTGCCAGGGAGGGGACATACATTTTAAAGACAATTTCCCCTACACATTGCCTGGTAGGGGGCATACAATTAAAAGGCAATTGCACCATACACATTTCCAGGGAGGGGGCATGCATTTTAAAGACAATTTCCCCCTGCCCATTGCCTGGTAGGGGGCATGCAATTAAAATACAATTGCCCCATAAACATTGACTAGTAGGGGGCATGCATTTAAAAGAAAATTGCCCACCTACCCATTGCTTGGTAGGGGGCATGCATTTAAAATACAATTACCAACATACTCATTGTCTGGTAGGAGGCATGCATTAAAAAGACAATTACCCCCCTACCCATTGACTGGTAGGGGGCATGCATTTAAAAGACAATAGCCCACTACAAATTGCGTGGTAGGAGGCATGCATTTAAAAGACAATTGCCCCCTACAAATTGCCTGATAGGGGGCATGTATTTTAAATATTTGCCAAGTACCACAATTGCACACTACGCATTGCCTAGTAGGGGGTTTTCCCACAGACCATTGCCCACTACACAATTGAGATAAAAGCAACAATTTCAGAAAAAGAAGTTTCAATTATTTAAGAAAAGGCAATTCTGACATTCAGAGTACAGAGTGATAGGTGGTGTGGAAGGAGGCTGCCCAGCCAGAAGGCAAAAAAAGAGAGCGCCTATCACTAAAAACAAAAACAAAGTTGTAGTATTGGTACTAGGCGCTGCCGATGTGGCTTTCAGCACTAGTGTATGTTGCTGCTATGCTTTCAGTGGAAAATCAAAGTTGCTATGCTTCTCAGTGGAAGAGAAAGTTGCTTGCTCCTCTTACTAACAGCATGACATTGGCAAAATGGTATTGGCATGGTTGATAGCTCAGATTGTTCAAAGACAGACCCCTAGCAACGAACAACTTCTGTAGTGTATTTCCCAACAAAATGGGATAACCCATAAGACTAGGAGTATTGAATTGTTTTCTAAACGAAAAAAATGCATGCAAACACCATGTCAGACTCATACAAAAAAAAAAAAAAAGCCTGCACAGTTAAGGAGTTATTCAATACCACAGCAAACAGTGAACCATGTCAAACTTTGTCTAGATCAGGACTTTTTTCTTAGGCAATGTCTTCTTTAATAGACAATTTTTCTACTCTAAAAAGCAAGTATGGTGTGAGGCGCATCACAATTTTAATCTCAACGCTAAATACAATAGACATTCACAAAGTAGATGAGGATCCTAGAGTAAAACTATATTTTATATGTCTGTATGGCACACCACAGTTTTAATCTCAATAGAAGACATTTTACAGAATTCGCATAGGACTGCGGTGTGCACGACTCCAAAAAAAAAAAAGAAGAAGAAGAAGGCATAGATATATACAGCATCCAGTGACCGTTCTAGCTCGTAATGCATTTCAGTAATTAGTAGCAAAAGAATGAGCGTAACCGAAAGCCAACAACAAGTACATATCATATACAAAGCTGCAGAACAGAAAAGGCAACCCCCTCGTATCAATATATGAGCTAACAAATCAAACATTCAATTTTAGAACCAGATTCATAACAAGCTATGCATGCATTAGCATGCTATAATAACATTTCAGATTCATATTTAGATCAGGCATTCAGATTAACAAAATAAACATTCAGATTCAGATCAGACATGCATTCAGATTCAAATCAGACATGCATTCAGATGAGGATTCAGATCAAGCCTCCTATGGACTTGTAAACATTTGCACTAGAATGTGCAAGGTAACATGAGCCCACCACCCCAGCCCTACATACATTAATGCTAAAACTTCAATTCATGGTGGAGAACAGACAGAGACGGGCCAGAAGCTACATTTCAGCAACAAATGGCTATTCTTCAACTTCCTACCCTTCGCTACAATTTTCCACCAACTATGACAATTCAAAGTACCTATTTCACCACCTTCTTATATACAATCTATTCTGACCTAACAAGGATACCATTGTTCTCTCACAAATGAATCAAACTGAAAAAATAGGGCACTACAATTACATTCTTCATTGAATCCAGAAAGCTATAGCACAAAAAGCAACTATCAAAATAACTGAGATAGTGGCATAAAGCTAAGGAACATAGTCAGGGGCCAGATCAGGTGAACATACTAGTGGACAGGGCCAGGACGACTGTTCTATATGCTAGAACTATGAACCATCCATAAACCAAGGATACTAGTTCATAAGAACACCATGCATTCCAGAAAACAAAGCCCCCTAAAAAAAGCTGGAGCCTAAAATTAACAGGCCACACATGCAGGCACCAACTCGGGTGATGAAGACCGAAGGCGAACCTGCTCAAGCCAGACGTCAAGGTGAGTGAGGAGCTTCCCCTATAACCGCCCCGTGGTCAACTAGGCGTCGTCGAGACAAGCCTAGGCACCGTCGAAACCGCTCTCGTCGAAGCCGCAAACACCTCGAACATGAGATGGGTTGCAGCACCGAATTGAATTGGGGACAAAACCAAAACCGAATCGAGTTGGATGGGGGACAAAATTACCGGTGAGCGCTGTGCTCCCTTAGAAGTTAGATCCCGTTCGCCGCCAGAGTGGCTTGGCCGCCGCGCTGGCCTCCCCGCGGTCCCCCAAACTCTAGGTACGTAGGGCAGGGGGGTTGCACGACGCGCGGGGGATGGAATCTGCGTAGCCGGCGGGCGGGCGTCGTGGAGTCGTACGACCCCGACGCGGGGTACTTCCGCGTGCTCTACTCGGACGGAGACTCCGAGGAGGTCGACGCCGACGAGATGGCTCAGATTCTCGTCGGTCCCGCCATGCCGAGCGCTCTGCAGCAACAAACCCCGCCATGTCGCTCGTCGCCTTCAGAATCGCCGCTCGTCGCTTTGGGAGGAAGGGGAAGCGAGAGAGAGCAGGTCAGGTCAGTCAGAAAGAGAGAAAAGTGACATCGCCAATCTCCATGACCGGTGGGCCATGACGGCAGAAATGGATGCGGGGTGCACCGGAGAGGCTCGATGAAGGACAGCCGTGAATGATGGATGGACGGCGCAGGAGCGTGCAGTCTCTAAGCCGAACGGCTGCACGCCCATAAATAAGACAATACCATAAAAATTAGTTTCACATTTTAATTATTTTCCTATGATTTTTTATTAATTTTCGAAGTTCTGCATTTTTTAAGCAAGTTCTGCATCTAATAAAAAAAAAAACGAATTTCACTCCAAGCACAAGCATTGGCCACCGGCCAGCTGCAGGCCCAGGTGTGCTTGGCCGGCCCAAAAGGCGCATGCCGCAGTGGCCATGCTGGCTCCCCGCCAGCAAATTTTGCTAAAAAAAACCCTGGAAAACCTCATCTTCTCCCTTCAACTATTCGCAGGAACAGTGTGCCGCACTGGCCATTTCAAACCTAAATTCGGGTTTTACGACGGTGCCGACCACGATAGAGGAGGAGTTGGAGGTGCGCAGCAGCATCCCCGGACTATGGCGGACTCGCCCCAATGCTCTGCCCGCGCCTACGCCGAGCGCAGCAGTATGGCCGTGTACACGCACGAGGAAACGACGGCGGCACGAACGCCAGACACAGCGCCGGCACAGGACGCGCACAGTGGCAGCACAGAACGGGAGATCGATCGGCGGCGGTGTACGAGCGCTCCCCCTCTCTGCACGCAGAAAACCCGGGGCTCGGCGTCGGCATGCGCTAGTGACGTGGTAAACATTTCAAATATAGTTAAAACGTTATTAAAGTTAGGATTAAACTATGAATAATAATTATGCAACTGGATTTATAAATAAAGCTTGAGAAAAAAAAAAAAAAAATATATTTGAACTAGAAAACTAAAGTAAAATTAACTATATATAAATCCAGTTGCATATAATCATTATTCAAGCTAGGATTTAAACTGTGAAATTAATTCTAGAGCTAGTGACATGGTAAACATTGTTACTAACGTTGATTATGTTGTTATGATTCTAACGCAACTTGAATGGGTCGAAATGGAGTTAAAACGTAGAAGCTATGTTGGAAACAAGAGATGGATGGCAACTGTAAACACTACGAACTGTTTTAAAATTAAAAATAATAAGAAATTAGATTTTGAATGAGCGGAGGGACAACGAGTTCTCTTTGGAGAAAGCAGAGGGAATTTTTGCAAAATAGCAGGGCTTCCACTTGTACTGACCAGGGTCAGCTTATACGGGGTGTTGATCTAGCAGCGAGTCGTAGGCACTGAAGTCCGATGATAGCGCCATGGCTAGAAAAGCTCGGCCTCGCCGACATATCACTGGAACGAGGTTTCCATCCATCAACAGCTATGGGGAAAGCACATGCGTAAAGAGGATTTAGTTTCGATCTTGGCCAAGAAGGGAAGGTGCCCAGGTTTTAAAACCAATGTGGCGGAGAAAGAAGAAAGAAAAGAGATACGACCAAAAAATCTCCTTAATAGATCCTATATTTAATGTAATATATAGCTCATAAAAATATACATTTAACCCTACCTAATAGTTCTAAAAGTAATTTATACTATTTTTACCTCCAGGTGTTTCCAGATCTATCACTGCTCACAGCAGTGCGGATTTCAACCAGCAGAAAAAATAGGGGAGTGGGGCCGATGGTTGATTATTCACTATGAGAAAGGATGGCTGCATGTGGGCTCAGTCTCCCGTTGGGTGGTCTGCTTGGTGTGGGCACACAGAGGGTCCCCTTAGGCGTGCGGGTGAAGGAGTAGAGCGAGTTAGCTGGCAGGGCCTCCTTAAGAAGGAAGGGAGAGAGGGAGTAGGCCTTCTAGAGTGACGTTGATTCAAAACCATTTTCTAAAGGGACTTTAAACCATTTTGAATTTTGTATCAAAACCACTTAGTACAATAAACCATATGCACCAGCATGTATGCACAATAATGTTGTTGCTACACCCTATGATAAATTTTTATTTTTATAAAATTATTTTTTATTTTTCTATATTTACATGAGCATAAAAATTAAATCAATTTATATCTATTTCAAAAAAGGAGCAAATTTTAGGGTTAGCTAGGTTTAGTTGTTTTTTTCTATGCCACTGTTGGCAACGAGAGAAAATTTTAACAGCATTAGTGTTGTCTTGGGCTTGAAATGATGTTGATGGCATAGAAGGGAAACAAAATGTAGCTCAATGGCAATGAAGGAAAGTATTAAGTCTCACATGCACATAAGAAAAACGGTATTGATACAAATAGCTATAGTTTTATTGCATTTGAAGCTTTATTCATTAGATTGATTTAATAAATCTGCAACACACACGATAGATAGATAAGACAAGGAAATATACAATGTTTATGACAAATTACAATCCTGAGAAATAGTAAGATAAAGCCACCAACAACTTTGGTTTTACAACATAGCATTTAATGCATTAGAAACAACATAGTCACACCACCTAGAACTATTGAGTGATTTATTCATCCAAACTGTTCGGGACAATTCAAACAACATTGTTGGTGAATCCTTTGGAAGACTCATCACTAGAGTCATGAGAAGGTATGTCAATGTCGAGCCCCCAAACGGTCGCAAACGCTTTTCGCCCTTTCAATTTCAAGTGATGCTAATTCGGGAAATGTTGTTTGTTTTGACATCGATTAGTTGGAGGCATCAACTCCGTAGATCCAAAGGACAAAGACTTCCATGTTGGAACATTTCCATGGCTTGTGCCAAAGCCGAGCTCTCATGGACACGGTCATCAACCCTCGAGTTGTATGGAGAGAAGATCGGACTTGGCACATGATGTGGAACACACATGCTACTAGTACAGGGGCTCGATATGAATAAACATATGGTTTGTGCTTGTAGTCTTACTAGCATCTCGGTAAAAAGGATAAAACATCTCCTTTCTTGATTCTTCTCCTTGATGAAGATATTCCGACCCTTGGTCAACACATAGGACTTCCTATTGTTCCAAAGGCAAAAGCGAAGCGCCATATTAATCTGTGGAGAAGTCCTCAAAAATTGAAGAAATCATCATCTCCACCACTCTTGGCCTCTAAAATCTTGGGAAAGCACACCTCCGTATTGCTTTGGGATCAATAGGCGATTGACTTACCAACATCACTTGGAGTCGAATCTTCGCGAACAAGTACTCCATATAAACGAGCTTCATATCCCTTTTTCTTCCCCATATAGATCTAATGCTCCATGACCATTGCTCATGTCGGATTGGAAAACTGGTGTAGACATGGATGACCGGGGAGACACATACCTAGGCGGTGAAAGTTGGTTTCCCATCATGAAGGGATTCAAACTTGGTGGAGCCTTCCCCCATCTGCACCTCCATACGCCTTTGAAATTGTTCTTGCGGAGAAAAGCCATCGATCAAGAATAGAGGTGTTGAAGAATTGGCGAGGTAGGTGGAGGGACAAATGTGGAGGGTTGATGGGATTAAGTAGTAGTTGGATTATACTTCTTTATATCCCTATTTATTATTTTTATTAATTTTTTTACATTTGCGACATGCGAGAAAAGTGGCTTTGATGATTTGGTAGCATAGTTGAATCCTCGAGCTTCCCATGAGGATAGTAGGGTGTCGTTTTGGGAGCTTGTCATATTTGGATGCATTAATGAGTCCAATATTTTTTATTATATT
>JADLZK010009685.1:0-153020 GCA_015847255.1 Hyparrhenia diplandra
AATATATACTCCCTCTCCTTATCGTATTGGAAGACGTTTTGGATGATAACACGGTCTCTAAAACATAATTTTAATTTCTCTTTTTATAAAAATATTTATTAAAAAAATTATATATGTATATTCTTATAAAAATAATTTTTTTAATACAAATCTATGATATAATTTTCACATTTTCAAACTTAATAATTTAAAAGTTATTCATGATTTATATTGACCAAATTTTTTTTCAAAACGTCTTCTAATACGATAAGGAGGAGTATAACCATATCTTTTATTTATTTTCATATAGACATCGTTTTGGGAATATTTACTATCCCTATTTTCATATAGACATCGTTTTGGGAATATTTACTATCCCTATTTATATGTTTTTACAATTTGCAAAAAAGTTATTATAAAGTATTTTCCATATTTTTGTTTTACTTCAAGTTCTCATTTCCTTTCTAGAACATAGCTGCAAAGGAGCCATGAGAAACTCGCCCACGAAGAAGAGCCATTTTGGGTCTTTCATGAAAGTCAATAAAATTTTGTTACACACACAGGTTTCAAGAAATTCTGACAAAGAAACCAAACACACAACTTTTTTTTTTTTTTTGACATTGAACAAGCATGTATTCATTAGACAGAATAGAACCTTCACAAGCGGAAGGTTATCAAAGTTTAGTGCCACAAAAAGATGATTATGTAGGAAAGATACATAATCTTCAAATTAAAACACAGGGAGAGTTGTAGGCTAATGCTAAAACATATATGGTGTTTAGATCTCTACTAATGTTAAAGAGGCACTTAAGAAAATTGTTGAAATGTTGTGTGTATGTTTTCATCCTCCTTGTCGGTGGATGGTTGTGGTTTTCAGTTTAGGAAGAGCACCAATTGCATGCACACAAAAAAAGGTGACATCTAATCCGAGTCTTTGAGCAACAGTTTTTGGGGGCCAAGGCGCTGCCTCGCCATGATCACTGAAGAAACTTCAGTAACAGTTGCCCTGATGTAAATGGTGTTTGACGGTTGTACACGGATTGACAAACAAAATACCTATACCGCCTTTCTTGTATTCTGTCGGGTGCTGGACGGTGTTGTTGAAGCATCCACAAAACATCTTGTTCCTGGAAGAGTGGCCGGAATATTGATGTTGAACCCGTCGAGCCCGTTTCCTGCATGTAGAGGGAGCATACCTGCCGAGGGAGTGGCTACTAGACATAATAGTCCCAAGCAAAAGATCCATCGTACACGTGAACCTTCCACGTTTTATGTCTTCCTATATAAACTTGTTTCTGTGTACGTTGATCGTGTGGGAAAAAAAAAACATTGCCCGTGTCGATTCAATTCAGACCACACGAGACGGAGATGTTTGGTTGCATCGCTGTCACAGTGTCACTGCCTTGCAGAACGGAGCTACCACCGTGTGCCTCAGGGGTCAGGCTATGAAAGGAGTTTGTTTTTTTTTTTTTTTTTTTTTTTTTTTTTAACAAAACCACTTTATTTTATGGTTTACAAGCATTACAAACGCCAAAAGGCGGCGCCATCAACCGACATATCGTCCCGGTGCAAAAGAAACTAGGGATCTAGCAATTACATGAGCATCTTCATTCGACGCCTAGATTCATGAACAAAATTCATCGAAATGAAACTACTAGCTTTAGCTTTTAACTCCTGCACAATCTGACCATACGGTCCAAGGCCTAATCCTTTGAGACTTCGAATTACATTCTCGCAGTCCGATGCTAGCCTTATCGACGTCGGGTTCAGATCGGTCACCAGATCAAGGCCTTCTCTACACGCCAGAGCTTCAGCTATCTCAGGAGTTGGTGGTGTGCCAACCGGATGCCAAGGAAAGCAGGCCCGGGCCGGCACAGAGGAGTGGGCCGCTGCGCGCTGCTGCTGTTCTCCAACCGGCACGATTGCAGCTTGAGCGTGAAGAAAATATGCCTTTTGAAATCTGGATTGTATCTAGCAAACCCTTATTATTTATGATTTCTATAGGATGACAATATTAATATTTTGGTCAGTTGACAAAAGATTCTCCTGCCAGCAATGTGAATTTGTGAGTTCTTTCTGTAGCTATTGTTCTGTACTTCTGTTTCTAGTGGGCCTTTGTTTGTTGCTATTGTTGTTGGGGGGAATATGCACTCAAGATCGAGCAAGCTTCACCGATGGAAAGTGGTAAAGTGCACTTTCATATCTGAATGGAGGCGAACTGTGACAAAATGCACTTCTACAAGCACCTGGTGCCTGTTTGTAAGCATTGGATCGGCTACTACACTTGCTGCTGTTAGAAAGCACCAACCAACGTCCGGATGAAAAACACACACAAATTGCCATGTATTGAATGCTTGAAACCTCATTCAGAACTTACTGCTAAGTCTGAATGGAGCCATTGGATGGAAAAGAACGACCAAGCTGCTGCCATCATATCACATTATGCAGGCTGTTGCAGTACAATAGCTACCTGTTGTATGTACAATGTATGAATTTGGAGGGATTTGATTTACACTGAACATAGGTGTACCACGACGCATCACTACTTACAAATGAAGTGACAAAAAACAGAAGAGGGAGTGAGTTTAGAAGCTTAAAACCGGATGATTGACGGCAATCAGGAATGCAAAAGACATCAATTTACCAAAGAATGATCTAACAAAATCTGCAACCCGAGACAAATTATAGAGCGTCTTTTGTACCATGTACCTGCAAGGTAACTCAACATGAAATGGCAACAGAATGATGAAGCAACTGAGGTATTTATCAAACAATGTAAACATGCTAATTGACACTATCAAAAACTGTTTGATACAACTGATTTGATGCAGACTAAAAACAAAATATGAACACAAAGTTTACATGACAGCAAAGGGTATTCCACGGCATACAGGAAAAAAAATTAACTTGCCAAAAGTCCTTCTCGTGGACACAGATTTAGTTACTTATACCACATAGCATAGTACAAGAGCACACACAAATGAAACCTACTAACGGCTACAATGAAGCATATTACAAGAGCACACACAAATGAAACTTACTAAGGGCTATAATGAAGCATAATACTAGAACATGCACAGATGAAACCGACTAAGAGCTACAACCGCTGCCTGATTGATACCTTGTAACAAAAGGTAAACCAACCAACACCAACCAGTGCTTCAGAGTCACAAGGACAGGGCACACTTTGGTCTTTTGGGGCGATCGAGTCCACCGACCTCTTACTTGCTGTCATTTGTGTCAAACTGCACGCATGTTTCTGGCCTAAAGGAGCCTGCTAACGCTTCGTGAAACTCTCCAATCTTGAAAACTTCTTCATTCTCGATTCTACCAGAATTTTTATGAAAGCGTCTAATTTTCTTCTCGGCTTTAGTCGTCTTGTTGACCAATGTTATCCTCAGGCTTTTCAGTACGGTGGCCCAACTGAGAAACTGCTGCACAAGAGCAACTTCGTGCTTAGCTCCTCGCAGCCCAGTGATGTGTACATCTTCAAGGTGATCCAGCACAAGTTGACCAGTCTTCCAGTTACTTGGTTGACCACAAAAACAGCCTGACGGACATGCCTCCAAGTTGCTACGACAGCCATACAACACAAGTGACAATCTTGATAAACCAGTACACATCCCGAGCACATGGAACAAGCTGGCCCCAACAGAATGCCAATGGTGAATCAAATCCAGCTGCAAGAACGTAATCTGAGGGAGCACTTTCATGTCTCCCAACAAGTACTGATAGTGGGATATGTCCTGCTTATAGTAGATGAGCGGCAGATGAAGGGTGTCAAGGACCTTAAATTGCTGCAAGAGTCTTAGACAGCTGCGATTATTGCGGGTTTGTGGTTGCAGTCCATATACACAAAAACTTTGTGTCTGCAGCTTTCGGGGTTGGCTAAGATGGAAATACCTTGGATCATATTGATCCTCCCATACCAAGGACACTATCTTAGGTGCTGTGATGTTGGCACCCTGTCGTTCACTCTGATCATCGCCAGCAGCAATACGATGAAGAAAGATGTCACGCACGCTTAGCTTCTGGAGAAGTGGGGTCACAACAGTGAGCTGCCGCCGCAGGTTACAGAACACGAGGTTGATTTGCAGGAGAGAGTCGGAGTGGATTGAGAGATTATCCAACCCACAGGAGTAGCCGATGCTGAGCTTCTGCAAGCACGGGCACCGTGGCGAGGAGACGAGATCGCCGAGCTCACACGGCCCCCGGAACCATACGTCCTTCAGATCGAGATCGGCGAGCCGGGTGAAGACGCCCAGGGACGGCAAGACGAGGCCGCCAAGACACCGTAGGTGGAGCTCAATCCTAGTGGCATTCTCGAAGCAGGGTAGCTGAATGTCGTTGTTGGCTCCCCTCCCCTCCGGGTACAGGCCTTCTCGTACTCCAGATACGTAGCCATGTTGTGGTAGACAAGGCCACCGGCCAAGCGCCGCGCGGCGGCGGGAAGCCAGGCCGTCGCCGCCGCAGAATCGGCGGCGTCAGCGCTATTTCGGTGGTGACCGAGATGTAGCGGAGCTGTGGCGCGTCGGCGACATCGAGCAGATCGCGGATGCAGTCGCCGTCGGGGCGGAGTTGGAAGTTGAGCTTCGAGAGGAGGGGCCAGAGGCCGCGCCAGCGGCGCGCGAGCACGCTGGTCCGCGCAGCCTCGGCGGTGGTGTCGAGGCACTCGAGGATGAGGACGAGGACTTCGTCGGGGAGCGCGCTGAGGCGATCCTCGCCGCCGTCGGCGGGCTTGGCAAGCTTGGCGCCGCTTTGATCCATGGTGATGGGGAGAGATTTCGCCGGCCGGAGGGATTGGCTCGGGCGGGGAGGCGGAGGCGGCGGCGATCTGGATGCCGCTCGGGTTTGGGGGAAAGGGAAAACGGAACAGGACGCCCAAGATGCTCGCTCAACTGAAAGACATGCGTACATGTAAAGTTGATGCTACAATAGTTTTCACTTTTCAGTATGGCAATCAGTTATTTGAAAATGGGATGTCACCTGCTCATCATCTTATATTCAAAAATTTGAGTCAAAGGAAACATGACATTAGTAACGTTCATACTTAGACACAGAAATTATGAGTCAACATGACATTCGTTTTCACTTATTATTAGTCAACATGACATTAGTAACGTTCCATACTTAGACACAGAAATTAGATATATAGACACAAAGGAAACTCCAAACCTCGAAGATATTTAGTGACTTAATAGAATTCCATCCAAATTCGTAAGGAACAACCCATTGCATAGGAAATTAAACAAGCCTCCATTATTCCAAACAACCTTTATTTGAAAATATGTTGTCTATAATGGTTGAAATCACTTCCTGGAATGAAATATTATAAATGCATCAAATGGTTCAAATGCACGGTTTACTCAAATGGTTGAACCCAGAGCATCAATTTCATACCACCGAAAATACTCCCGTGAGCCAATTAAAACCTTAATCTCTATTCTAGTTACAAGTAAGTTCTCACAGGAGCCAGTGGTATTGTAACTGGTAGTAGTTTGATGCCATGAATCCCATCAAAACAAAATAAATTAATCTCTGACATGAGACGATTTGTGAATCTGCATCAATCAACATTGTGATCTGCAACCATGTCGTCTTGCTGCTGCATCAGCTCACACCCTCCACGCTCGCCGCCATACTTCCTAGGCAGTTGTGCACGCCGTAACAAGGACCCTAAGACATCAAAAAATTAGAGCAGCTAAGACGATGGACATAGAACAAACAAGGGCTGAGAAAAACGTGACACTAGATACAAGTTCTATGTGGGCCTCATCTCCACAGGGTAACCGCCATGTGGCTTTTTCAGGGGTGCAGCTTTGAAATTCTTAATCACCCAAAGACATGAATCAGAATGGATTTCCTTTTTTTTGGTAGCGGAGGAGCAGATTTGGGTTACCAAACTCCACCGTGGCATAGCCACTTGCATCAAGAGGCTGAAAATGAGCATCTAGTCAACTAAGTTTATTCAGAAATGTTCTCACAAATGATTATTAAAATATACCTGTGAGAAATTGACCAAGATAAACAATAAAACATGCATTTTATTTCAAAAAAAAAAACTTGCATTTTAGGCATGTTTGTAGCATTGTAGAACATGGAAATATTGTTTTCTACTCTTTTTTTCCCTTTTCCTATCACTTGGATCATCATCAATCTTTGCTAAACATTGAGCAACACCACCTAATATATAAGTATTCCACCAACTATTATTCCCTAGCAACAAGGAAATCAAATGCAATAGATCTTTCTCTTCACTGTCTGAATTGCCTAATCACATAATTCAGTTGTATATTCTGTATATCCTAACTTCAACACTTTCCAAAATACAAATTTTAGAAAGATACACAGTAGAGCAAAATACAAGCATATATAATCCAGCAAATGCTTTATGCTCAAGCTTAATTTAGATAAATAGGGCCTACAAAGCACAAACTATATGATAACTGAAGTTATTTTTACAGTAATCCATCACAATTCTAAACAATGCCATGATTTTTTTTTTCTTCTAAAATTTCTTGGAAACCTTTAAAGGTACCATATGCACAACACAAGGGGTGGCCCATCACAGTACTGGCAAGATATTATTTTGCATTAAAAGAAAAACTAAACAGAAATTATTAAAGTTGTTGGATAGCTTATATCTTTATATCATGTTCTGTACAAAACATGCCAAAGGGAGAGGCAAATATATATCTATTTTTATCATGCATTAGCTTGGCCCAATATAAGACCTTACATGTTCCAACATGCATTGTTTGATGTCCATCCAGGAAATGATGTACCACTAATCACCACCAAGTTGTATTTTAACATCCATGCAAATCAATTTCTAGCCAAATCTGAATGTTCTATTTGCAGACAGAATTTCAGTATAGAAGCATATCCTAAGTTAGTAGGTTACAAGGTAAAAACATGTAATGTTCAATTGCGCATAGCAGGAGCAATGTTTTTTTTTGGTAGTCTATACAACCTTACCAGGTATCTAGCATGGAGAGGCATGTCTATTACAAGGCTACAGTTGGTTGAAATGATTATCCTGAGAACAAATGAATCTCAACAGATGACCGATTGGATAGAGCTGTGGGCAGTTCAAGGTTGGTGTCTCCAAAACCATCAACATCAACAACAACTACAGATTTTTTTAAAAAAAAAATAAAATAAAATAACGAATGCTATAGCTCAAATTTCAGGTCAGCAAACGCCCGTCCGGAAGTTTTTCAAATATCACCAGATGAACATCATAGCCATCAAGGAAATTAACCATAGCACCTAAACAGGCACCAAAATCCATAGAATAGACTAAACGGTGGTGAGAACCTTCACCAACCAGTATTGTACAATAGCTACCTCTTGTATGTACATTGTATGAATCTTAAGAGATTCGATTTACACTGAACATAGGCGTACCAGTGTACCACGACACATCACTACTTACAAATGCCGTGACAAAAAAAACAAAGGAGTGGGTTTAGACTTTAGAAGCCCAATAAAACTGGGCGATTGGCTGCTATCAGGAATGCACAAGACAACAATTTGCCAAAGAATGATCTACTAAAATCTGCAACCTAATACAAAATTATAGAGGTAGGTCTTTTGGACCATGACCTGCAAGGAAACTCAACATGGAAAAGAATGATGAGGCAACAGGAAATGGCAAGGGAATCCCACGCCTTACAGGGAAAAGAATAACTTGCCAAGAGTCCCTCTCATGGACACAGATTAACTTACCACGCACCATAGTACAAGAGCACACACAAATGAAACCTACTAAAAGTGATGACACCGACTAAGGGCTACAATGAAGCAAAGTACTAGAAGAAACACAAATGACACTGACTAAGGTTTACAATGGCTGCCTGATATACCTTGTAACAAAAGGTAAACCAACCAACACCAACCAGTGCTTCTGAGTTGCAACGACATGGCACACACTCTGGTCTTCTGGGATGATCGAGTGCTCCGACCTCTTACTTGCTGTCACACGTGTCAAACTGTACCCATGTTTCTGGCCTAAAGGAGCCTTCTAACGCTTGGCGGAACTCTCCAATCTCGGCTTCAGTCATCTCATTGACCGATGTTATCCTGAGGCTTTCCAGTACGGTGGCCCAACCGAGAAACCGCTGCACAAGAGCAACCTCGTGCTCAGCTCCTCGCAGTCCAATGATGTGTGCATCTTCAAGGTGATCCAGCACAAGTTCATCAGTCATCCAGTTGGTCGGCAGATCACAAACACAGCCTGACGGACATGCAACAGGTTCTACCTCCAAGTTGCTACGATGCTGATGGCCATATAACACAAGTGACAATCCCCTTAAACCAATACACATCCTGAGCACATGGAACAAGCTGGCTCCAAAAGAATGCCCATGGTTGTATAAATCCAGGCGCAAGAACGTAATCTGAGGGAGCGCTTTCATGTCTCCTAACAAGTACTGATGGTCGCATATGCCCTGATAATAGATGAGCACCAACTGAAGACTGTCAAGGGCCTTAAATTGCTGCAAGAGTTTTAGACAACTGTGATTATCTTTTCTACAGAGTTGTTGTCCATATACATAAAACTGGCCTGTCTTCAGCTTCTCGAGTTGGCTCAGACTGCCGAGATGGAAATACCGTGAATCATACTTATCCATCCACACCAAGGACTCTATCTGAGGTGCTGTGATGTTGGCACCCTGTTCACCATCACCAACACTAGCAGGAGGAAAGCTGGCACGCATACTTAGCTTCTGGAGAAGTGGAGTCACGATAGTGACCTGCCCCAGGAAGTTACAGTACCTGAGGTTGATTCGCAGCAGAGTCTCGGAGTGGATGGAGAGATTACCCAGTCCAGAGGCGAAGGCGATGTTGAGATTCTTCAAGCACGGGCACCGTGGCGAGGAGACTAGATCGCCGAGCTCACACGAGCCCCGAACCTTGACGGACTGCAGGTAGAGAGCGGCGAGCCAGGCGAAGACGCCTAGCGACGGCAAGGCGAGGCCAAGAAGGTCTAGGTGGAGCTCAATCCAAGTGGCATTCTCGAAGCAGGGTAAATGAACGGTGCCTTCCCTCTTGGCCACCTCCGTCACCGCCTCGTCGTAGTTCTCCGTATCCAGAGCCCTGTTGTGGTAGAAAAGCCCACCGGCCAGGCGTCGCGCGGCGGCGGGGAGCCAGGCTGTCGGGGAATTGGCGGTAGCGCCTCTGGTGGTGACCGAGATGTAGCTGAGCTGTGGCGCGTCGGCGACATCGAGCAGATCGCGGATGCGGTCGCCGTTGGGTCGGAGTTGGAACTTGAGCTTCGAGAGGAGGGGCCAGAGGCCGCGCCAGCGATGCGCGAGGACGCTGGTCCGCGCAGCCTCGGCGGTGGTGTCGAGGCACTCGAGGATGAGGACGAGGATTTCGTCGGGGAGCGCGCTGAGGCGGTCCTCGCCGCCGTCGGCGGGCTTGGCAAGCTTGGCGGCGATCTGTCCGCCGCCGCTTTGATCCATGGAAGTGGGAAGGGATGTCTCTCGCCGGCCGGAGGGATTGGCTCGTGCGGGCAAGGCGGCGGCGATGCGGATGCGGACGCCGCTCGGATTTGGGGGAAGGGAAATTGCCAAACAGGCCCAAGGGGACGTGCAGCGCCGGCTCTGCTGCAGCCCGGGCGGAGTGGGGGAGGCGGCGGCGGCACGGCCTCCTCCGGATTTGGCGAACGCCGGTGAGGGCAGGCCGCCCGCGCGGCGGTGGCGGTGCGGCCGGAAGAGAGAGAGCGCGAGCGCCTGAGTGAGAGAGAGAGGGGATGCGATCATGCGAGGGAGGAAGAAGCCGGGCCACGGATATTTTAGACCTGTCGGCATTCTAGCCGATAGGGTCATTCCACCGGCCCACCTGCCTATCGGGACCGACAGGGCCCAACTTGCCTGCTACGTGCCGAGCCCAATTTGCTCTCAGGTTGCTATTGTTGTTGGGGCAATTTGCACTCAAAAGTTTGAAATAGCTTACCAGATGGAAACTGCACTTTCATGAATTCCTGAATGGAGGCGAACTGTGAGAAAATGCACTTCTATAAGCACCTGATGGCTGTTTGTAAGCATTGGACCGGCTACTGCACTTGCTGCTGTTAGAAAGAACCAACCAACGTCTGGATGCCAATTCATTTGCACAAACTGATGCCATGTATTGATGCTTGAAAACTTCATTCAGAACTTACTCCTAAGTCTGAAAATCACCAAGACAGCAAGCTTCTGGTACTCACCATGGCTGGATGGTAAATCACCAAGGGTTTTGGCGCCAAATCTATTCAAGAAATCAAAAAGAAAAAAGTTGTTGGTATACAATGCCTTACCAGAACAATAAGTGGATCTCCCATATTCTCCCCGTTCAGACTCCACAAGAGATTCAGGCAGGAATATGTGGAATTGTTTGAACAAATTCAGCTCTCCCCAATAAATCAGAATATTGAGGACTCAATTAGATGGAAGTGGACGTGGACCAATGATGGTGAGCATACCACCCAGAGTGCCTATCACATTCAGTTTGAGGGAAGCTTCTCTAGGCTCAAGATTATGCCGATTTGGAGAACAAAAGCAGAACCGAAGTGCCGTTTCTTCGCTTGGACTCTACTTCACAAGAAAATATTAACGGCTGACAATCTCATCAAAAGGAATTGGCCAAATGATCCAACGTGCAAGCTTTGTGGAAACGATCCGGAAACACCACCACTTATGTTTGAGCTGCACTCTTTTGCCAAGCAATTGTGGTCACATCTGATAAGTTGGCTGAATCTTACACGATTCAGGCCATACCAATGACAGGAACCATATATAGATATTGTAAAAAATGCAGAACAAAAGTGGACAAGAGGCAAAGGAGGCGTTTTGATGGACTCATGATATATTTCTTGTGGAATTTATGGAAAGAAAGAAACCGGCGAACTTTCCAACAAAAATCGCTTCAGCCGATTCAAGTCGCCATGCTTTGCAAGGATGAGATCTCTCAATTTCTTTTTGCGACTCAAGAGCCTGATCAAGTGCAGTAGTTCGGATGTGTTGCAGTTTAGTTCAGTTAGCTTCAGTTCTCACCCCCATGTGGGGGGCAGGTCTGTTTTCAGTCCTCAGAGTAGTTTTGTTATGTTTTGGTTTTCAGGCTCAGGTAGAGTTGGGTGGGCACCCCTGCGGTGGGTTTTCCAGTTGTAAATTTTTTGTTTTTTTTCTTATCTCTGCTAATAAAAACCCGGCAAATCTCTTACCGCCTGTACTTTTCAAAAAAAATAAAAAAAAAATTCTGAATGTCTTTATATGGCAAAGGTACACAACAAAAGCTGGAGCTCTGGATGGAAAAGAGACTGACCAGGAGTTGATGCATGCCTCTATATGTTAGCCCTGTTTGCTTGAACTTATCAGCCATATATTACAGTAGTTTCTCACATCTGAATGCTTGAACTTACAAATGCTGTGACAAAAAAAGAAGAAGAGAGAGTGGGTTTAGAAGCCAAATAAAACTGGGTAATTGATGACAATGAGGAATGCAAAAGACAAAAAATTGCCAAAGAATTATCTAATAAAATTTACAACCCAAGACAAATAATAGAGGTAGGTCTTTTGTACCATGTATGATGTATCTGCAAGGCAACTCAACATGAAATGGCAGCAAAACAATGAGGCAGCTGAGGTATTTATCCAACAATGTAAACAAGCTAAATGACACACAATTGAATTGTGTAAGAGCCGTAATCCCTATGAGGTGGCACAAAATCTGTTTGACGCGATGCAAACTAAAGAAACAAAATGTGATCACAAAATTTACATGACAGCAAAGGGAATTCCACGCCATACAGGAAAAAAAAAAAAACTTGCCAAGAGTCCCTCTAATGGACATAGATTCAGTAACTTATCACGTAGCGTAGTACAAGAGCACACACAAATGAAAACTATTAAGGGTTACAATGAAGCATAGTACTAGAACATACACAAATGAAACCGACTAAGGGCTATAGCTGCTGTCTGATACCTTGTGATGAATGGTAAACCAACCAACACCAACTAGTGCTGCTGAGTTGCAATGACATGGCACACACTCTTGTCTTCTGGGGCGACAAGTGCTCCGACCTCTTACTTGCTGTTACTCGTGTCAAATTGTACACATGTTTCTGGCCTAAGGGAGCCTGCTAACGCTTCCCGTAATTCTGCAATCTTGGCTTCAGTCATCTCGTTGACCAATGTTATCCTCATTTTTTTCAATACAATGGCCCAACCGAGAAACCTCTGCACAACAACAACCTCATGCTCAGCTCCTCTTAGTCCAACAATGCTTACATCTTCAAGTTGATCCAGTACAAGTTCATCAGTCTTCCAGTTTATGGGTTGATCACAAACACAGCCTGATGGACATGCAGCAGTTTCTACCAAGTTGCTAATAAGATGCTGACTGGCTAACACAAGTGACAATCTTCTTAAACCGATACACATCCTGAGCACATGGAACAAGCTGGCTCCAAAAGAATGCCCATAGTTGAATAAATCCAGGTGCAAGAACGTAATCTGAGGGAGCACCGCCATGTCACCCAACAAGTACTGATAGTAACATATGTCCTGCTTATGCATAGAATAGAAGAGGCCCAGATGAAGACTGTCAAGGACCTTAAATTGCTGCAAAAAAGTTTTAAACAACTGAGATTTTTTTCTCTATGGGTTTGTTGTCCATATAGAGAAAAATAGCGTGTCTGCAGCTTTCGGGGTTGGCCAAGATGGAAATATCGTGGATCATACTGGTCCATCCACAGTAGGGACACTATCTGAGGTGCTGTGATGTTGGCACCCTGTTCACCATCACCAGCAATAGTAGGAGGAAAGCTTCCAAGCACACTTAGCTGTTGGAGAAGCGGAGTCTCGATCGTGAGCCGCCGTCGCAACTTACAGTTCAAGAGGTTGATTTGCAGCAGAGTCTTGGAGTGGATGGAGAGATTACCCAATCCCCGGGAGTAGCTGATGTTGAGCTTCTGTAAGCACGGGCACCTTGGCGAGGAGACGAGATCGCCGAGCTCACACGGCCCCCGGAACTCGACGTACCACAGATTGAGATCGGTGAGCCGGGTGAAGACGCCCTGGGACGGCAAGGCGAGGCCGCCAAGAAAACTTAGGTTGAGCTCAATCGTACTCGTAGAGGCATTCTCGAAGCAGGGTAGTTGAATGGTGCCTCCCCTGCTGGTCGTCTCCTCGTCGTTGTTCTCCGGATCCGGAGCAAGGTTGCTGTAGACAAGCCCACCGGCCAAGCGGCGCGCGGCGGTGGGAAGCCAGGACGTCGCGGAATCGGCGATAGCGCCTCTGGTGGTGACCGAGATGTACTGGAGCTCTGGTGTGTCGGTGACATCGAGCAGCTCGCGGATGCGGTCGCCGTCGGGGCGGAGTTGGAATTTGAGCTTTGAGAGGCAGGGCCAGAGGCCGCACCAGCGGCGCGAGAGCACGCTGGTCCGCGCCACCTCGGCGGTGGTGTCGAGGCACTCCAGGATAAGGACGAGGACTTCGTCGGGGAGCGCGCTGAGGCGGTCCTCGCCGCCGTCGTTGGGCTTGGCAAGCTTCGCGGCGATCTGGCCGCCGCTTTGCTCCATGAAAGTGGAGAAGGATTCTCGTTGGCCGGAGGGACGGTCAAGGCGGCGGCGATCTATATTTCAATTTGCATCTAAATAAAATCACCACAATTATTATAGAAAAAATATAAAAATTTCTCAAATGTAATTTTAATTGTATGTTAAACATGTATAAGTTAGGATAAATAATTATTTTAGTATGGAAAATGTTGCTTTAACGAACCACATAGCAATTACACCGGCAATCCTCTTTTAAGTTAAATTATTATTAATATTGAATTACACACCATAAAATAAATTTCATAAATTACTACTCTAAATAAGTTTATATATTTTGACTGAAACACTATCTCATAAATCAATGTTAATTACTTATTTAAGCACTCTGTGTTTTATAAAATAATGCTACTACACGTATAACTCTGTGATCTAACAAAGTCAACGGTGCCATAGTACACTAAATGACTATTTATATCAAGAACTAAGAGACCTAGAACCTATATAATATTTCTTAATAAAACAAATATAAACTACTTTAAATTAAATATACAATAAGCACCGGAGTTTCAACTTAATACATGGATAATAAAAATTGTAACAACAAAATTTAAAAAATTTAAATTTTAAACAATAGATTCATGATGAAAATAGACACAATAAAAGCTTATATAACTTGAGCTATATTTCAACTAATACATATCATGCTAGGAAAAAATAAATTCTAGAGATTCTAACAAGAGTGTTAATAGAAGTTACAATAAGTATAAGAGTTTCAACTTAACCTAAGGTCAATAAAACTAATCTTTTTAAAAATCAAATTTAGATTTGTGAATCGTTACATCACAAAATATGAATCATAAGAGGCACAATAGTTTAAGCTAAGCTTACAATTAAAGGTTCTTCTCAAAAAAAAAAAAAAAAAAAACAATTACAATTAAAGGTATTTTAAATATAATTAAATAGATGTGCCATGCAAATAAGCTTGTCATAACTAGATATAACTATTTTGTTAAAGAACAAACAAGAAGAGAAAATTCAAACTTTTATGAGCGGATTTACATAAACAATATAACTAATTCATGCTTATGTTCGTTAAGATTTTAGCCTTGAGCATCGGTTAATGAATTCGTAAGTCACAATAAAAACAGAAATCGGATGCAACACAAGATTGAAGTCCGGGGTTACTAGATCATGCAGGTTACAACAAGTAACAACAGCCGTAGGACAGAGTTTTGATCAGATAAGAAATTTTTACCTGCCGAAAGGTCAACGGCCGGCAGCCTTTCGGGTTTCGGCCTAGTGAGCGGCTGCTGCTCCTCCTTTTCAAGAATTGCTGCTCGTCCTCCTTTTCGAGAATCACCCTAGCTTCTCTTCTGCAGGAAGGATAGCGCAGGTGACTCTGTGAGGCACGTTATATAAGGACCTTGTCGGTGGTGAGATAGAGACTCTCGTTTAGCCTTTTCTTCAGCAGCCGAGAGTTCGGAAGCATATCGCTGTCGCTGGCTGCAACTTGCAAGGAGCTTCTCCATTAGAAAGAGGAAAATATTGGGCTGGTTTCTTGTGGCAAGAGCCAACTTCACTCAAAATATTATGTACGCTTGTACAAGTGAACTGGTTGATTGGTATATATGTACGGCCAAATCTTCCGGTATACAAATAAATAAGGGCTTAGAATGAGCACAACAAATAAACTGCCGTTTTTTTTTTCTTCTTAACTTATATAGGAGCTTGTTCTTTTTTACAAGTGATTAGTTGCAGGTGTATTAACGTCGAAACGGTGATAATGTAATGTATTTTCTAACAAAACTACATTACACGTCGCGTGTGGACTAGTATATGGTGTAGACGCGTTGGGTGGAGTGGAGAGGCGTATCGCGTGGACGTCAGCACCGTGCATGTCAACCTTTGCTCGCCCCGTCCGTGCATGTACCGCCGGATCTACAAAGATGTGGTCAAGCCCTTCTCTCCAGCAACAGGATGAAGTCCGCAAGGAAATTGGCAATCTTGGAGCGATTCCACGGGTGGCATTTGGTTCGAAGTACATGAGTTAATTTGAACAAATAAAATGTACTTTTGGATTTTCGGTGGAAACTCCACTCATTTCAAGAGAGGGCGAATCACAGAACAGATTGACAGGAAGGGCTCCCCCTCTGACTCCCAACCCCCCCCAACGGGCGACTCGGGGGCTCCTCGCCGGCGCCGCCACTCCCTCATCCTCAGCCTCCCCTCCGGCCGCTGTCGCCATGCTCTGGATAGCAGTGGTCCCCATAACGGGATCACGTGTGCAACACTGCCACCCTCCAACCTCTACCTTTCTCGATGTTTTATCACCGATAGCCCACCACCGGGGTACCCTGGAGGGTGTTTTTATTCGGAGGGACTTGACGAACTGCGGTACTCGGCGGTTATGGTAACAAGTCGAATGGGACAGACATTTTTATACTGGTTCGGGCCCTCGACCAGAAGTCGAGTAATGGCCTTTACGTCCAGTCGGCGTTAGCCTGTTGCGTTGTATTGATGAGTGTAGAGTAATGTGTTCTTGTTACAAGGGGCAGCCTCAGCGGCCCTTTATAGGTTGGGGCATGTTGCGGGCTCTATGTTTCCTAGTTGGATTCTAGGGCATAGTCCTAAACTAAGAGTTTCGTACTCTTTCCTATTACAATCCATCTAGGATATGGGAAATTACATGCCGTGTTACTCCATGTCTTGCTCTTGTCGGGCAGTGGGACCTATGGCAGGGCCCTCCACACTGTATTCCTTATCCGTGGGGAACCCGTTGTATCCCCTATCGATAAGCCCCCGAGCATTTCAAGTTTTGAATCTCGGAAGCCAGGTTCTTTTGAGATGAAATCTAGAGATGATCTTTTCCTCCTCAGCTACTCTTGTTCTTGTCCTTTAGGGAAAGTTGCACTCACTGAGTCTAGCCCCCCGAGCTTCTTGCTTTATGGAACAAAAAGCTAGAGGGTCTAGTATGGTCTTCTCCTCTTGGTCATCGTCTTGCTCTTCACAGAGTGCATTTTTTTTAAAAAAAAAAAAACACTCAGTGACTGTAGCCCCCGAGCCTCTTGCTTTATGGAACAAAAAGTTGGAGGGTCTTGATGAGATTTTGAAAATTATCTTTAGTGGAGGGTACTCAGCCCCCTGAGCCTTTCCCGGGGTTCTTTTAAGGATAAAGGATAAAAGAACTCCTGGAAGGGTTTTTGAGTTCTTTACCGCTGTGTTCCTGGTTGTTGAGTGTCTTTACTGTTCTTGTACTTTTCTTCATCGAATATGCTCTGGATATGCTTTTTTGTTGAGTGTCTTTACTTTTTGCTCATGGTTGTGCAGGTGCAATTGATGCCTTCTTCATGCATGCTTGCATGGTTTTTTCAGAGCATTATCCTTTTCACATGGCCATCCTTATTTTAGATTCTTTCTCTTCCATGGACTCATTCTTCATACACCCAAGTTGGCCTATAAATAGTGTTGTCTGGTGTCTCTTTCTTTCCGTCACTTGTAGCTCTCTTGTATTGCTCTTTCTTCTTCATAGTGATGGAATTGTTAGTGTGCGAGCTTGATGAACCCTCGGGCTTGTTCTATACTCTCTGTAGTCTTCTTTATATTAGCAAATGGTATAGGTCTTGTGATAGAGGTTAGTAGCAGGTTAATCTTGGGGTGGAATCAGGAGCGTAGAGGCAAATGGTGTAGGTCTTGTGATGTTTTTGGCGCTATCTCCGGTGCCTCGATTTTCGGTGCTCTCCACCCTTCCTTTGTGTTTCCCTTATATTGGTGATTCACGTGTTGTGCGGCTCGTTCTACTCTTGTCTAGTGTAGATTAGCATCTGCTGGTCATAGCTAGAGTGGGGATTTTACTATTGATTACCTTAAAGTAAGAGATAGACATATATTTGAGATTTCAAAGGAGGCAAGAAATTACTCAACCCATGCATATGTGGCGAAAGATATTGCAAAATTGGTAGAAATATTTTGCCCAGCTCAGCTCTGATATGGCAAAATCTTATGACAAGCTTGGAACATATGATTCACATAAAACACGTAGATTTCAGAACTATCTGGTATATCATTTGGCGTTAAAGTCAGCAATGGCCCGGAGGCATCTTTTCCTAGATATGTTCAGGGTTCGGCAATTAGGAAGCAAGAATGCTAAACAAGAAATGATGGATTTTTTTGTAAATATTCGCACTACACGGGATTGTACATCCAAAATGCATAAACATAATATGCTAAGTAAGACATTTGAAAATGGTCTTGATACAAACAAGAGAAGAAAGAAGGAAAATAATTACAAAAACACTCTTGATCACTTAGTGCCATTTCTTCGGCATGTAATCCTGCATGGATCAGATCAAAAGGTATGACTTATCCTATTTTTTCTTGATGATCACTTATAAGTAAAGAACTTCTTAATTCCCCCTGAATATTGAGGTTTAATACTAATTACTTTTGGCCTATGAAACTATTTATTTCCCTTCACAAGTATTGATGTTAATATCTGATTACTTCTGGAATTCAAAACTGAGTACATGATGATATGAAATATTTAATACCATCTAATAATTCATGTGATTTAGAGATGGATTCACCACTCCAGCCGATGACATTTTCTACTGTAGTTGGTCAGTCTTCCCTAGTAATGGGCGATTTATCTTTTTTGTTGCAGCCTTCCCTTATCCTATTGGGTTAAGGGGTGGTTGGCATATACATTTGACTTCTTTTGGGGTTATAAGGTGGTGTGTGTTTCTTTTGTTAGGGCTATTTTCCCCTCTCTCTATCATGTATAAAGATGTGCAGTTCTCTAGTGTGTTTGAGAAAAAAAAGACATTGGCGATAGCCCCACAAGTGAGTGCATTCCTTTTCTTTTTTGCCCTCTTCATCTCTTATGCCCCATTAGATTGGCCTCAGCCTATGTCACTAGAGAGGTCATCCACGAAGGGAGTGGTTTTGGTGTATTGCAGCGGCTTGAGTTGGCACCATGCAAAGTATCTATTTGAGCTGGCAGTGTGCAGAACACTACGAACTTGGAGGGAGAAGCACATGGTGTAGACCTTTCCATGTCCCATCATTTTGTTTGCAACATACTCTCTCCGTCCATTTGAAAGTGTCGTTTGAGAAACGTGCCCCCCACCCACACGCTTCTCTGACGATACTTTTAAAGGGACGGAGGGAGTAAGTCAAAAACAAGATAGCTCACAACCCACCCATCCTCACAACACATAGAGAGACACACCCGCACCCATACACACAGCCACATTGCTTCCCTTCAAGCCACTATAGGGGTAACAAATTTCAATGCTCTTGCTTTTTTTGAAACTCGATCGTCGAACACCAACCACTTTCAGACCGAACCGAACTTACTAGAATACCCATTCTAATTTTATGCTTTACAGTATTAGTCAGATGCTTCACGCGAATCTAGACCCTTTGATGAACCCACTTGACTGTACCTGTTGCCCAACAATGTATACTAGCTAGCAAGCTATGTACACTTGTCTGAATTGTATACGTTCTGAATTTCTGATGATGTCTCTATGGCTAAGATCATCTCCAGTGGATCCTCTACTCAAGCTCCTACCCTAAATTTTAGGAGGTTAAAGAAAAAATGAACTCCAATGGAGCCCCTAGATGAGACCTTATTTTCCAAGCCCTCCCAAATTATAATCTTAAGACCCTAGATCCACAAACCCCCTATTCCGTGGGTCCCACTTCACTTTTCTTTCTTTTCCGTCGCCAATTTCATGGTCCCGCGGGTCACCCGCCGCCACCGCCAGCGTTTCTGCACCCCATCGGCTTCGAGTTTGTTGTCCTCGAGGAAGGAGTACGTCTCTCCCCGTCCACCTCCAGTCCCCGAGCTACCTAGGGCGGCTATGGAAGGAGTACGCAAGGACGGTGGTGATAGAAAGCACCATTGGCGACCTCATCAGGCCAGATGGGTGGACGGAGTGGATGGGCGACCTCGGCCTCAAGACGCTCTACTACGCTGGGCCGGCCGACGAAGGTCGTGGCACTTTGTCGCCGCCGCACGGTGCCCGTGGCTGCCTCGTCGCAGCGATGAGTCCGCCGGGGCGCGGGCGCGGCCATGGCTGCCCCCGCCGCGGGGGGCCGGAGGCCGAGGAGCGCCCGCGATAGCGAGGCAGAGGCGTGCATGACCCTCGGACCTCGGATGCTCTTCGTGAAGCCGGGAGGTGGGATATGCGGCGGCGGCACAAAGTGGAGGCTGGCTGCGGCGGCGGAGGCGAGCGACTATGGTGGCGTGGACGGGACGTGGCCGCTGCGGGGGCCCATGTCGGGCGCCGAGGTGGCCGCACTACTGTTCGACGCCGCCGCGGCGCAGGTCGAGGCGGTCAAGAGGCTACGGGAGCTGGTGGCCAAGTGTGAGGACAACCGGGCGCTACTCGAGTCCCAGGACGGGGTGTTCCACGCCTTGTCTCCCGTCATCAACAATGTCGACGCGTGCTCGACGTCGCGTGGCTTGCGTGGCTCCGGATCCCGAGCCGGAGCTGACCGCCATCGTGGGCCAGCACAACAACCTCGGGGGAGGCACTCGGGCGGCAAAGCAGCCCATGGCAATGCCGAGGTTCGGCGGCATGGTTCTTGGGTTCGGCCGTCTCCACTCGTGGCGGCATTCGACACCTGCGGCCCCAACACTGTGGTGCCGGAAATCTTGAAATATCGGGAGGCGGCGCATGTGGCAGGCGGGACGCCGGAGAAACGCAAGGGCGGCGTGGGGCAGGGCGACGGAGCAGGCGTGGCGGGTGCTAAAGACATGCTGGTCCTCTTTGGTGGGGGTCCATGAGAGATAGGGTATGAGGTTGGGCCTCTATTGTTTTTCACGGGAGTCTCAAATGAACTTGTGTCTCTATTTTTTAGGCTGGCATGTAAATAGAAAATTAAGTGCTCAATTTAGGGGTCTCCACTCGAAATGCTATGGGGACTACCCTCTGCTATCGTGGACAAACGCTGCTGCTGCTAAGTGGCCGAGTCTAGTCATGATCTGTCAACGACGTGAGTGTACTCCACCGGCACCCGAACCTGCATGCAAGGACTAACGGTTAGGAGCCTACGACACCATCTCTGACCATCTCTGATCTGTAATCGTAATGTAATCTCCATGCCAGTATTACGCAGTACGTGTACTGTGGGAACAACACGCAAGCGGCCGGCAAGCAAAGCACCCATCTGTCGTTTTCAGCATCTACAACGTACAGTGTCTGAAATTGTGTGAAATGAAGAGTGCTGGAGGTTTTGTACGTTTCAGAATTGAGAGTTTGTTCGTTTCAAAAAAAAGAATTGAGAGTTTGCCGGCCGGCGCATGCAAGTCACGTGAGCCCCTACTGGCTGGTGCCTGCTCTATCTCCACAGAAGTTGGCACAACAACAAGTGCATGCAGTGCCTCAGAGCACAGCAACAAGTGCATGCAGTAGTGTACCCCACCCGGCAGGCACTCGCACACAGACACAGTCGTTTCTTTCCGGCGGCCTACGACACCATCTCGATCTTCTCTGATATTGTACGTATTTGGTTTAGGGACTTTTTAGTCTTGGGACTAAAAAAATTCCTTTTAATCTCTACTAAACCAAACAGAAGAGACTTTTTTGAGACTTTTCTAGTCCCTAAAAGCCTCTCTTGGAGAGACTTTTTTTTATTAGTCCCTAAGACTTAAAAAAAAAGTTTAGTCCCTAGAAACCAAGACCGTAGTAGGTAACAGTAGTTGCCGGGTCTGAATAGTGAGATGAAAAGGGCTGAAGGTTTCCAATTCCATTGGGTTTTAATTTGCTTCAGAATTCAGTTTGCCGGCCGGTGCATGCAAATCACGTTATGAGCCCATGCATACTAGCTGGTGCCTGCTCGATCTCTGGCCACAGAAGTTGGCACAGCAAGTGCATGCAGAGTAGTGATCGAAGAGAGATGCCTCAGAGCAGAGAGTGTGAGATCGAGGGGTCTTCATCTCTGTATGTATGCTGAATAATTGCCGGATGCTGATGAAGTGATGAGAAGAGAAAAACGTACGGAAATGTCCCCTTCGGTTCAACTCCAAAACCGATTGCATTGTACTCTGAATCCGATCCCTGACGCTAGCTGCCTATACTATACTGAAATCTGTGGCTGGGTCTCAAGTCTGAACGGGGTTTCGCGTTCCTCAGCTGAAGATTAGACAGGCACGTGATCGTGATCGTGATCGTGATCGATGGATTGGTGTCCATGCTAGCAGTGGACCGTAGCATGTACTACTACTAGTAGGCATGTTGTAGTGCGTCCGTCCCAGACTGCTGCCAGCTCTGGTGCGTGGCTCATTCATTGCATGCTTCAATGAACACTGCGGCGGCGGCGGCGGCTTCTTCGTTGTGGAGTTTGGGGTCAATCGGTAGGCCACCTCCCTCTCAACGCTGGCCATTCTTATCTTAATGGGAGATCTAAGGACGGATATCATCGTATACATACGTAATGCTAATGCATATCTGCCTATCGTAATGATGAAATCTTAGCTGTCTGCTAATCAAAAGTCCAATGGGCCGAGCCTAGCTGGCAGACGGCCCTAGGGCCCCCAACATGATGTCCATAAGACTAGTGGTAGCTCTGTCTGGGCCACCAATCTGGCCCTATAGTGCCGGTATTGGTACTATGTAGGCACGATACTCGTTGATCTCGCCACCCCCGCTTTTCGATCGTTGAAAAATGATTTCTAAAGTAAAGACAATATATACATCTCCTTAGTTGCTTAGCATCATCACTCTCGCAACTAACTTTAATCCTTGTTCCAATAAAAAAAGGATAGTTCAAGCTCTCTGAGAACTTGCAATACTGCATAGTAATCCGGATGCACTCATACTGTTTAAGGACAAAACACTGACAATATAGTTAAGTAAAACTATGCCAATACTCAAAGTAGAAATTGGTTTTTGGAAATTGTATGTTCTTTACAATAACAAATGGGCACGAGTTAATTAAAAACGTAGACAAATGTGCATTCACACAACAAAAATACAATAATAATTCAAAGTATGTCATTCACCACTTGATGATCTGACTTAGGGCGTCACAAGTTTGAATCCACAATGAACAAGTGTCATCTTCTTAAGTCCTAACGTCATGAGGTAGTGAGAGGTGTGGTCCTAACTCCTTTTTTTTACCCCCATGATATGTTTCATTGGAAGGAGAAGCATCACCGGCCATATGTCACATAAGTACACAACCAATGAGATATATTTTTTTCAAAGAATTTGGTATAACAAAAATGTAACCATTCATTGGAGTGAGATTTTGCTTCTATTATATAATAAAAAAGCCAGAATCCATTTTTTTTTTTTCCCCTTTTCCAACCTTACAATGAGTATTATTTATACTTTTATAGTATTCATTGAAAAGATTCATTGAAAAGATTCAAATAACCCGTTTGAGGCATCAAATTTAAAACGTTGTTACGTACGTGAACAAATTTAAAACGTTGTTACGTACGTGAACAATAATAATTACTCTACCCGTAAAAATGAGTGACACCCCACACATTTGACAAAGATCGGCAGTAAAAGAAATTTTCGTTTCTAGAAGACCATATGAATGTTAACACGATGACACTTATTTTGTCATCCCCTGCTGGTGCCTGCTCGATCTCCCACAGAAGTTGCATTGCAAAGCTCACATCCCTGACGCTAGGTGCCTATATACTGAAATCTGTGGCAATCTGAACAGGTGTCTCGCGTTGCTTTGCTGAAGAATACTAGACTGGTACGTGATCGATCGTGATGGTGTCTATGCTAGCAGTGGACCGTAGCATGTAGACATGTTGTAGTGCGTCCGTCCCACACTAGGCTGCTGCCAGCTCTGGTGCGTGGCTCATTCATTGCATGCTTCAACGAACACTGCGGCGACGACTTCTTCGTTGTGGAGTTTGGCAGTTTGGGGTCAATCGGTAGGCCACCTCCCTCTCAACGCTGGCCATTCTTATCTTAATGGGAGATGGAAGGATGGATATCATCGTATACGTACGTACTAATGCATAAGTATCTGCCTATTGTAATGATGAAGTCCTAGCTGTCTGCTAATCCAGAGTCCAATGGGCCGAGCCTAGCTAGCAGACTGCCCTAGGGCCCCCAACAAGATGTCCATAAGATCTGACTAGTGGTAGCTCTGTCTGGACCACCAAGCTGGCCCTATAGTGCCGGTATTGGTACTATGTAGGCACAGTACTCTGGCTAGTTCTTTCCTCTCTCTAACTCTCTCTAACTCCTCTCCTCTTCTCCCTCTCCAGAGGAGGATCTTCGACACACAACGTGGGCGTTGGCACACAACACGGTGCCATCTGTGTACCCTTCTTCCTCTAGATCCAAACTGTTGATCGTTCTCTATCTCCGGGTACAGGGGCCTTGAATCCATATCGTCCCTAGATCCTTGTCTTCCATTATATCATCCCTGAGCAGGATCTAAAATGTTTTTTTTTCAGAAAAAAAGACAGGCTGCTTTTTTTTATATATAAAAAATATTACACCAATTAGTCTAAATTATTTGTATATGGAAAAATGATTTCTAAAGTAAAAACAATGTATACATCTCCTTAGTTGCTTAGCATGCTCATTCTCGCAACTAACTTTAAACCTTGTTCCAAAAAAAGGATAGTTCAAGCTCTCTGAGAACTTGCAATACTGCATAGTAATTCGGATGCACTAATTGTTTAAGGACAAAACACTGCCAATATTCAAAGTAGAAATTGGTTTTGGAGGGGAATCCTGATACCTGCGCCGCCACCAAACCCTAGAGTCCCCCTTCCTTCTCCTCCGCATCACGCCGGGGGTTGAAGGGAGTGGGGATCTATCATTTTTCATAAGTTTTTTGAGATTGGGTGTCCCGGAGATCCAATCGAAGAGATTGCCTACAGCGTAAGGCGTCGTCAAGATCATCGATGGAGCGATGGAACATGTTGTTCCTTAGTGGTGATGGCAAGACGAAGACATCATCATTGATGGAGAATAAGGTACTCCAGCCCTTCCTTTGTCTCGGCCGTGGTTCTATGCAGCCATGGCAAGGGGCTAGTGAGAGTTAGTTTTCCAACGATATCTATCTAGATGTCGATTGGACTTGCGTTCTCCCATGACAAATCTGGTGAAGGTGTCGACGATGAGGTCGATGACATAATCGACGACGTAATTTCATCTTGTTTGCATGTGGAGTTTTAGCAGTTTACTCCTCTTTTGCAAAAAGTGATGGGTATGAGGATGACGGTGTCGGATGGTGAGATAGCCCTCGTTCATTCGAGCTTGCGTCCGTGGCATATCCGTTTGGGATGATGATCCTAGATGGTGGAATTTATGGCTTTTTCAAGGTTTCTTGTCTTCCATCAATGGAGGTGGAGTAGTTTGGTTTATTTTTATAACGAGAGGATGTAATTTGCTTTAGTATCAATGGAATTTTCTTTGCCAAAAAAAAAAAAAAAAGAAATTGGTTTTTTGGAGATTGCATGTTCTTTACAATTACAAATGGGGCGAGTTAATTAAAAATGTAGACAAATGTGCATTCACACAACAAAAATACAATGATAATTCAAAGTATGTCAGTCACCACTTGATGATCTGACTTAGGGCGTCACAAGTTTGAATCCACAAATGAACAAGTGTCATCTTCTCAGGTCCCTAACGTCGTGAGGTAGTGAGAGGTGTGGTCCTAACTCCATTTTTTCCCCCCATGATAGGTTTGTATATGTTTCATTGGAAGGAGAAGCATCACCGGCCATATGTCACATAAGTACACAACCAATTAAATATATTGTTTTTTTCAAATAATTTGGTATAAAAAAATGTAACCATTCATTGTAGTGAGATTTTGCTTCCCTATTATATAATAAAAAGCCAGAATCCTTTTTTTCCTTTTTCCAACCTTACAATGAGTATTATTTATACTTTTATAGTATTCATTGAAAAGATTCTACAAATAACCCGTTTGAGGCATCAACAATAGCAAATTTAAAACGTTGTTACGTACGTGAACAATAATAATTACTCTACCCGTAAAAAATGAGTGACACCCCCACACATTTGACAAAGATCGGCAGTAAAAGAAATTTTCGTTTCTAGAAGACCATATGAATGTTAACACGGATCGGCCGGACAGAGGACTACATGCTTATTTTGTCATCACACGATGACACTTATTTTGTCAAACATGCAGTATTTATATATGGTAGCCAATCCACGTTGCAGACACAGCAAAAGGCACCCGTCTACTGTATCTATCTCCTTCCAACCTGCACCAACAAATGCGGGCTAGCTCTCACCTAGTCCGTTGCTTCATTCTATTCGGGTGACTGGCTCATTGTCACGATTGGGTTTGGTGTAGGTCTCCTCCCCGCCGTCTCCTTCAGATCGGATCGGATCCGCGCCGTAATCATCCGTCTCCATGGATGATTTCATCCCCTGCTTGGTTCCTCCTTCGCTGCCAACCGAGGAGAGCAGCGGCCTAAGCTCAAGCTCCGTCCTCCTGGATGACACAGCCTACATCTCCGCCGACGCCGTCTCCAACGACTCCACCGCCGTCGGCACATTGAGCAACGGCACACCCATCCAGGTCTCCCTCTGCCTCGCCCGCCCTCCGCTCCTCTCCTACCTGTGCGTCCACTTTCCGGGCCCCGCCGCCTCCTTCGTTCCCCACGGCACCCCTGCTGTCCGGTGCACCATGGAGGCCCCCAAAGTCATCAGCACGCATGCTGACCTAGCTCTCCTCCGCGTAGCCCATCCGGGCGTTCAGGATCTCCGTGATTTCCGATCCCATGACTACTTCGTCTACACTGCTGGCTCGCTCCCTGGCGCCTCCAAGCTCAACCGCCTCCCGCATCCGAAACACGCTACCTTCAAGGACAACGAGGTCGCCATCTTCCGCTGCTCCGGCACCTCCCGCTATATCATTGCGGCCCTCAGGAACACCCTCGATCGCTGTCAGTTCAACCTCCGGCGCTATGACTCGAGCACCTGCAGGTGGACATCCAAGTTGCTCACCGTCAACCCTCCGGAGAGGGACAGGGTGCTCCCGATCCCTGACACGGCCACCGAGCTGCTCTTCCACTATACCACCAAGGTCATCACGCTCGGAGGTCCAAGGGCTACCATTGGTTGGGTCGATCTCTGGAGAGGTATACTCTTCTGTGACGTGCTCGCTAAGAAACCTGTGCTCCGTGATGTGCCGCTGCCCAAGCCGATGAAGATTAGGAGAAGTGATTTCTGCATAGGATGCCCGCATCGTAACAGGGACATCACTGTTGTCAAACTCTCAGAGCAGGACATCAAAAATCAAGTATGTTGAGATGGGGGTCGTCCTGGGGAGGATTTGCCACCTTCTCAACAGTCAGTGGACGACAAGAGTCTGATGACTCCTACACTTTCTCTGACTTTGGTGCTGATGATGTCGCCCCATACTGGAATGCCAACATCTGGACCTTGCCAGTTCCAGTTGGTTCGTGGAAGGATTGGCGCAGAGACAAGGATTGCACGGTTGATGTCACTGACATTGTTGTTGACAACCCAAAGCATTCTGAGCTGCTGCTGCCATTGCCTCGGCTAAGCACTGACCCAGAAAATGCAACGATGAGCTTGAGGAGGCTGCCTACAGCTCACCCCACTTTGGGACTGGGTGAGGATGGTGATGTGGTCATTTATTTATTGTCCAAGGTGGATTACATGGACAGTAAGGGATGGGTCATAGCTGTCGGTGCAAGGGACAAGAAGCTGCGAGGCATAGCTGAGCTCGACAGCAGGAAAAATGATTGTTTTATGCGTTACTACAGCATCACTGAGATCGCCAAATATCTGACCAAGGCTAGAGGTAACAAACTAACTATCCTTTCTTTTTGTACCCTGTTTCCTGTACTGCCCTGTATGTTGGTAACCAGTCTTATTAATTTAGAACTTATCATGTGGTTTGGCTTCTTTCTAGTGTACCATGAGAGTATCTAATTATAATTTTCAGTTTCTTGACTGCTCTTATGAAACACTTTTGATGGTGGTTGTTGCAAAGTGGTGATATCCTCTTCTTTATTCAATCTGCACAAGAACTTTTAGTACTGGCATTTTGAGGCTAATCAACATGTACGATTTCGATGCATCCTAACTAAACTTTTAAGGATGCTAATATTCTGGTGATGGGTTATTTTCTGGCCTCAATGTGGTACTGGTCTGTGGATTAATTGAATCAGGAGGATAAACATACAATGTTAGAATGGATCAGGTTGTAGTTTGGTTACAAGAAGTGGTATCCAGCCTCCAAAAGCAGCAGCAAACCTGGGCTCGGTTTCTCTGTTTTACGAATGTTAAGAGTTGCAGACCAAAAACTTAAGCTGTCTTGGGCTGCCATGCCACATCAGGCTACAGAAGCCATTTTATCCGGATCGTGCTAATCTAGACATGAACTAGTTCATTCGTAAGGTGAAGTAATGCTTTTGTGTTTTGTTTAATTCAGGTGAGGTTGGAGCACTTAAGAGCCCACTTGAGTCAGAAAGAAGAGATGCATGAAGCTACGAATGATGCAAGGTGTGTCTCGTGATGAAGCTGGTGAACACATGCAAGGTAGGATGCTGGCGATTTTTTTTTTTTTTCGATCACGCCGAAACACATTTTTAATTAAGCAGGTTGAAAAAAATTAGCTGATAACAGAGCGGTAACCAGGGTTACCAACGCACACCAACCCTCACACTTAACCTAAGCTGATTACATATTAAAACAAATGAGCGACAGAATGACAATCCTAAGAAAGAACAGACAAGAAACTCGCTAGCTGCTTGAACCCCCGCCGAAGCCCAAGATTGCGCTTCACCAACTTTGCTCATCAGAGCAAATTAATAAGAAGTGTGACTGCTGGTGGTTTGGGGAAGAGTTTCGTGACCTATTGTGGATCATTTTCTGATACTTCTGTAAGAGAGTAACAGTATTCAGGGAAACCTATTATACTTCTGGTGGTTTAGGAGCCTACGACACCATCTCGATCTTCTCTGATATTATACGTACTGTAATTAATCACCACGTGGTAGGTAACAGTAGCAACGAACGCAAGCGGCCGGCAAGCAAAGCATCCATCTGTCGTTTTCAGCATCTACGTACAACACGTACAGGACTGCAGTATCTGAATAGTGAAATGAAAAGGGCTGAAGGTTTCCATTGGGTTTAGTTTTTGCTTCAGAATTGAGAGTTTGCTGGCCGGCACATGCAAATCACGTGAGCCCCTACTGGCTGGTGCCTGCTCAATCTCCACAGAAGTTGGCATGCATGCAGTAGTGACGAAGAGAGATCGATGCCTCAGAGCAGAGAGTGTGAGATCGAGGGGTCTGGGCGGGGCTCTTCATTTTTTTCGAAACCACGCGTATGCGTGTATTGCTTTAAGAGGAAAAATAGTTTGATACACGACCAACCATGATCGTAGGCGAGCTGCCTTGGAATACGAGAGGTGAACACACGACAAAGGTCACCGGCTTGAACGGTGCAGCAGAAAGGGCGTAACTAGCTAGGAAACAAATTGTGCGACAAGCAAGCTAAGGGCAGCAGAAAGGGCTCTTCATCTCGATCTGTATGTATGCTGAATAATTGCCGGATGCTGATGAGAAGATTGCATTGTTAATTAAGCCTCTGAATCCTATCCCTGACGGTAGCTGCCAGCCTATACTGAAATCTGTGGCGGGTTTCAAGTCTGAACGAGGTCTCGCGTTCCTCAGCTGAAGAATAGACAGGCACGTGATCGTGATGGTGTCCATGCTAGCAGTGGACCGTAGACATGTTGTAGTGCGTCCGTCCCACACTGCATACACCAGAATGCTGCCAGCCAGCTCTGGTGCGTGGCTTATTCATTGCGTGCTTCAACGAACACTGCGGCGGCGGCTTCTTCGTTGTGGTTTGGCAGTTTGGGGTCAATCGGTAGGCCACCTCCCTCTCAACGCTGGCCCTTCCTCCTATCTTAATGGGAGATCGAAGGACGGATATATCATCGTATATTGTACGTACGTAATGCTAATGCATATCTGCCTATTGTAATGATGAAGTCCTAGCTTTTTTTTTTTGAGAATGACACAGACAACGCAGACACTCACAACACGCACGCACACTCACCCCTATGAACACACGCACGCAAACCCTACCCCTATGAGCACCTCCGAAGGACCGGGCAGCCGGCAGATCTGGAGATTCTCGAAGTCACCGAGGCGCCTCGCCGTCGACGGAACGCCGCTACCACTTAATGCATAACGCCGAAAATCCCGGGAAAATCCCAAGAAAAGGTGCGAACACCGTGATTTGAACCCCGGTGGGTAGCGTCCCCCACTGGACCGTCCTACCATTGGACTACAAGCCAATTCGCAAGTCCTAGCTGTCCCGCTCATCCAAAGTCAAATGGGCCGGGCCTAACAGACGGCCCTAGGGGCCCGACAAGATGTCCATAGGATCGGACTAGTGGTGGCGCAAGCACTACTATGGCTTAGTTCGTCTAAAAAAAACTACTATGCCTTAGCATCGTCATTCTCTCTCTCTTTTTTTTGTTGAGAACACGCCGTTGTGCGTTTTTCATTAAGCAGAAGAAAGTTCAAATAAACATACAAGATGCGACTCGCTAGTGGATCCTAGTTAAATGATTACATGATGAAATAATTTGCTACGAAGGACGAGGGCACACAACTACACTCCCGCCCAAGCCAAGAGCTCCTCAAGGCGCTTGTTCCCCCCACTCGCACCAAGCCATGGCTTCGTCTCTCATTGCCGACACCAGCAGCGGTGCCGTAACGCCTAGTCGTCGAAGGCAACCGACAAGGAAGAACATGGAGTCGAACCCTTTAAACCTTGTTCCAATAAAAAAAGGATAGTTCAAGCTATCCGAGAACTTGCAATACTACATAGTAATCGGATGCACTAGTACTGTTTAAGGACAAAACAGTGACAAATATAGTTAAGTAAAACTATGCCAATACTCAAAGTAGAAATTGGTTTTTGGAGATTGCATGTTCTTTACAATTACAAATGGGCACGAGTTAATTAAAAATGTAGACAAATGTGCATTCACACAACAAAAATACAATAATAATTCAAAGTATGTCGGTCACTACTTGATGATCTGACTTAGGGCGTCCAAGTTTGAATCCACAAATGAACAAGTGTCATCTTCTCAAGTTCTAACGTTATGCCTAACTCCATCCCCCCCACCCCCAACCACCCACACACACACACACACCACCCCCATGATAGGTTTCCATATTTAAAGAGAAAATTGGTTGTAGAGAAGCTCGTCCGCCCGGTAGCGCCCACGCCATCCTTTTTTTTCCTGGCCGTCTGATTTCGAGATCGGCGGTCCTCCTGTCTCCCCATGTCAAATATATACCAGCTCCAAACCCTAGCTCTCTCACGAATCCACATCCGCTTCTCCTCTTTTTCTTCTCTCTTGGCGGCGGCTAGGGGCGGGCGAGCCCCGACGCCAGCGCTTTCGGCGACGACGACGCTGCAGCCCTCCGGCCCGGGCGGAAAGTGAGCCCGCGACACGAGGCTTCTTTGCGACGGTCGGGCCCCGCGCGGCAACCTGTAGGATCCGATGGAAGCCTAGAGGGGGGTGAATAGGCTTAACCCTTGAAAATCGACCTGTTAAAACTTAAGCACACCGCCAAGACACTACAGGCACGGCACCGCCGCGAGTAGGGCGCGCACCGCCGCACAAAGTCGACGAAGGAGACGTAAAATGAGAATGGACTTCTCTCTGGTGGTGGGCGGCACCGCCGCGTCCCTCGGGCGGGGCCGCGCGCCGCGGGTCACTTCACGTATGACCTCGAGGTGGATCTGTGAGCTTGCACTTGCTTGATGATGATTCACCTAGGTTCCCGCATACAAGTACCTCACAGAACACAAGCTAAACCTGGCGTAAACCTTGCCACAAAGTAGATCGGGTCAAGCCCTTTCTCACAAGACAAATATGCAACAAATGTAAAGGGACAAGGTGACACAAGGATTTGACCCGTGGTTCACCGCGCCACACAAAGCCGGGCTACGTCCACGTTGTTGAGGTTGCCACACAAGGCTTAGCTTGCCCACCGGCTTGCTTTTTCCTCGTTCACAAGTCTAGGAGTTAACCCTAGAGATGTGGGGTAATGTATTGCTGTAGATCGAGGTTACAAAACCTCCCAAGGCTGCCACACGAAGGGGGCAAGCTCAAGGGCGACGCCTAGCCGTCTAGGAGCAAGCTCCAAGAGTAAAGAACCCTAGGGTTCCGCCAAACGTGAACCAAATGCTCTTTTGAGTGGGGAAGTCGTAGATCCGGTCTCCAATCGAAGTTTGCAGCTGTTTCCCTCAAGAATCCCGGTGGGAAGTGAGAGATTGAGTGGGAGCTCAAGGTGCTTCAATGGAGGTGAGAGAGAGAGCAAAAGGTGGTCTCCGGCTGTTTTGGTCTGGGAGGAAGAAGAAAGTGAGCCAGGTGACCGTTGGGGGGGGTAGAATGGGTATTTATACCCCCACGGACCCAACGGTACGATTAAGATGTGGCACCGCCAAGATCGACACGCGGCATCGCGCCGCGTAGGGCGGCATCGCCGCACCATTGCGCGGCATTGCCGCGCCGCCACCGACAGCCAGAAGTGTGAAACACGGTGATTTTGGCCGGGTCGGGTCGCTTGAGTTGTGTGTGGTGTCTGGATTTGATGTTTAGAGCACTTGGTCCACAGATACCCGAGAATCCTATGATCCCTCTTAATAGTCCGGCATTTCCTAAACTCAAGATTCAAAACATAAAGTAATTTAAACGCCTTGATCCGGAAACACCATTGTCTAGCGTATTTGGTACCTTTGGACCTGTTCACCAACTCCATATTTTAATCCTCGCATGTCATCTTCAGAATCTCATTAGTCCCCTAATTCGGTGGTCATCAACGCCAAAACCCACTTAGAGCTTGATTGCACTTACAATCTCCCCCTTTTTGGTGATTGATGACAACCAAATTAGAGCTTACATAAGATGTAAAGTCAAACTTAGATTACGAAGATCATGGATGTAGAGCCCTTTACCCAAATATGTAAGTGAGATTTGAATTCTCAATATTGACATGAAAAGTCAATTTTCACATATTTTAGGTGTAGTGAGTCCTCCCCTAAATGTGTGGGAGATTTGAATTCTCATTTTGACATGGAAGTCAAATCACACATTTAGAAGTGGTGGAAGACCTCCCCTACATCCATGATTGCCGTGGGGTGCTTAAATAGTGTCATACAAATATATCCGTGATGCATATGACAAGTTAAATAGATCGAGCACAACAGAGTGTTCTGTCTCAGACTGATGTGCGCTGCACCGCGCCATGGTGCGGCATCGCCGCGCCTATCGCCACGTATAGTCGACGTAACAACAACCACAAAGATATATGACAAGATTAGCAATCTAAGCAAGCAAAGAAGATATATAAAACGTAGTTTAAGCAATCAAACGACCAAATCCGAGAAATAACAAGTCATAGGTGGCATTATTACATAAAATAGAGTTTCTCTCAAACTCACACCTAACAAGCTACTCTCAAAAGATCTGCTGTTGCTCCATCCTCGAACCATCTCCGTATGCCGAAAAAGTTTGACCCCCTCATTTCTTCTAATTTTCTCCCCTTTGGCGTCAAGCACCAAAAAAGATCATAGAAAAGAGAAGAAAGAAGCGGAGTCACTCCTCACCGGTGTCCTCAAAGATCGAAAACCGCGTGTCCTCGTCCCTCCTCGGAGATAGTAGCACCGGCCCGCGTGGAGCGACGAGTGGAGCGCCGAAGCTGGAATCGGGCAAGAACCGAACCAAGCATGTCGGACAAGTCCCGATCCGAGCCGCTAGTGGCCGAAAGCTCGAAGGTCGGTGTATCGAGCTGGTCTAGGGATAGACGGAGGAACCGGGAGTCCTTGCTTCTCCCCGACACTCTTGAAGGCCTGTCTCACCTCCCCGCGAAGCTCATAGGTCCGCCGAGATGCATAAGAGCAATGCCCAAAGATAGCCTTGATCCACTTCCTCATCTTGGATCCCACTTCCCGCGGCCTCCCGGGCCTAGAGCCAGAGGGCTCCTCCAAGTCCTCTCTCGCCACGGTGAGGTGCCTCCCCGCCGAGGGTCTTGCCCCGCCACTAGTCTTCCCACCATCCAAGCAATGGGTCTTCTATGTTGTAGACTGCGGTGGAAGCAGTCCCTTGGGATAGATGTTTAAAACCCTCTCAATCATGAACATGATGTAAGGAGCATATGGCAGGTTCCTCCTAGCATCATCCATAGCATTGGCTAGTTTGTCTCCAAATGAACTTTCCAACATTGAAAGTTTCATCATTCCCTGAAGTGAGCAAGTAAGTTTCTAGCATAGCCATTGATGTCTGAAGTCTGCTCCATCCTTTTGATCAATAGTGCACCCGCAGAGGTTGTTCATCACATAGAAGAAATCCTTCAACCCCTTCCTTCTCCCAAGGAGTGCAGGATCAGCCCAGCAGTCTCTGATGGCCTTGGCATCAATGGGGTCAATCTCATGTATGTCAGTGTACTCCCTGTGATCAGCCCCAAAGCCAAGTATCGATGTAATGTGACAAAGTCCATTCTGTAGTGCCTCCTGTCTGTCATCCAGTGAATAGTGTCAGATGGCCTGTCCCAGTAGTAGGTGGCGTGAAACTGACTGAGAATCTCTTCATTCCAATCATGCCTGAAAGACATGATGTCTGTCAGCTCAAACTTTTCACAAGCTTCTATTGCTTCATCAAAGGCATCCTCCTCCCTATCTCTCATCCTCTCAAAATCAATGTAGTGCATGGTAGTGATCTTGCTCTTGGTGGAGTGGAGAAGGACTGTCAAGTAGAAGTTGGAGTGAAAAGCTGCCCAAAACCTCTCATCAATGCCTTCCTGCTGCTCTTCTGCATAGACATTTATAGCTCTTGCATCTGCAACCTCCCTTTGCTTCTTCAGATAACTGGCTACAGGAATTGGTGGGTCATTGACAGGAGCAGTCATCTCAAACACACCCTCAACCTGCTGCATGTAGCTGTTATCAAACACTAAGGGGTGATCTGGAGTGCCTTGTTCACCTGCGGGTACAATGGTGTACCCATACCGCCGCCTTCGCCTCCTCAAGCTCAGCTGCTCCACTGCCACCTGCCCTGTTCAGATTCTTCCTTCCTCTGCCCCTTCTGTCAATCACCTTGACCCTCTGCTTCCTTTTTCCATGGGAATCACCTCCAGGGTCCATCTATGCAAGATTTAGAGTTTGATCAGAAACTGTCAAGAATAGGAAGTGGAATGACCAAATTTATGTAGTAGAAAGATTAGAAAAATAAATTTTGATGATTTTGAGCAAGCTGTCCAGTGGTCGAGCACGGGTCGCGCGGCATCGCCACGCCAGAGGCACGGCATCGCCGCGCAAAGCACCTTTGACCGCCGTGTCATGCTCGCGGCACTGCTGCTCCCCTTGCTCAAATGTCATCTAAATTTATTTTAATAATCTTTCTAATGCATCTACTTAGCACAGATCACTTGACTATCACAATTTCAGATACAAATTCAGAGCAGGTGCAAAAATTCTATGGATTCAAAAAGATTAGTAAGAACCTAAGTGAAATTTCTCCAAAGTTTGGAGTCAATCAATTTCACAGATCAATGAGTCAAGCAATTTGAGGGATATTTGCTGTTTGAAGCAGCCTAAGAACAGATTATAAATTTATTTGGGGCGGCATTGCCGCCGCCCCCTAAATTACCTAAACCAAGGAAGAGTGAAATTGGTCGATTCCAATCATCAAAGCTACTTCACTAGGGTTCATACAACACTTAGAAACCGAAATCCATAAAAAAATTGTTGCACATTGCATAGATCGGACAAGAACTTTGAGGCTAGGGTTAGGTTACCTCGTTGATTGGAGAGGAAAGAAGAGAAGCCGCCGGAGGAGAGGGAGCAGGGGCCGGCCGGAACGAGGAAGATGGCCGGCCGGGCGGGCGGCGCGCGGCACGCTGGGCGCGCGGGCCCTGGCGGCGGCGGCGCGCGGGCGGCGAGCAAGGGCGGTGGCCTTCCTTCGCGAGAGAGAGAGAGGCGCGAGGGAGAGTCGGGCGGAGGAGAAAGAGTAAGGACCGGGCGAGCCAGGGGGTAGAAAAGGAAAGAAGAAATTGGTTTGGCTCGGTACCGGTTCGGACGGATCGAGTCTCGGTACCCTAGGCGCGGGCACCGCCGCAAGGACGCTGCATCGCCGCGCCCAAGACGGGCACCGCCGCTGCGCAGTGGCACGCGGCACCGCCGCAGCCTCGCTGTCCCGCATATATATTGCCACTTTTTAACCTATTTCTCCTCAGACTTGATCACAAAGACACCAAAATTTATTGCCGGGGACAGATCATCAAGATGTAACAATGGCATTGAATTTCGGATTAGAATTTGAAATCCTTTTGAAACACAATATGAAAGTTTTCACAAACTTTTCTATGTCGAACTAGTGTCTCAAACAGATTGCATGTGTGCTGGAATTCAAATCAAGTTACGAGAATCGAGAATGTTTAGCTCACTACGCAAAGCACAAAACCTTGACTCATCGAGAGGCTTGGTGAAGATATCGGCTAGTTGCTTTTCGGTGCTCACATGGCGAATTGCGATATCTCCTTTGAGTTCGTGGTCTCTCAAGAAGTGATGACGGATGTCTATGTGTTTTGTTCTAGAGTGTGCTACCGGGTTATTTATGCAGTTTGATGGCACTCTCGTTGTCACAAAGAAGAGGTATCTTTGTGAAATGACATCCGTAATCTTTTAAGGTTTGCTTCATCCAAAGTAGTTGAGCACAAAGATGCACCGGCCGCAACATACTCGGCCTCGGCGGTGGAAAGGGCTACACAATTTTGCTTCTTAGAGCTCCAAGACACTAAGGACCGTCCAAGAAATTGACATGTCCCTGAAGTGCTTTTTCGATCTACTTTGCAACCGGCATAGTCAGAATCTGAATAGCCAAGTAGATTGAACTTGGAACCCTTGGGATACCACAAGCCAAGGTTAGGAGTGAGTACTAAGTATCTCAAGATTCTCTTAACAGCCACGTTGTGGCATTCCTTTGGATTGGCTTGAAAACGAGCACACATACACACACTAAGCATTATGTCCGGCCTAGATGCACAAAGGTAAAGCAAAGATCCAATCATGGAGCGATATACCTTCATGTCCACGGCTGGACCCTCCTCATCAAGATCAAGATGTCCATTGCTTGGCATTGGAGTTTTGATTGGCTTTGCCTTAGCCATGTCAAACTTCTTTAGCATATCGTGGGTGTACTTGGTTTGGCAAATGAATGTCCCTTCCTCCATTTGCTTGACTTGAAACCCGAGGAAGTATTTTAGCTCACCCATCATGGACATCTCGAACCTCTTGGTCATTGTCCTACTAAATTGCTCAACATACACATTGTTAGTGCTACCAAATATTATGTCATCGACATATATTTGGCATACAAATATATCATTGCTAACTTTGTGAGTGAAGAGAGTAGGGTCGGCTTTGCCTATCTCAAAGCCTTGTTTGAGCAAGAATTCCTTAAGGCATTCATACCATGCTCTAGGTGCTTGCTTAAGCCCATAGAGCGCCTTATGGAGCTTGTAGACGTGGTTGGGAAACTTGGGGTCTTCAAAACCGGGTGGTTGCTCAACATATACTTCCTCTTGTAGTGGACCATTGAGGAATGCACTTTTGACATCCATTTGGTACAGCTTGAAGTCATGATGGGCAGCGAAGGCTAGAAGAATGCGAATTGCTTCTAGTCTTGCCACCGGTGCATAGGTTTCATCAAAGTCCAAGCCCTCTACTTGAGTGAAGCCTTGAGCCACCAATCTTGCCTTGTTTCTTGTCACCAACCCATCTTCATCTTGCTTGTTGCGGAAGACCCACTTGGTACCAATGATGTTAGTCTTGGGTCTTTCCACCAACTCCCAAACTTCATTTCTCTTGAAGTTGTTGAGCTCTTCTTGCATGGCCAACACCCAATCCGGATCCTTGAGAGCATCATCTACTTTCTGCGGTTCCAAAGAAGAAACAAACGAGAAATGTTGGCAGAAAGCAGCTAAATGAGATCGAGTGGTCACTCCCTTTCGAAGACTCCCAAGGATGTTGTCAACGGGATGATCCCGTTGAACCGTTTGTCGTAGTCGTGGGTGATCAACGCCTTCAGCTTGTTCTTCTTGATCTTCATCATATTCATCATTAGCTTCAAGTATTGGTGCAAGATCAAGTGGTTGAATGGGTGATGTAGGTGGATCAGTTGCTGCCGAGGTAGGTGGCGCGGCACTGCCGCGCGTTTGTGCGGCACTGCCGCGCTGGGCACTTCCAGCAGGTGTGTGCTGCACTTGGTCTTTGAGTACGTCAGCGGAATCTTGTGCAGCAACAACTGGTGGATCCTCCTCTTCATTTGCTTGATCTTCTTGAGGCCTTATGTCACCAATAGCTAGTTGCTTGATTGCCTCACAAGGTGGATCCTCCTTTCCTACAACACTTTGATCAACTTGCTCTACTTGAGAGCCGTTAGATTCATCAAATGTCACATCTATAGTGATCTCAACCCTACCCAAGGTTTGATTGAAAACACGATAGGCATGCTCATTTGATCCGTAACCAAGAAGAAAACCTTCATCAACTTTAGGTGCAAACTTAGAGGTTCGGGGCCTTTTGTTCAAAATGAAACACTTGCACCCAAACACCCTAAAGTATGACACCTTTGGCTTGTTACCGGTTAAGAGTTCATATGAAGTCTTCTTGAGTTTCTTGTGTAGATAGAGACGGTTGATGGCATGACAAGCGGTGTTGATAGCTTCGCACCAAAAGATGTCCGAAGTCTTGTACTCATCAAGCATTGTCCTTGCCATCTCTATGAGTGTACGGTTCTTCCTCTCTACTACACCATTTTGTTGAGGGGTATATGCAGCTGAGAATTCATGCTTGATGCCCTCTTCATCAAGATACTCTTCAACTTGGGTGTTCTTGAATTCGGTCCCATTGTCACTTCTTATTCTCTTGACAGGAAGATCGAATTCTCTTTGTGCCCTCTTGATGAATGTCTTCACCTTCTCTTGTACCTGGCACTTATCAAAGACAAAGAAAACCCAAGTGAAGCGGGAATAATCATCAACAATAACAAGTCCATATTTGTTACCCCCGATGCTAAGGTAGGCCACCGGTCCAAAGAGATCCATGTGTATCAACTCCAAGGGTTGAGTAGTGGTCATCAAGCTCTTTGGTGGGTGAGGTGCACCTACTTGCTTTCCGGCTTGGCACGGTCCACATATCCTGTCTTTGTCAAAGTCAATGTTTGTTAGTCCAATGATGTGGTTGTCTTTCTGCAGTTTGGCCAAGTTCCTCATGCCAACATGTGCTAGACGGCGATGCCATAACCAGCCCATGCTAGATTTTGCCATTAGACAGGTATCAAGCTTAGCCTCACTTTTGTTGAAATCAACTAAGTAAAGCTTATTCTTGAGTTTTCCTGTAAAGACAACAGAGGAATCCTTCCTGCGAAAGACTTCCACACCAACATCCGTAAAGAGACAATTGTAGCCTTTCTCACACAATTGTGAGACCGACAACAAGTTGTATCCCAACGAATCAACATGCAATACATCTGAAATATTATGCTCAGTTGTGATAGCAACGTTACCAAGACCGATCACACTTCTCACATCATCATTTCCAAACCTTATGTTGTTCCTATCGTCATTGGTTTGGGAATATGATGAGAACATACTCCTTTCTCCGGTCATATGATTTGTACAGCCGCTGTCAAACACCCAACTTGACCCACCGGAGGAGTATGCCTGCAAAGCAAGTTTAGTTCACAAGTTTAGGTCCCCCAAGATTCTTGGGACCTTTTACCTTTGTCACAAGAACTTTGGGAACCCATATAGAGGTGTTGCTATAAAGTTTCTTTTCACTGCCCAAGTACTTTGCAAACACCTCCCCCTTGCTGTTTGCCTTCACTTCAAAGCAAGGATTGGAGTTCAACTTGCTTGCTTTAGCCTTCCATTGATAGGAGTAGCTTCTTGGAGTAGCCCAGACAAGATTTTCTGACTTCTGGACCTTCTTCACAGCCTTTTGGACCCTCTTCTTGGGTCTATTCTGAGCTGAGGCAGTGTAGGTGACCTTCCCTTTAGTTGGGGGCGCGGCACTGCCGCCAAGTCCCGCGGCATCGCGCCGCGTGTGGCAGTGCAGCTCGGGTTGGCTTGTGTCCGCCTCGTGCAGTCTCTCTGTACCTACTGTGCCTTTGCTCAAGAATTTTACACATTCAACACCATTGATCATCTTTCGACCATTGGTCTTGTTTCCTTGTTTGTGTCCAAGTCCATCCTTGATTCTTGGATTTCTCCCATCAATGTAATTGGGCTTCTTTGGAGCCTCAACTTTATTGCTCACTGTGGCTTTGCTGTTTTCACCTTCTTTTCTCACCATAGCCGTGAGCCTAGTGATCTCTTTCTCCATTGCTTTCATGTTGGCAAGGTTAGTGGTATAAACATTCATATCAACATTATAGCATTTACCACAACCTTGACTAGTGGAGGGAGTAGAAGTATCCTTTGTGGTTGAGAGATGTGAGTTGCTCTCCCAAAGAAGGCTATATTGAGCTTCAAGCTCTTTGTGCTTGTTTTGCAAGTCACAATACTTCCCATTTAGGGCAACCATAGCTTTCTTTGTGAGAGCATGGTCTCCTTGCTCATTAGCTAGGCTCTTTTGCAAGGCAGCCACCTCACTCCTCTCAGCTACAAGAGCATCCTTGTTGTCAACATAGAGTTTTTCAAGTCTATCCAATTGACTATCTCTAGTTGCCAACTCCGCTTGGGTACTTTCTAAGTCCGCCATTAGTTGAGCAAGAAAGCTTCTAGTTTTAGGATCTAGGTTCTTGGTGAGTCTAACATATTCTTCATCATCACTAGATTCATCTTCACTAGAGCTTTCACTAAGATCACTAGATTCATCACTAAGAGAGGGAGAGGGTTTGGATTTAGTTTTTACCTTCTCATGCTTGGCCATGAGACAAACATGAGTGGAGTCAAGGTCCTCATCCTCATCATCGGACATGTTGTTGAAGAGCTTGGGTGTAGAGGTTTCTTGCATGGCAAATGTTGCAATGTGAATCTCCTCTTCACTTGTCTCTTTGGTTGAGTCCCACTCATGACCGATGTGAGCTTCACCCATGTTCCTTCCCTTCTCTTGTAGTCTTGCTTCTTATCTTTGCCATTGTCCTTCTTGTATTTGTTGTTCTTGTTCTCATGTGGACAATCGGCAACAAAGTGTTCGGTGCTGCCACAATTGAAGCAAGTTCTCTTTTTTTCTTGTTTGGGAATCTTCGTTGCACCATTTTGTAGCCATTTGCCTTCATCCCCTTTCCATACTTCTTCATGAATAGGGCCATATCATCAATCTTCTCGTAATCAGCCCCATCATCTTCATCATCACTTGAGGAAGAGATTTCATCAATATTTTCTTGCATCTTCTTCACTTCCTTATCTTGACTTATGGATGCTTGCTTGCTGCCTTTTGTCTTGTGTGATGAGCATGACTTGCTTGTCTTGGATGCCTTTAGAGCAACATCCTTGATCTTGATGCCCTCAAGCTTGGCTTGCAACTCACCAAGCTTCTTTCTCTCATTTGCTTCTTCCATTTGCATATCATGAGTGATCAACCTTCCAAGCACATCATTGGGTGTAAAGTGCTCAAACTTCTTCTTGTCTCTAATCAAGGTTACCACGGTAGGATTCCTAGGTGTGTAGGCCTCTAGCATAACCTTGACAACCGTGTGGTCATCAAGATCCTCATCTCCAAATCCTCTAATCTTCCCAACGAGGACCATCAACCTATCAAACATCTCTTGAGCACCTTCTCCATCAATGATCACAAACCGGTTGAGCTTTGCTTTCAACATATCAATCTTTGCTTTCCTCACTTTGTCAACACCTTCATGTGCAAGCACCAAGGTGTCCCAAATCTTCTTGGCAATGTTGACATTCATCACCCTATTGTACTCATTTCCTTCTAGAGCACTTAGGAGTATGCTTGTAGCTTGGCCATTGATGTGGGCAGCAGCTAGCTCTTCATTTGTTGGCGCCTTTGGGTTCACCACGGTGGTTGAAATCCACTACACACAACTTCCCAAAGACCGGGTGAAGTGCTTCAAGGTAAGCCCTCATCAAGTGTTTCCATTTGGCATAGTTGGTCCCATCAAATTTGGGCAACTTCCCCACGGGAACATTGATGTATGACTTCTTGTCGCGGTTAGTCAAATAAGAAGAATAATTGAAAGAGATGGCAGCAAACTTGTTGTTGTTGACGCTGCCCTCCTCCTTCTTGCTTTCCTTCTTCTTCTTCTTGTTGTAGGAGACATCATCATCTCCATCTTCGGAGCTACTTGATAGCTCACTTGACTCCGCTTCTTCTTCTTGCCTTTGCTTTTCTCTAGCTGCCCTTTCTAGCCCCCTTGCCTCACGGATCATCTTTCTTTGCTCTTTTCTTTTGAGCTTCTCGGCGAGCTTCAAGCTAGCTTGCTCTTCTAGCTTCTTCCTTTCTCGCTCTTGTCTTCTTGCGGCTCGCCGTGCTTGTCTAGCGGCCTTTCTCTCGGGATCGGTAGCGTCACCCTTGATGGTGCTCTCGCTAGCCGTATTCAAGAGAAAGCTCGTCGCCTGGCCTCCGGCTCTTCCCAGCGACGGTGGACTTGCCTCCTCGATTCGATCCCTCCGGTGCCTCCATACTTCACGCGGTGAAGCGTGATGGTATCCTAGTCCGATACCACTTGTAGGATCTGATGGAAGCCTAGAGGGGGGGTGAATAGGCTTAACCCTTGAAAATCGACCTGTTAAAACTTAAGCACACTGTCAGTACACTACAGGCGCGGCACTGCCGCGAGTAGGAGCGGCACTGCCGCACAAAGCTGACAGAAGGAGACAGAAACAGAGAATGGACTTCTCTCTGGCTGGTGGGCGCGGCACTCAAGGCCCCCCGGCAAGACGCCGCGGGTCACTTCACAGAAGTGACCTCGAGGTGGATCTGTGAGCTTGCACTTGCTTGATGATGATTCACCTAGGTTCCTGCATACAAGTACCTCACAGAACACAAGCTAAACCTGGCAGAAACCTTGCCACAAAGTAGATCGGGTCGAAGCCCTTTCTCACAAGACAAATATGCAACAAATGTAAAGGGACAAGGTGACACAAGGATTTGACCCGTGGTTCACCGCGCCACACAGGCTGGGCTACGTCCACGTTGTTGAGGTTGCCACACAAGGCTTAGCTTGCCCACCGGCTTGCTTTTTCCCTCGTTCACAAGTCTAGGGAGTTAACCCTAGAGATGTGGGGTAATGTATTGCTGTAGATCGAGGTTACAAACCTCCCAAGGCCGCCACACGAAGGGGGGGCAAGCTCAAGGGCGACGCCTAGCCGCTTCTAGGAGCAAGCTCCAAGAGTAAAGAACCCTAGGGTTCCGGCCAAACGTGAACCAAATGCTCTTTTGAGTGGGGAAGTCGTAGATCCGGTCTCCAATCGAAGTTTGCAGCCAAGCCCCTCAAGAATCCTGTGGGAAGTGAGAGATTGAGTGGGGAGCTCAAGGTGCTTCAATGGAGGTGAGAGAGAGCAAAAGGTGGTCTCCCGGCTGTTTTGGTCGGGAGGAAGAAGAAAGTGAGCGGTGACCGTTGGGGAGGGGTAGAATGGGTATTTATACCCCCACGGACCCAACGGTACGATTAAGTGTGGCACCGCCAAGATCGACACGCGGCATCGCCACAGAGGGCGCGGCACTCGCCGCACCATTGCGCGGGCATCGCCGCGCCAAACCGACGCCAGGCGTGAAACACGGTGATTTGCCGGGCCGGTCGCTTGAGTTGTGTGTGGTGTCTGGATTTGATGTTTAGAGCACTTGGTCCACAGATACCCGAGAATCCTATGATCCCTCTTAATAGTCCGCATTTCCTAAACTCAAGATTCAAAACATAAAGTAATTTAAACGCCTTGATCCGAAACACCATTGTCTAGCGTATTTGGTACCTTTGGACCTGTTTACCAACTCCATATTTTAATCCTCGCATGTCATCTTCGTGAAATCTCATTAGTCCCCTAATTCGGTGGTCATCAACGCCAAAACCCACTTAGAGCTTGATTGCACTTACACAACCACGGCCGGGTGGGTGGCCTCCGACGCGCGGCGGCGGCAAGCAAATCCTAGGGAGGCCCTCAGCACGGCGGCGGCAAAGACGGGGGGGCCTGCACACGGCAGCCCCTCCCTCTCTTCCTCTCTCTCAAAGCGGCACGTGCGGTGCGAGCCGGCCCACCGGCGCAAGCAGACTCGGTGGTGGCGCTGGTGCGGGTCTTGCGCCCCCTTGTGTGTCGTTGTGGTGACACGGGCGTGTCCCGGGCGGTGGGCGTGGCGGTGCACGCGTGGGCCAGCTCGACGGTTGGCGCAGCCGTGGGGGTGAGGGCGACGTGCTTTGTCCCGCCACAACCCCCGTCGGTAGGCAGCCAGCCCCAATCTTTTTCCTTCGTCCGCTCCATGGCTAAATCCGGTGCTTCCATGACTCGATTCATCCATTTTCACCGGATCCGTGTAGGACAAGTGGTGAGCGAGGTATTGCCGACAGCGGCGGCGGTGTGGTGATGTGCCTAAGCAATGACTTGGTGGTGGACTACTCTCGACCTTGCGGCCGAGCCACTGGCCTTGTCTACCCCGTTGGGTATGGATTTTGCCTTTCCGTTTTTTCATAAACACATCTTGTGTCCATCCCGATTGTTTCATCCATTCTCTCGAGTTTGGGTTCTCTAATTTGCGCAGACTGCTCACTTAATCCTAGATGATTCAGCTAGGTTTCTATGCTCCTTACTCGTTTGTCTCATAAAAAAAAAAAAAAAATGTTTACATTTTTCTCGAGTACATGTCGGGTTTGATTCATTGCCTCACACAATTCCTACAAAGATAGTTCATTTTCATATGTTTACTCAAAGATTACGTTTTTCTTCTTCTTCTGGCTCCAAGAAAAAAAAGTAGGCATATATATGTACATACACATTTATATGTTGTAGGAATTTCCTCCCGTGTTTCCTCGGTTCCTCTCCTCGCTAGAGGACTTCTCTCCCAACTCTTCCCCCTACGCACGAGTGTCGTGACCGGGAGGCATGGGTTCTACTTTCCCCAAATTTGCATATACATGAACCTCGTTCTATGATTCGTGGATCGATTTTTTTTTTTTTTTTTTTTTTTGGTTCAGCAAGATGTGAACCGCATCCCATGTGCTCGGTGGAATGCCCATATGAGATGTGGTAATACATACTATCATTTTAGGTAGCTGGAAGCTACTCCAACAAATGTGTATAGTTTTCCAAATCTGAACTCTAAATTACTCAAGAAATTATTTATTTGCAGATCATCTTCTAGCCGTGGATATGCCGGAAGCCATCTTGCAATGGTTAGTTGCAGTGATTGGAACCATGGGACAACTCTTTATCCTCTTCCATATATTGTTTTGGTAAGGTAGACTTGATTGATGGGCATCATTCACTTTCTAAGTCTAATAGTATATCATATGTGCATGATGATATTATTTTTCCCCTAATGGAGTGAATGAATAATGCCAATATACATGGAATGGATATTCTAGCTACATGGTAATTTTGTTGTTGGTTGCTCTATCGCCCACCCTTGAGTTTTGTTTGATTCTTGATCAAGAGCTTTCTTTTCAACTCTAGGCTAAATTCGTGAGGCCCAAATTTCTTCACTCGGCTGCACTAGGCTAAATTTATGTGTTTGATAGCTACTAATATATGCTCTGCAGATAGAATATTTGGGGAATTGCCTTCAAGATGTTCGAGGAATGCTTGTTGCATCCTTTTTTACACAGGCTTGGCACCCGCTATGGAACATCCTGTGTGTCAGTGCACAATGCTTGCTTATTTGCACTTCCCGAAGTTTTTTGAAGCCCTACCAGTTTTCAGTTTTCCATTCTCAGTTTTCTTTGATCGCTCAGCTTGGCAAGGCTAGCAAGTGTAAATCTCTATGCTAGCCAGCCTAAATCAACCATGCAACAATTATTGGTAAAACATTCCTCGGTTCTTCTTATTAACGCTTTTCTTTAGCTAATAACCTAAAATCAACCATTCCTCTTAAAGCTTTTTTATTATGATCTGTCATTAGCAATTTTGCCTTGCCACCGATTGGTCCCCCGGTGGGAACTCAGAGAATAATCAGTGCCTTTTGACCTCCATGTTTTTGTCCAATAAAATTGGTATGACCTCGCATGTTTTGACCGAGTGGTGCCATTATGATCGGAACAGGCATGAGGCTTATAACTCATATAGGTCCATTAGATGAGTTCCATAACTTTTATTACCAGATGTCTAAATAGTTAATTTATGATTTCGCTTGCCTCATTGTAGCACTATGTTGTTGTGATCTAATTGCATTTCTCGTAACCTAACATCCGAAAAGGTAAATCAGAAATGATTCATATGCATATAGCATGCTGTTCTATGAGTAGTCCACCCCGTTTCGATGTCTTTGATGATGGTTTTTGCAAAATTGCTACACTTTTTGTGAAAGAATATTACCAATTTCTTAAAGAAAAACATCTATCACCTAAGTGCGTAACATCCGGAAGTTGGCAAGTGTGTTTATAATGTGGTACACATCCCCTATAACCGTAGGCTATGTTTGATTCTTCCAAATTGAATGGTACCGCCCGTGATAACCTCGGCCGCTATTTATTCTCGCGAACTAATTTAGACCACCAAGCATTTGTGCTACGTGTTTATCGGTTTGTGAAAATTGAGGAATTGTGAAGAATTGCCTTTTGAGAAATGTGTCTACATGTTTTTAAACCGACAGTGCAAGATATTTTGAGAGATAGTCAAATTGTGTCAACAATTCTATCAGTATTCTTCTAATTTCGAAAGCAAATTTAGGGAATGCTTGCTTCAGATTTGTTCCATATAGTTGTAGGGAAGTATACGTATGTCCGTAGAATATGCGGTTCTTTTGAAAAATTGGTTCTTTGAAAAATACACTTTGCAATTAGAATATACAAAGCGGATCTAGGAAATTTTCTAACGGCTAAGTGTTGTATTTTTCAGGTCAGTTTTGCAAGTGGCGTTGCAGCATTGCAGAATTAGATATGCTATAGTTTCCTCTGGTTTAGGTCTGTGTTCTTCCCAAGATGGCAGCACTATCTCGATGAAACTCGGGTGGATCCCTACACAAAAACATTCGAGGAAAAGGACCACACTCCCGTGCTATTCAATCATCTGTCTTTAGCTGCCGCATCACCTATGCATCCTCTGCCGCTACGGTTTCGGACATTCGGGTTCCAAAGGTGATCAAAGATCAATCCAAAAGTCATCTTCGCCACGGCCGCAAAATGGTTTGCATCTTCGAGTGAAACAAGAACACAGTTTCAAAGATCGATGATGATAGAAATCAATTTATGTACTCTATGCATCATGGAACATATATCTAATGTTTCAACATGTTGCCAGTTTTAGAAATTGAGTCTTCTATTTAGCGTGTGTTGCCTTGCTTGTTGGGCTAATCGCAAGTTCGAGTAATGTAACAAATATGTCTATTCCATTAACCGGATAGAATCTGTAATATATTCATTCATTCTCAAACCTTACTCAATTTTTGTAGATAGAACTGTAATATTATCATACAAGATGGGCATGCGCAAATCACTAGTATTTCATTGGAAGGAGAAGCATCACCGGCCATATGTCACATAAGTAGACAACCAATGAAATATATATTTTTTTCAAAGAATTTGGTATAACAAAAATGTAACCATTCATTGGAGTGAGATTTTGCTTCTATAATATAATAAGAAACCAGAATCCTTTTTTTTCCTTTTAACAACCTTAAAATGAGTATTATTTATACTTTTGTACTATTCATTGAAAAGATTCTACAAATAACCCGTTTGAGGCATCAGCATTAGCAAATTTAAAACGTTGTTAAGTACGTGAACAATAATATTTACTCCACCCGTAAAAAATGAGTGACACCCCACACACATTTGACAAAGATCGGCAGTAAAAGAAATTTTCGTTTCTCTGAGACCATATGAGACTGTTAACACGATGACACTTATTTTGTCATCACAGGATCGGATCGGCCGGACAGAGGACTACATGCTTAGTCATAATACTACAAGCTTTATCATTGTCGCCCTTAGCTACTTACACACGAGCAACCATGAGGGCAATTTGTGCTGGGCTTGGGCTTGGGCCTGGGCCTGGGGCCTGGGCTAGTACCCAGGCGCGACCTTGTTGACGAGTGCCAGAGCATTGCAGGTGACCTGCGCGACCTCGACGACCTTGCCACGGATGGCGGCGCGCGTGGCAGCGTCGACGCCGCGTGAGGAGAGGCCGTCGAGGCAGGTGTTCTCGTCGGTGAGCGCGGCGCTGCACCAGGTCTGCACGTTGCTGAGGTGCCACTTGAACGCAGGCGTCCCGGAGCGGGACATCCCGGCGCCGCCCATCTCCTGCGCCGCGTCGCGGAGGTGGCCCACGCTGTCCGCCAGGTTCTCCAGGCAGTCGCGCACAGGACCGGAAGCCGACGACGGCGCGCCGCCCTTCCTTGCAGCAGCGCCCTTCTTCTTGTGGCTGGAGCCGCTGGAGCCGCCGTAGAGGCGGCCCACGTACGCGGACGCGGCGCGCGCCCGGTCCGCGCTCACCGACAGCGCGGCGCGCGCCAGCCCCCGCGGGCTCTGCGGCGGCGGCGAGCCCCCGTACGACGCCAGGCTCTGCTCGCACACGGACGGGTACTGCGTCTCGCGGCACGACTTGCGGACAAAGTCGCTCGCCGCCGGCGACGCGGCCGCTGCTGCCAGGAGCGCGGCGACGGCGGCGGCGAGCAAGAGAAGGATGGGAGCGGCAGCGGCGCTGCCAGGGCGAGCCATGATTGCTGAGCCGAGCTGAGCTGGTGCGGTTGTGCTGGGAGTGTGCAGTGGAGCAGGGCAGGTAGGCAGATCACGGTGGTGGAGAGAGTGGTGGTTCTTGGCTGGTTCACTTGAATGATTTGATGAAAATCACCCACCTAGCTGTGTGTCCTTATATAGGGGAGATTTGGACATTTGTGCAAATGTGTTGGACGATTTTTTGAGAAGCACAAAAAAACATTTCAGGTACTACTCCAGTACTCTATATTATTGTATTTCTTTGATTTTGGATTTTTGTATCAACCATGCATGGACAAAGACATTGGCGAGCCATTTCTAGAATGGTCCTCGTCTTTGGGTGAAAATTTGTGAATACGAAGCCTAACACCAAGCCTCAATTCTGTCGCGAAATTGCCAGAATTCAAAGGTGTCCAGAGGATATTTGTCTTGATAGAGGAGAGGTGTGTGTGTGAACTGTGATCACGTGATGCATGGGCCAAGGCGAACGAGGGGACTGTCGGCCCACCTGGAATGTGAATGCTGACTGCATTTTGCTCATATTTTGATCGTTTGTTCAGTTAGCAATAATGTACTCATAATATCCTTCATGCTCTAGCAACGATCTCTAATGTAGCATTAGCTCACTGCTTTGTCACTGATATCCTTCATGCTGTAGCAACGATTTCTAATGTATAGGATCTCTAGTGTTTAATGCAATGTCGCTGGATCAGTGAGGATTATTATATATATTAGTATCAGTGATTAGCTTGCTTTTCCATGATGATCAGCATCAAGACCGAAAAGCAGCTAACTTGTCAGCATTATTATGACCCAGGAAATCAATGCATCAATTGTATGAAGAAAAAGGAAGAAACATTTATTATGTACGTTGAAAACAATCTTAATTTGCAACTAATTGTTGCAGCGCTGGTCCTGCCTCGTACAACAATTGCCTGAATAGTGGTACTGAACAAAGTTGGATATCGCCTAATAATGTTCGGTCCGGCCACACACAGACGCTAGCCCTAGCAATTAGTAGTACTACCACCATCGTGGGTTTGGCGGCCGGGCACACACACACATTAAGGGCCTAACGAACTTTTTCAACGCTCTTGCTGTTTCTGAAACTGGAATTCTATCTGTTTTCAGGCCGAACCGGTTAGAATACCAATTGTTAAAAGCATTAGTCAAATGCTTCACGCGGATCTGGACGCTTTGGTGACTGCTCTTGACCTTTACCTGCCCAACAATGTTTATTTATAATCCTGTTTAGGGTAATCTTTTCTTTGGCAAAGAAACGGACACTGTAAAGTGCTATACGTGGCCTAGTCTGGCTCCATCTACATGTCGGCCGGCGACGTGTGTACTCCACCCGGCACGCAGTTGCACAGTTTCCGGCGCCGAACCTGCAACGAGGTGAGCCTAGCTAGGACACCATCTCTTCTCCGATATTGCAATGTAATCCAGCATACCAAGAAAGGGCTGTGGAGGTTTGCATGGGTTTGTTTGTTTCAGAATTCAGACAGAGTTTAGAAATTCAGAGTTTGCCGGCGCCAATCACGTGACCCTACTGCTCGGCTCTCGCCGCCTCTCCCACAGTAGCAGGCACACGATGCACAAGAACGTACAGCTAGCGTAGAGAGATTAAGTACAGAGAAAGCGAGCGAGAGTGCATGTTACGTTTTGGGGCACGGGCAGGCCTCTCTCTGTTTTCTGGATGCTGAATTCCTGAACGCTGATGAGAAGAGAAAAAGACGGAAGTCTGTACCCTTCAGTTCAACTTGAACCCATTGCCTGCATCCATGCCCCTACATTTGAGGTCGTTGGGGTCTGAACGGGGGTCTCGTGACAATTTGCTCAAGAAGACAAGCACGTGATCTTGAATGCATTGTGTCTAGTCTATGCTTGTAGCAGGCGCCTCAAGAGGCAGTAATTAACTTCATTGCAATGTTGTAAAAAAAGGCAGGACCTAATTAATAGTATATCATATATTCATATCATCGATAGTATAAACCAGTTGAGAGCATATAGCTAACACACTCGCATTATCAGCCAACATCTAACACGTTACTAGAGATGGACAGAAGAGACACAGAGATGATAAGTAACGTTGCTCCACCGATGCCTAGTTGGGAAGGATGAACATTCGCTTCACACCAGTGGTGAACTCGACGCCGACCTCTGCGTACCCCTTCTCCTTGTGCTGCCTCAGGCAGTCCTGCTCCATGTCCACCATGTAGTTGATGTGGTCGATGGCGGCCTGAAGTGACGCTCGGAGCTTGGGGTTGTCGGGGGCGAAGTTGTCGCTCATAGGAGACATCTTCCGCATCGGACGTGCCTTGACCCTCGCGATGTGCGACTCGGGCACCCTCTCCTTGCTCACCTCCTCCGCCATGGCGCTCTCACACGCGCTGTCCTTCGAACCCTAACTTCTCTCCCTCGAACGCTAGCTCTGATTTGGGGATCGGTGGCGGCAATGGTTATTGGTTTGTGTTTGGTAGAGAGAAGGACCGGGGTCGCAATAATATAGCCCCTCGCAACCCGCAACCCTTTCGGGTCCTTTCCTTCCGGGACCGGACTCTCTTCCGAATTTGGACTCCGCCGCGGATTCAGTTCCAGCACCGATACGCACTCGAAATCCGGCAATCTTAAGGCGCGCCGACCACCCCCTCCCAGGCGGGTGGGTGGTTTTCGGCCCAGTGTTCATGTCGAGGCCTAGTACGAGACTGTTTCGCGTCGGGCCAGTGTTGTGTTCCTGTCGCCGCCGTAGCCCCGACGCCCTCTCCTCCGGTCCTCCCCGCGAATCGCTCGTCTCCGCCGCCGGTTCGGATGACGCCCAAGGCGACCTCCGCGTAATTGGCTTCGGTAGGTTGGATTGGCAGCTAGCGTAGCGAAGCGCAAGGGGGCGGTTGGATTTCGCATGACAGTAGTATTGCTTGCCTGTTCCTTGCGGATGTTTGGCCAGACATGGATGGGGGTATTGGAGGACCGTAGCATAGATAGATCTCGCTAATCAATCGCAGCCACTCCGTCTCCGTGGGGGTTAGCTTGGTAATGACACCAGTTTTTTTCATGGCGAAATTTTAAATTTTTATTTCCTGCTTCTTCATTTCAGGTTGTGATGGCTGACCCACTCAAGGTCATGATATCAGGGGCTCCGGCGTCCGGCAAGGGCACCCAGTGTGAGCTCATCAAGACCAAAGTAAGCGATTTGTTTGTTCATGAACAGCCTTGTGTGTTATTGTATCATCATGTCCTACATACAATCTTCCTGTCCAGCGTGTTTAGTTAACATTTTTCTGATAATATAATTTGCAGTTTGGTTTGGTGGAGATTTGTTGCGGGCGGAGATTGCTGCGGGCTCTGACAATGGGAAGCAGGCCAAGGAGTTCATGGAGAAGGGCCAGCTTGTGCCTGATGAGATTGTAGTTAATGTGGGTCATGTTTTCCTTTTGGGTTTTCCATTTATTTATTTATGTATCTGTTGGTGCGTGCTCATAAACAAGAATGCTCTTGGGCCAAATGGCTCTTGGGTTTCTTTGTAATGTGACTCCAGCATCTGTCGTTTTCAGCATCCACCAAGAAAGGGCTGTGTGGAGGTGGAGGTTTGCATGGGTTTGAGTTTAGAAATTCAGAGACCACCTGCCCCCTCTCCAGACTTTTGGGCTATCATGGCTGTTGGACAAGATTTTGCTGGTGGCAAGCAGAGCATTTCTAAAATTAATTAAGGGACCTCATCATCAGTGATTGATATGCCAAACCTGGAAGGTGGCTGTCAAGTGTCAACTCTATCAACTAGCAATGAGATGCCCATGTAACCTTCACCGTCTCAAGGTGTCACGATGCCCAAAGTAGATATTTGAACCATCTATTCCACAGTGGTGACAGATGACAGATAGGACAGCATTAAGAGAACGACACAGTACTAATATTTGACGGAACAGACACAGATGATAAATAAGTACACACATAATCACATAATTAGCTAGATGGGGTCTCCGTTGCTCCACCGACCGGACCGATTCGACACCCACTCTCCACTCAATCTCCTCACGAACGATGCACGCCTAGTTTGGGAGGATGAACATTCGCTTAATACCACGGATGAAGACGACGCCGACCTCTGCGTACCCCTTCTCCGCGTGCTGCCTCAGGCAGTCCTGCTCCATGTCCACCAGGTAGTTGATGTGGTCGATGCCGCCCTGAAGTGTCGCTCGGAGCTTGGGGTTGTGGGCGAAGTCGTCGTCGCTCATAGGAGGCATCTTACGCATCGGACGTGCCTTGACCCTCGCGATGTGAGACTCGGGCACCCTCTCCTTGGTCACCTCCTCCGCCGCCATGGTACTCCTCGTCACCTCCTCTGCCATATGGCCCTCTCAGGCGTTCTGTCCGTCAAAACCTAACCCCCTCTCTCCCTCGATCTCACGTGATCTGCAGGTTTGGGATCGGCTGCGGCGGCGGCTATGGTTTGTGTTTTGTGGAGAAAAGGTCCGGGTGCTCGCAATATATTAGCCCGGACTCTTGTGTTCCGAGTTGGACTCCGATCCTTACCCTGATTAGACAGGGAGGCTGACACGATCACGCTGGACGGCTGGATTACATTCTGCTCGAGGCCAACCAGACAACCACTCACTGCAGCGCGCGGCGGCGTGCGAGCGCCAGGCCAGCCATGCGGCCGGCCGGCCGCAGCCCCGGACAGACAGCTCAAGATTCCGGCGCACGGGCGTACGTCCCGCCAACCAGCCACCCGTCGTCCCATCTCCGCCGCCTCGCTGGCACGCCACCAACCGGCCCGGCGGGCGGACCCGAGGCCGCAGCACACCGCACCGGCATAAACTCCCACCCGCATCTCGCGCACCGATCACTCCACTCCCTCACTGTCACTCGCCTACCTAGCTGCACAGAGCTGACATCAGAGCCGAGCACACAATGCAACAGAGCGCCGGGGCCCTCGTGGCCGCCGTGTGTCCGTGGCGGTGGCCGTGGCGTGCCTGGCGCTGGCTCCATCCGCGCACGCGCAAGGGACGACATCCGGCTCCGGCGCCGGGGCGATGCCGTCGTGCGCGGCGAAGCTGATGCCGTGCGCGGGGTACCTCAACTCCACGTCCACGGCGGCGCCGCCCGCGGCGGCCTGCTGCGGTCCGCTCAGGGACGCGGCGGCCAACGAGACGGCGTGCCTGTGCGCCATGCTGCTCAACAGGGCCGCGCTGCGCGCGTTCGGCGTCGCGCCCGAGCAGGGCCTCACCCCTCGCCAAGCGATGCAACGTCACCACTGACGCCTCCGCCTGCACCGCCGCCGCCGGAGGTAAGCGCGCTAGATCGCGTGTCGTCGTCGTCAGTCAGTGTGTTCCTTTCTTCTACTACTGCTCAACATCATATGATTGAATGAGAACCTTCCCCACAAGTACATACATTTTACGCTAAGTGCTCTTGTTAATTAGTACAAAACAAAACTCCATGTGGAGAGATTTGGATCTCATTGGCCTGTTACCAGCAAGCTCATAGCCTGTCGTGTGCTAGCTAGATCTTTGCAGTCTTCTGATCACGGCTTAGATGACAAGTTCGTGTCACTAGTTATTATTAATTGATACATAATACATATACCGGAATTTTATTTCCATTATCTATAAAAAAAAATCTAGTTGTATGTAGCACACTGTGATGGTGCTGAACCTCTGAATGATGTCGATCTCATTTTTTCTACCAGGCGCATCCACTGGCGGCAGTACTGCTGCATCTTCAGCGTCCACTGGCAGCGCTTCTTCTTCAGGTACTGCTGTGCTGCTGTCACTTCACTGCTAACTGCTACTACTACACACAGTTACCTAAAAGAGGTTCACTGCTTGATTCAAATGACATTAACAATAGATTAAAGATTCTTCACAGCAGAGATTTTGTTTCCTGAATTTGGCTATTCCAATCTTACCTGAATTTTGTTCTGCTGTTCTCTTGCTCAGTGACCAAACCAACAGCCAACGGAGGCAGCGTGGCGTGTCGCCTGAGCTTGACTGGCGTGTCGTCATTGGTAGGCTTCAGTTTCATCTGGTGGATGGTCATGGCGTAGGAGTATCTGCCATGTCAATGGCAATTTTCTTTCGTGGATTCATATTTTTAAGTACCCCTGGTTATTATTTCCTTTTGCATATATATATATGCCCTGTTGTACCATTGCTGTGGTGAGCAAAAACAAGAGAACAAAATTTTCAAGAATGATGGGAAGGATCAGAAGGAAAAACGTACATGTCGGCATCTTCTTCAGCAACACATTCTGAGTATTATAAAGTTGAAAAGATCGTGACATGCGACAGTTACATAGCCATTGGCATGTTGCCGAGTCTTTCGAATATTATAAAGTTCAGTCAAGTGAGGAACAGGGCCTCAGTTAACCAGAAAAAGAACGCATTTCTTTATCCATAAAGCACACATCGTTCTCCAACCTCGGCAGCCATGCTTCTACATCGACAGAGTAGCCATGAACTATGACTAGAACATTTGGCGCCCTTGCCTTGATTATTTTGGAAAACTTATAAAGGGCGCCTGTTTAGGAAAAACTTATAACAAAACTATCTGACCAAAGTTAGTAATGGTTTTCTTGATTCACAGAACTATGAAACTAAATAAAATTTCTTTTAACGTGAATGCAGTAACATTCTTGCATAACCTGAACCAATTAAAACCAAATAACAAGTACTTAATCAGACATCTTTGAAGACTTTTACATCAGGCAACACACATTGATTAAAGATGTCATATAGTTACAGATGGAAGACACGAAACCACAAAAAAAAAACTTATTATCACAATTTAATCGTCAGAATTGGTTCGATTAAACATGTCAAAACGAAGTTGTATATTAAGTTAGCACAATATAATCAGTGGAATCAGTTCAACTGTAGAATCTACAAGAATTTCATTATCTTCTTCGACACCACAAAGTTTGATTTCTTCAACCGCAATTCCTCTGTTCAAAAGAATCTGTAGACGCCATGGGGCATCTTCCTCAAGTGCCTTTTCAATTGAATCCACAGCTGTTTTGTTTTCTTCCTCCTTCGACAAGAACAGTATCAACAATAGCATAGGCATCTTCTTCAAGTGTTCTTTTTTTAGTTGAATAGCTTGTTTTCCTTTTCTGCGTTGCGTTGCCAGGAACTGAAAGAATTGTTCTGACATAAGCCAAGTATAACTCACATCTTTTACTCCTACGTTCTGACATAAGTCAGGTATAACTCCTAAAGATGGTAGAAAGGATTTGCTTGAGGAGATCCCAAGGGCCATTCTCATAACCTTCTAATGCAGGCTCCAGTTTTATATCATCAGCCAGATAAACCCCTTGTTTCCATGCAGACATCTATCTGATTTTGGAAACCTATCTGATTTTATATCACAGTTTTCACTCATATAAGTTGCAGTGCCATCTATCTGATTTTGGAAAGCTCCACTGGAAGATCTTCACCAAGTAACCTCCTGTTGTTGTTATCACATTACTCTATAATATGAGGTGCAGAAGAAATTTCCAGCAACATGCTGCATATATCTTCTTTGTGTGTTGTTCCTTGCGATTTTGAGTGATACTCTCCTAGTTTCCACACACATTATAGACTTCCTTTCTGATACTGTATCAGGCCCCAAACTTTTGTCTGCTAGAAGGCTCCCGTAGCACACTTTCTGAGATATATGATCAAGCTCATCAGTCTCAGTACAAATTTCAGCCAAAGGCAACCAATCCTTTCTGGTAGTGTTCTTCACAAATGAGAACTGACCTAATAAAGCAGGTAAGCCAAAAAAAAGCATGTTAATCAACAGACACAGATAAGTAAAAATCATAAACCCACTACATAACAATATACCATGCACCAAGTCTCTTACAGCCTCACATATTCATGTGAAGTACAGTCATCGACTTGAGCTTGACAGCAATAGTTATGTAACATTTTCATGTCAAAATGATACGCAAGCTCTACAAGTATAATAAAGCAGGAAGGCAGCACTCATCACTGTTGTACTTTTTATGGTTTATCTGATTACACTTTCATAACTCTGTGTTGAACCAAACATAGAATGGGAAAAACTTAGAAAATGGTGAAAAGAAGAAGACCTTGTTGTTTGCAGAAGCCATGGTATCTGGTTGTTGCTTCCTGCATGGCTGCGATGCCACTTCCCTTGCATCATTAAGCTTTTCTGTAACTTCAGCCTATGGAAATATGAAGGTATGATACGAAAAACAGTATAGCTCACTGGGAACTGTATGTTCAGGTTGTCCACATGGACCACTCCAAACAATCCACAAATCAAGGGCCACAGACCTCTGTTGACAAAACAATTGGCTGAAAAGAAACCATTAATCAGTGCAGATCTTCAATATTTTAGACAACAAGACACACTAATAGCGTAAACTAACTCCCTCATTTATTTCCAAAGAATACAGTACGAAGAAAACTTTAACTTTCTTGTCAAGAAAATAAATGATGAACAATAAAGCTTCAGTGCCTCAAAGGAGAAATAAAATGTCAAACTAAACATCTAGTGGTTATTCAAATATCTTGGGCCCAATTTATAAATTAAAGGTACATGGTATATTGTTATGGTATTGAAACGGCGTGTTTTGTTTCCTAACGTTTATGTCAACTCCCAAGCCCTCTAAGCTGAAGAAAAAAACCGAAGCACTAAGTAAAAACTAGCACAACATAAAAGAAGCAGATGCACTGCAATGGAAAAGGATTAAAAAACATTGCCATGCATCTGTTAAACTCGGAGAGGTTGACCATCAGCATCTGTAGTCAAAAAAGGAGTCCTGGGTGCACTTACCACATAAAATATCATCACAGTTTCAAATGATGTAAATATAAGAGGTTCGCCACATTAAAAGAAAAACAAGGTATATCATCAGCAGAGCAGATCAATAACTGTTCTTACCCTGCGGTTGGAAGCACTGAATCTTCTGCCATGCTGTGCACTTGCTGATAGCTTCATCTGGGAACTAAAAAAAGTTTAGATAAAACATGTATCCGATTAGAAAAGGAGAGTCAATGAATAAAGCAAGGATTAGAAAATGCACAAACATTATGAAATCAAAAGTAGACTGCAGACAGAACCTACCTTATATCTTTGGTAGTTTCATCAGGATGAGCTCTGAGAGGTGTAGTGTACACATGTTCAAAGGCTGCACAAATATTTCTAATTTCTAAACGCAATTGAAATGACACATTTTCATTCACAATAATAGTGGCATAATTATGAGGCAAGTTATTCCAATTCATCACCAGGTTAACCTGACCATCCATAAAAGAAACAAGGAAAATGAAAAGCAAAGTAATAATAATAAACAGAGTACACAATGAATTGCAAGTCAATTACATTAGATATGGTCCACAAAAGGAGGTGCACAACACAATGTCTGCAAAACTCTAGAGAATCACATGTTTCTACTAGGACAACACTAGTTTTGCATCTCCCAAAAATAGAAGCAAGGACTGCTAAACCTAAGACTTTCACCGCAAAGAACAGCAAAATTCCCAGATTACTTTAATGAATCTCAAAAAGTCAATGGCTCTTGTGACGCTTTGAATTTATCTTTCCAAATGCCGCTAATCGATCATCAGATATCTTGAGCTCAGGCTTACGACGCTTCCTTCGTTCACTTCTGGTAGTCTTTTTCTTGTCATCTGTTGACTCTTGCCCATTTTCCAGTCTGTCTTTCTCTGTTTTTGAAGAACTAGGGCCACCTTCCTCAGACCTAGATTTCTTGCCAGATTTGTCCTTCTTCCCTTCCTTCTTGCCTCCAAGGATCAAATCCTTGCTCTGCTTCTTATGATGCGTAACCTTCCATTCATCCTCCCGGTAAGGAGCTAGCTTCTTAATGGAAACATACTGGTTCAAATCCTTGTCATCTGATGCCAATATCTCATATGCATTCAGACCAAAACTGTTGGGCTTAACCTGTTTTATACTTGAACCGAGTCTTGATATCTCCAATAGTGTCCTCATAGTCTAACTTGTAGTACTCTTCCATCTCTTTCTCAAGCTCCACCTTGTCTTTGAGAGAGATCTTCCCTTTTGCACCTTTCACATCAGTAGCAGTAGACTCTTCTTTTGAATGGTCACCAGCCCAGCCCTTAGGAAGCCCAAGCAATTCGTCTTCTTTGTCAAAATCCGGCTTCTCCAAATCCATCTCGTCACCACTGCCAAACTCAGGATCAACATCATCAGCGTCATAGTAACTATCATCAAACATCTCCTGCATTTTCTTGTCATAATCCTCTGGATCAAAGTCCTCCTCCAAGTCATCAGCACCGAGCTTACAAGCAGCATCCCCTTCAATCCCAGCAATCATTCGGATCCTCTCAAGCTTCTCTGCAATCTCTTTCTTCTTCAAATTCTTGAGATGCTTGAGCTCCTCTGCCTGCTCTTTCTTAACACGGGCCATCCGCTCCTCTTTGCTCTTGCGCTGCTGCTTCCTGCTGCTCTCCTTCTTCCTCACCGACCCCTCAACAACCCTTGAATGCCCCATTACCCGGTCTGCCACCACTGCCCCGGATGCCATGGCCTCCTCATGCCGGTAATTATAATTATTATAGCCATGCTCATATTCTTCCTGAATCTCGAGCTCCTCTTCATCATCTGACAATTCCTGGATATCATCCAGATAGGAATTCCTCTGCTCAAGGTATGGCCTCTTAAGAAAAAATTCCTTCAAGAACTTCTCGTTCTCATCCAGCTCCTCATCCTTCCCAAAGACCACACCAGCAAGCTCCTTGGTCTGCTTCTCCTCCTCATCCTCCTCCGCTTCTTCATCAGCCCCTGCTCTAGCCTTGGGCTTCACCTTGAACAAATCGTCATCATCGTCGTCAGCATCGGCTAATACTTCTTTCTGTGCCTCAAGGAAAGCCTCCAATCCCTTCTTCTGCTGCTCGTCATAAGCGATCCTCTCAAACTTGCTGCTGCTCCGACTGGTCTGCCCTGCGAACTCCGGGCCTTCCTCCAGCAGGTGGCGAGCATTGACGTCCTTGAGGTACAGAGGCTTCTCCTTCTTCGTCTTTTTCTTCTCCTGCTTGGACTCTTCTTTCTTCTCGGCGTCCTCAGCTTCCTCGCCGCCTTCCTCCTCCGAGGAATAGACCTTGGCGTCCTTGTCGAGGATGCGGGGGTCGCCGCTGCGGATGCGACGGATCACCTCGAATACGCGGCGGTCGACGAGGCGCGAGGCAATGGCGGCGGCCTCCTCGTCTTCCGACGAAGACTCGGACTCCGATTCCGACTCGCCGTCGTCAGAGGCGGGAACCAGGCCCTGCTTCCTGCGCTCCTCGAGGCGCTGCAGCGCCTCCCGCCGCTTGTTGTGCTCGAAGCGGCGCGCGTACTCCTCGTTGATCTGGATCTTGAGAAGTCCTCTCCGCCGTCGGAGTCCTCATCGGACCCTGCCAGGATGTCCAGCGGCTTCTTCTCGATCTCCTTCCCTTTCGACTTCTTCCCCTTCCCCATTCTCTTCAGCTACCAGCTCAGCAGCGCAAGCGGATGGACGGTGGCAAGCAACAGCGGCGCGGCAGGAGGCAGCGGCAGCGGCGGCGGGGGATGCGGGGTTAGGGTTTATCGGTGGAAAGGAGATGCGTCGGGCTGGGGCTAGGCTTGTCTATCACCATATGGTGCCGTCTCGATTTGTTGGGCTTGATCCTCGTAAAAAAAAGGCCCTCGTAAGAAAATATTTATTGGGATTGGGCTGCAGTTTCCGGGTTCCATTTAGGCCCAGACACATTTCAGCCTTTTCTGATCTGGTCAGAAAATAATCGCAGCGAATTGGAAAAGGAAATTCCAGCTCCACTTCGCGCATGGAGAATTCCCCACCACCAGCACCAGCAGCGGCAGCGGCAGCGGCAGCGCAGGCGACGCGGCCCGATCCCGTCCACCGCGCAGAGGACCCCGCGCCGATGCGTCCGCCGTCGCCGCCGCGGCCGCCTGTCGCGTTCCCAACGCTGGACTCGCTGGCGGCGTTCCTCCGGCCGCGTCTCCCTCCGGGAGCGCTCGCCTCCTGGGGCGCCGTGCCGGGGACCAAGACGCTGACGAACCTGTTCCTTGAGCTCGCCGTGGGCGACTGCGCGCTGCACGCCCCCGCCGCCCCACCGCCGGCGGCGGCGCGGGTGGTCCGCGCGGTGCACGTGGCCACGGTCCGCATCCGCAACCGGCGCGGCGCGCGGCTCGTGGAGACCCGGCAGCTGCTCTCCGATGGCACGGTCAGGCGGCGCGGCCCGCGGCCGCTGTCCGAGAAGATGCGGCCCGGAGAGTCCCCGAGGCCGCCGCGGCGCGCGCCGTCCGGGAGGAGCTCGGCGCCCGCGCCCGCGTCCGGATCCTCGGCGAGGACGGCGCGCGCGTGGAGGAGCGCGAGTCCGCGTCGTACCCGGGCCTCCCCGCCCGGTACGTGCTCCACGCGGTCGACGCCGAGGTGGTCGACGGCCTGCCGGAGGATGGGGAGTTCGAGACTGAGGAGACCGGCGAGGACGATGGGGATGCCGGCGCCGGCGCCATCACCGTGAAGCGCCACTACTGGGATTGGATCGATGACGACGACGACGGTGACAGTGAGCGCAAGGAGGTTGCTGCTGCCGGGGCGCGCGCACACTAGCGGCTGCTCTGCTCCGTCAGTGGTGCATGTCGAGTAGTGGCGCCTCTGTCTCGTGATGATTTTGTTGGCAATTTCTCGAGGTCACATTGTTGTTTCAGTTTCAGAGATAAATCATGAACTGCTCGTTCCTCCCAAAACTCACCCAATCAAGAACAAATCGAGCACCCTGGTTAATGCCAGCACTTTTTGTTGCTTCTAGTTTTCTGTGCAAGTTTATAGGTGGATTATGTGTACATACGTAAATGAACTGTGCAACGTAATGGATAGAATCAATGTTTCTGGTGATGAACAGCATGATTTTCTTATTGAAATTCAATTTGCATCTACACATATTCTGAAATTAACATAAAACAACCAACAAAGCTGTATTGTTGATGGCTTATCCAATATAAACTACCATCAACACAATAGGCCATCTAAAGACTGTCATTTGTCAGGTATGCATCAGTTATGCTTTCAAATTTGAACGATCATGTTCAACCATCACCAATTACTTGGTTAACTTTTAAATGAACAGGAGCAAATAATATACCATCAGCTTACCTTGTCAATTGAAACATTTTGGCATATACCATTCTGCTGTTCGATATGCGTGACACATCCAACCTGAATACAGAAAGAACGGACAAGTTGCATAATTAACGAGATGATGAAAGAGTATGACATGCTATATTTCATTATCTGTTTTTTTTCTCTTGAAATCACAAGAGAGCAAATAATGAGGAAACTCACAAGGTAAAGGTACATTTCAATACTCAGACTATACAATGAAGTGATTCTTCCCAAAAACACTGGTATATCACACAGAGTGAAAGCTCCAACACCTCAAGGCTGGATAATGTTCCTATGCTTTCTCCCCAAGTGTTCAAACCTTCACATGACCTTATCGACCCGTACTTAAGTGAACTTAATAAGGAACTAAAAGAATGAAGTTGGCACCCCTTGAAAATGATAAGTCACAGAACTGGAAGCTGGGTGTAATTGTGAAGATGTGATTGGCCATCCTTGCAAGATCTCACCACATGCATTAATTTCCAATAAAATCTTTGGAATCAAGATCCCCTGGAAGTCGCCATTCCAAGGATGAGCGTTAGTAGCTTTCTTATAAAATCCTTTTTGCTGGAATTTCTAAGCATGTTTTAGAAGATTCTTGTTTATGTTTCTTCCACTTGTTATGGTCTAGATGTCGTTCTCAACTAAAAAAAATTATGATGCTAAAAAAAAACTAAAAAATTATGATTTGTTTTCTTGAAGTGGAATAAGTCCACCCCCAAAAAAAAAAAAAAAAAAAAAAAAAAAAAAAAAAAAATCTTCCAGTGCTTGTGTCATGTGATGTACATGAGCCATTTTTTTACTTATGCTTTGTTGTACCATGTGACGTGACAATTTCTGATTTGTTCAGAAAAATGGAACATAACAAACATAAAAAATCATCCGCAAGACGTGTTGAGTATTGGCAAAAAGGTTTGCTTGTTCACATACTAAAGGTACTCCCTCGCTTGTTCACATACTAAAGGTTCTCCCTCGATCGGTTCCAAACGATGCAATTCACATTTCATATCTTCATAATGAATTAGCTTTGTGGCAGATCGTGGAAATACAATGGATACTAAGTTCTAATAATATAATATTTAAAAATATTTATTTTTTAGCACATGATGATACTAATATCATGTCTCTTAAAATAGTTTCAAGTTTTAAGTTAATCACTAACAAGGCTGTTTGGTTTAGGGACTTTTTAGTCCTTAGGACTAAAAAAAGTCCCTTTAAGTCCCTACCAAATCAAAGAGAGAGACGTTTTTAAGACTTTTCCTCTATTAGTCTCTAAATGACTTCCTTAAAGAGACTTTTTTTATTAGTCTGTGGAACTTTTAAAAAAGTTTAGTCCCTAGGAACCAAACTGTGTGAGTATATAATAAGCTATGCATATGGAAAAGCCATAACTACTTAAAATTTGGAACGGAGGGAAACATACAATATACGAAAAAAAAAATACATGCTAGAAAGTTGATGAGAGAGGTTATTATTCAAATTGATTTATTTTGAATAATATCCTAAGGAAGAAAAACAATGATTTCACAAACAGAAGGTAAATCCTAGATCGTAATTCTTCCATATAGTATAGGGAGATACTGGTGGCTGGTTGGCGGGACGCCCGTGGGCCGGAATCTAGAGCTTTTTGTCCGGGGCCGCGGCTGGCCTGGCGCTCGCACGCCGCCGTTCACTCCAGTGAGTGGTTGGCCGCGAGCAGAATGTAATCCAGCCGTCCAGCGTAATCGTGTCAGCCGTGTACGCAAAGGGCAACGGCACGTCGACAGCGAAGGCTACGTGGAAGCAGCGGCGGACCCAACTTTTGAGCGCTGGGTGGTCGCCCTAAAAAATTTCTTATGCAATTCGGTAAACTATTTACAATTCGGTAAAACCATATTATAATTCGGTAAATCATATTATAATTCGGTAAACAACGTCAAATCTTAATATAAATTGTTCAAATTGAATACAAATACTGCGAAAAAAATATCAATATGAGAGACTTACAATATTACTCTTTTATCCGCCGCTTTCTCAATGAGCATGAATGTCTCCATTATATCATCTTCATTAACTAGGAAATCAAGAAGAGATAGTGGAGCAGTGAATTACGCACGATGGCGATCTATCTCGACCGATTCCCGCGTTATTTGCAAGCTGCTGCAACATTAAACGCTTGAACACAACCTGACTTTGCATCAATCAAAGACGCCGTGTTTGTTTGTTTGCAAGCTGATGACAAAAACAGTCATCAATCAGGACTGGCAACATACACAAGGACTGCCAACGAACTTAACTGACTGTTAATGACTTAATGTGGATTCCATATTACCTGACTGGCTGACTGTTAACGAACAGGGACAAGCGATCTATCCCCTGCGGAACTGCCTGCCAACGATCTGATCTATCCCTGCTGGCGATGGCCGGCCGATGGCGGCGCGCGCGACTGCACGAGCCAACAAAACGCGATGCTGATCGTGAGCGTGCCTTCCCAACTTCTGACGATTGAACTGCCTCCCTGAACCGGTGGACTCTCGTAGCTGCAGTCCTGCGTAGCTGGGCCGGCCCATCGCGCGGCAGTCCAAGCGCCGAAGGAAGCGGAGCGGACGCCTGGGTCGCGGTCGCCGAAGGAAACTGCTGCTCTCGCGGCTGTTTTTTTTTCTTTTTTTTTTCTATTGTGTTACACTTACCTGCGGGCCACAGGGTGGTCGGTGGACCACCCTGACCACCCTGTGGGTCCGCCCCTGCGTGGAAGACTCGTGAAAATGTGATGCCTGCAATATATATCATGCTTTTCGTATTCCCAAGGTGCCTGTTTTTTTTAATCCGAATCACAAGCACATCAGCACATGTCGGCGCGCGTGAGGAATCGGAGTCGGAACTCGAGTCCGTTGCCGACAAGGAAACTGTTGCGGGGCTAATATATTGCGAGAACCCCCGTTGCTTCCTCTGTACCAAACACAAACGCGCCGCGCCGATCCCCAAACCAGAGCTAGCGTTCGAGGAGAGAGGTTAGGATTCGAGGGAAGAGCGCGTGAGAGGGCCAATGGCAGAGGAGGTGACGAAGGAGAGGGTGCCCGAGTCGTTGGAGGCGACGAAGGAGAGGGTGCACGAGTCGTACATCGCGAGGATCAAGGTACGTCCGATGCGGAAGATCCCTGATCTTACCGACGACGAGGACGAAGCCTTCGCCGACGACCCCGTGGTCCAAGCGTTAATGCAGGAGGGCATCGACCACATGAACTACTTGGTGGACATGGAGCAGGACTGCCTGAGGCAGCACGCCGAGAAGGGGTACGCAGAGGTCGGCGTCTACTTCACCAGTAGCGGTGTTAAGAAGATGTTCATCCTTCCCAACTAGCTAGTCATCGTTCGTTCCGTGAGGAGATTGACTGGAGAGTGGTGTCGAATCGGTCGGTGGTGGAGCAACGGAGACCCGTCTACGTACTTATCATCTCTGTGTCTGTTTTGTCGATCTCTAGTCCCATGTATTCCATTTTGTAATCTATATCAGTATGTGAGCGCACTGAACTGGTTTATATATATTATCGATGATATAAATATATGGTATTATATATTAGGTCCTGCCCGTTCCTTTTTTTTTTCACGACATTGCAATGAACTTACTTCCTCTTTTGACTTACTGCATGATTCGACTCACCGCATGAGTCTTGGTGCTGTATAATACGATGCCATGCCATAATAAAAGTTAAGAAATTTTTTTTTTGGAAATTCACATTTTTCCCCTTTCAGGCGTTACCTCCACGCTGATTGTATCGTAGAAATTCTATAGAGGCAAATCGAGCGTTCTTTCATCAGGATGTATGCGGTAACATCAGAATTTAGAGGCATGTTTTTGTGGTAACATCAGAATTTAGAGGCATGTTTTTGTGGTTTAATAGCCTTGGTATGTATCAAGTATATGGCAAAACATAATTAGAAAAGGGATCCCATTAGAAAAATACAAAACACTTCGCTAGAAGATAATTTGAACGTTTTTGAGAGAGACATTTGTCCTCTTAATCAAGTACGAGCTAAGCTCGCTTTCAGAAAAAAAAAAATAGAGAAACATTTGGTACGTCCCCATGATACAACACAGGGTCCCCTGCGTGGCGCTCAGCGTGGAGTGTTGAGCGTGTGAACAAACCTTCGCCGTCCTTCCTCCTCGGGGCCTCCTCGGCTTGTAGTCCGTGCAGTTGGAGGAGCACGATACGAGCTCCCCGTGGTGGGGGGTACACCAGCGGCGATGAACTACTTGTCCTCGCCCTCGAGCTTCCTCGCCGTACTGGGACTGGGACAGCTGCGCGCACTTGGCCATGGCTTCCTTGGTCGTCGTGCAACCTCGCCGTCGCAGAAACGCTGTGCCGAAGAAGGCCAGCGCGTCGTTCAGCGTCGCGCCTTCCTTCCTGAGGCTAGTAGCCCGTCCCGCCGGCGGCCGCGACGCCCTCTTCAAGTCCACGATGTCCAGCGCTGCGCAGAGGTCCACGTAGTTCATCAGGTTCTGTTTCGTCCTCCTGTTTCTGAACACACGCCCAGCGTCACGTTGGCGGTCTCGTCGGCCGACGGGCACGGAATCGTGGAGGATGTTGCCGATGGCCATCAGCCTGCTCCTCGCCCGCCCTCCGTGGCAACTTGTCTCTTCTTGATCTCGTTCGTGCTCTCCACCAGCTTTCTTCGCCTCCTCTTTATAATCTTCTTGCCTGTCTGCTACTTTAAGCTCTCCGATCTTCTTAGCGCGGCGGCATTGAGATCCTGCTGGAGTTTATCAAGAGAGAATCGCGCGCAGACGGCGCCTTGTTCCGTCGAGTGCGATCACCTCTTCTACGAGCTCGACGGAGGCGAAGCTGAGACGATCCCGGACGATGCCCGGCCGCCGAGACTTGCACTTGCCGTCGTCGTCGTCTTTGTTGTCTTTGCGAGCTCCCGTGCGCAATAGCTAGATTGATGTCGATCATGTTGGCCGATAGATGGCTTTGGATCGGACGTGAATCAATTTGGATGCAGACGAGCACGGACGGACACGGTTACACGGCTAGAGCTAGAGGTCGAATCCAACAGGAACAGGTGTACGATATGTCGAATCAATCGGATCTTTTGATGACTATATATATACGGCATATCGTCCTGATTATATTCATCATGATTAATTATAGAGCCGACGAATATATTGATCGATCTGACTGAGGTGCAGATAGAGTATGTACCGACCGATGCCGCTGCCGCTGTCTTTCCCGGTGGTGAAGAGGAGCCATTACAGTACTACCGACCGGAGTCGCCGCCGGCGGTGAAGAGGATCTGGGCCAACAAGTCTCGAAGTACGCTCCGGTCCTCGCCATCGTCGCCGTAGGCATGGCTGCGCTCTACTTGATCTTGGCGGTTTCTTTCGAACCGGAGCCCCGGCTGTTCGTCCGGCTAGTCGCGGCCGAGGGCCTCGACGGCGAGCCGCGGAACAGTCCCCGCTCTTCAAGCTAGCCGTGGACGTCGACATGGTCCCGAACACCGTCGTCCACGTCGGGGAGGCGGCGCCGACCACATGCTGCGCGTGTCGTACCGGGGCGTGATCCTGGCCTGGGGCGCCGTGCCGCGGTTCGCCATCAGCCGCCACCGTCTGCTGGGGCAAAGCGCGGCGGGCGTGGTGACTGTGGTCACCACGGCGCAGGGATCCGTGCTGCGGGAGGACATGCGGAAACTGATACGGGCCGAGTGGCAAGCTCTTGGCAGGGTGGAGTTTGAGGCTGACGGAGACATCCCGGGGCTGGGCGGACACCTCCACTGCAAATTCTATCTCGCCGGTGAAGACCAGCCCGTAGATAGCCTACGACCTCCATGCTTGGTTCAGAAAAAGACTACCTCCAGTCTTTCAGAAAAAGACTAGCAGGAGTCTTGGAGATTAATTAATTAAGTTTTTTAGCTCGTTGTTTTACCCATCTGTATTTTAAGTAAATTAGATTAGAGATCTCAAACTTCTCGTGATTCCGTAACATGTCATCCTTATTTTTTTCTCTCTCAAAATTATACACCTTGAATCAGCTGTTTCAGCTGTTTATACTTTGCAAGGAACGATCCACAGGATATTCAGATGTCTCCACAGGATATTTTGATGTCCACGGCTTCGAATCTGTCAGCAGTCCCTCTGATCATTAACCAAGCTATTGAAATATCATCGGGACATGCTTTTGTACCCCCAGTCGATATTTTTGACTTTTAAACTTCATGTTTGACCATCCGTCATATTTAATATATTTATGCAAATAATAAAATAAATTAATCAATATTTAAGTATTAAGTCATAACAAAATAAATTATATCTATATAAAATTTTTAAATAAGACGAATGATTGAATAAGATGACACGGAGTTTAGAGTGACAAACTTAATGTGGGTAATATGAACTAACATAATTTAATAGTATAATTATATAACGGAGCCACCAATCTATTTCATCCGTAGCACATGTCAATGTCATCAACTAAGGCCGTCCCCAATGGTTAGTTATTTGGCTATCTAGATGTGACGTGGCAAAAAAAAGTAGGAGGAGAGAGTAGTCACTAGCTACATGCAAATAGCTAGATTATTTCACGTAGCCCAAGAATATGTGAGAAGAGCATGTGGGTCCAATAATATAAAATAGTCTTTTGTTATTGTCTCTCACCTCCACATCGGCCGACTACGTAGATAGCACTAGTGATAAATGAGGGAAGAAAGAGAGGAAACAACTTTCAACAAGCAATTGCTATTATCGCTCTGTAAACATTCCCTGTTCTAAAATTCATCAGTGCTCCGTCCCCAAATTCCTGTGCTATCCTTCCCCATACTCTATTGCGTACTCCCTCCGTTCCAAATTATAGTTCACTTTGGATTTTCTAGATACATTGTTTGTGTTATACATGTAGTTATACATTATGTCTAGGGGTGTGTTTAGTTGATAAAATATATTGGGTTGGGCTCTTGTAGCACTTTTTTTGTTTGTATTTAATAATTATTGTCTTACTAGTTAAACGCCCATCTGCGTTGCTACGGGATAACTTAAATTTTATATAAAATCATGGATCGCATCATAAGATAACAATATTATGAAAATAAACAATAATGTAAAAGTAACATTTAATCTAAACAAGTTTTGTGGATCATCTACCGCAGAGTCAAAACTATGATACACACAAATATGTATGAGTATCCGTGCGCGACTAATGCAATACCATCTAGGAAACTTTCACATCATCCCGATATATTCTATGTTCATAGCAAGATATATTGAAGGGAACCACACACCCTCCTCACTTAAGGTAGCCATGAAGCCCAAGACGGCAACGACAACAGAGCAGGTCGATGGCGCGGCGTCACGAGGGCGAGGGCGGCGTCGCGGCAAGGCACTGCAGCAAGGATGACGAAGCAGGTCGACGTTGTGGCGAGGGCAGCAGAGGAGTAGAGGGCGCTCGCACGAGGAGCAGAGGCCGCATGTGGCTAATTGTTTCCCGTTGCCTTTATATGTGGTCTTCTATATTTGTCAAGAGATACGTGATTGTTGTGGCCTTCTATATTTGGTGGGATATTTGGATCTAGTTGTGGCTTTCTATATTTGGTGTGATCCACGGGGTTGGTAGATCTTACGGGATGGTGGGTGGATCGCATGAGGGTTGAAAGTGAGGCGATTTTTTTGACACCAAATAGCGATCTTACTTTCATTTCTTTTTATGTTGTAGAGATTGTGGACTGACTAGGCTTAAAAGATTCGTCTCGCAAATTGTGCAATTTTTTTGTTTAACTACATTTAATGGTTCATGCATGCGAAAAAAAATTGATGTGACGATACTATAGCACTCGAGATAACTTTTAGGGAAGTGAACATGGCGAGATGTATAGACAAAGAAATATATTTAGAAAAGCGAAAACAATCTACAATTTGAAACGGAGGTACATGTTATCTTATTATCTTATCCACTCACGGTTACTTAGAATCAATCGTTCATCCATCCCCCATATAAATCAAAGGAGATTGAGCCCTTCAATCCCCATGAGAAACGGGTGTATTCAAAGGAGCTCTCGGCCTTGTTTGGATGTATCCTCATCAATCCACGTATTTTGGGGGTGGATTAGTGCGAATACAACTACATCCAAACAAGATCTAATTAGGTGAATTCCTGCACGTGCGCCACCAAAGGAATCACTGATGAGCACAGACCATGCATACGCACATGTGAAATACAAATTGAGCTATTCATTGCAAATCTAGTCACACTAGCTGCTGATAAAAGTCAGCCTAATGTTCATAGTAACCATCCTAGAAAAGGCAAGTCAATAGGGTTCAGCGAACCTGCTTGAAATTTTAAAAAGAAGTACAACAAATAAACTTAAAAGTTGACGATAGGAAATTAGAATGAATGCGCATGACTGAAAATATTTCCAGGTATATGGAATATTTATAAGTGAACCATAACCAATAATTTTGCATTGATCCATCCATGTATTGCTTTTTCAAGTCTGTTACAGAGTTGCAATTAGTTTACATAAGTATTTGGAGACAACTGCTCTTCCACTTCCATCAGAAATCTTTTCCCTGCATCACATGAAACTTTAGTGCAAGCCAAAAGATTCATTGACATTGATCTGCAAAGTACCCATCAGAAATATTTTTCCTGTATCACATCACATGAAACAAAAGTGTAAGGCAAAAGATTAATTGACATTGCAAAGATGCTTGAACCTGACAAGTGGCAGTAACATATATGCAAAAATTCTATAAAACATTAAACTGCCAAGCTACAAGGCCATCATCAGCTAAATTAAACTACTATATTGTTATACACTTTCCTAGAGTTGGTAGGTTAACCCATTCAGCCATTCCTAATCAATCACAGGGTTCTTATAATCTGTTGTGAAGCATACAGGATGGTGAGAAAACTGGAGATTTATGAACTTATCCACACATACAGACATAGAGCAGAGTGGGAGACAGAATTCAATCTGAATGTACTTTTATTGATATTTTATTGAATAGATACCAAACATGAAAGCAATTTGTTAAGTTGAATAGCCTGATGTGCACAGCTCCAGTTTAAATTACAGTTAGCCAGGAAAATGTATCATGGACTCATGGTCCTAATAAAAGATATGCTTTTAGTCCTTGTAAAATATAAATACATATTAAAACTTGTAGTTTCCATCTGAACATCACGATGCAATCATGAAGAAGAAAAAACAGATCATGCACTACCAATTTGGTTCGCATCTATCTGATTCTGTTATACATTTCAGGTTAGTGACATTACTACACATAAGAAAATCAAGAATTGCTACTTGTTCTTAGTTTATTAGTCATAAAATAAGTAGACAGTGCCTACCTGTACTCCACAATAGATTCTCATAGTAAACTAAACTATCAGCAGGGACATAAAATAGTCCTATTAGTTATGTGTGCCTACATTCACATATTTTTTTTATGAAGAGCCTACATTCAGTCATTCACATATCAGGAGTTGCTTATTTCTTTAAATCTTTTTTTTTCTTATTTTAAGAACTAACCAAACTTTATGCACTAAAACAAGGTTAATAAAATTGAAAGTCTAATAAGAACTTATACTTACCTTTTGCTCTCACTGACTAGGTTTTAAAGCCCAGGCAGAATGTGCAATAAACGAGATAATCGACAGAGCTGCAGATATGATATTTGCAAACTGAAGAATAAACAAAAACAATAAGTTTAATGTATAAAATACAGTGTTCATCAAATTTTGTGTCTAAAATTTATAAACCATACCCCAAACTCATCAAACTCATATGTTGAGATGCAAAACTGCATCCAGTACAATGTGACAAAGGAATCCATCGCTCTTGCCACTATGGTCATCTTTTTATAGTTCCGAATCGCTGGTCCGTTTGGATGCCCTAGAGGAGGATAAACAACTCCCCATATTTGCCACTAAAATATAAAAACAGTTAGCCCAATCTATCAAAATATATCTAATAATGAGTTAAAACAAGGAATCTTACCAGCGAAAAAAATGGGATGACTTCAGAGATCACTTGCACCACAGCAGCAATTATACCAACTGCTAGCTTTCCATGACTATCTGACTTAACCCACCTCAATATCGGGGGAACTGTATCAGCACCATGCTAAGTAGGACATGGGACGACCAATCCAATAATGCAGATCTGATTCATTTCAAATGAAAAATCACTTTCAAGTTTCAACGAATTATGACAAATTTGTGGATAAAGAAGAGAATAAATAAGATACAACTTACTTTTCCTCTCTGTCAGCCCTTCATGCATCACAAGAAACATTAGCATAAAAGCGAGAACACCCCAGCTAATGCTGTTGATCACAATAGCATCAAGTCCAATAAGTTGGTCCTTGTCTTTGTAACTAACTTGTAATATACTATATGTCAACCACGCATAGCTTGAAAGTGCTGTGGTTCCTACTGACAGCTTTGAGTAGAATCTTAGAGTTGAATCTAGATTTCCTGTGGTCCAATAAACAACACTGAAAATTGAAATATGTTAGTTAACATAAAAGAAAACTAGCTAACAACCAAACTGATACACAACCAGTTTGACTAAGCCTTGGGTTCCTTATCCTTCGGCTCCTTGCTGTGGTTCTAGCGCTAAAAGCGTCCACAATACCTTTTGTGCTCAGGCTCTCAGTGAGCTCCACACACGTTTTTCACTCATATTCCCTGAGTAGATGATTAGGTTGTCATGTTTGTCTAGCCATAGGTGTATTGGGTGGGGTTTTTTTTGGGGGGGAACTACTGGGTGGGGTATTGAAGAGGTCTCTTGATCTCTTCTTGTGCTACTTTTTTTTTTAATTCTTAATGAAATAGCACGCAGATCAAACCATTTTGATGTAATCAAAAAATACATGTCTAACAAAAGGGTTAAGGTAAATTATAAACTCACAAGGGTAGTGGAAGTGGGGTTGTACTTAGAATATTGCCACAAATCCTTACTGCTTTGAGTGTAATCTTCTTATGTTTGGATTCTTCCTGCTCAAAACAAATAAAACAGTGTTATTAATTTTCTTTTTTTTTACTCCTACTTCTAGAAAAAGAATTAGAAAAAGGAGACAATTTTGTGTGCCTGTGATGCAGTAGGAGCAGGAGCAGGAGCAGTGGGAAGTGGGTAGTCCTTTTCTTGATGTTGAGGATGCGGGGCAGGAGCAGGAGCACTGGGAGGCGGGTAATCCTTGGGTTCCTTTTGGTCGCTTGCATGCGGACCCATTCTTCGTGTCTTTGTAAACTGCTGAATTCCGTCAAAGAGACTCAACTCATCCTGTGGACAACCGTCAGTTTTGCATTTAATGTGATACATTAATAGCCACATAGTGCAATCTTATACTCCAAAAAAGAATAGTTGTGCCACAGAGTACTTGTTTTCCTGAACTGATGTGAAATCCAAATGACTTAGTCTCCTGTTGGTGGGGCACTGATTAGCTGTGCATGAGACATAGATGTACCCAGAAGTTAGAGCATACCTGAACCATTGCAAGAGGTATCTCCATCTCCTTCCTAACTTCAACTTGAACTGGTAAAGTAGAAAGACCTTCCACCCACAGAGAAAGCAATGGTGTAATCTTCTTATGTTTGGATTCTTCCTGCTCAAAACAAATAAAACAGTGTTATTAATTTTCTTTTTTTTTACTCCTACTTCTAGAAAAAGAATTAGAAAAAAGGAGACAGTTTTGTGTGCCTGTGATGCAGTAGGAGCAGGAGCAGGAGCAGTGGGAAGTGGGTAGTCCTTTTCTTGATGTTGATCAGGATGCGGGGCAGGAGCAGGAGCACTGGGAGGCGGGTGATCCTTGGGTTCCTTTTGGTCGCTTGCATGCGGACCCATTCTTCGTGTCTTTGTAAACTGCTGAATTCCGTCAAAGAGACTCAACTCATCCTGTGGACAACCGTCAGTTTTGCATTTAATGTGATACATTAATAGCCACATAGTGCAATCTTATACTCCAAAAAGAATAGTTGTGCCACAGAGTACTTGTTTTCCTGAATTGATGTGAAATCCAAATGACTTAGTCTCCTGTTGGTGGGGCACTGATTAGCTGTGCATGAGACATAGATGTACCCAGAAGTTAGAGCATACCTGAACCATTGCAAGAGGTATCTCCATCTCCTTCCTAACTTCAACTTGAACTGGTAAAGTAGAAAGACCTTCCACCCACAGAGAAAGCAGTGCCACCACAAAGGCTCCCAACCACAAGCGCCACGAGGAGCCTGTGAAGGCCCCAATAGGGGCCGATGGGAGAGAAGCCTGTGAAGGGGAAGAAGTTTGGTGTGTGGATGGTGAAGAGAAGCAGGGATGACGAATTTGAACTCACTCATATCCTCGGATTGATGTAGACTCGGCGGGCCGATGTAGGCGTGTAAGCTCACGCCTTCCCCTCCCCTGTAGGTTATTCAGCAGTTTGAGCAAAACGAGTGGAGGAGGAGAGGATCAAAACCATCGAGTAGAGGAGAAGGCGGCTTACCCTAGCTCACCGGAGCAGATCTACATGACACCGCCGCCGCCGGGCATGAGGAAGAGGGTTTTGGAAAGGGTCTGTCTACCTGCTGTAAAACACACAAAAAAAAGATATATAAGAAACATGTGTTTTAAAGGCTAAAGCAACCAAATTACAGACCGCAGATCAGTATCCAACAGCTATTGTGCTTTGCTGTTGTTAAAAGGTAAAATGGTAACAAATCAGCAGTCCCATAGCATTATTTTAATATGGCCACATTGTATTATATGGCCGGTTGTGCCTACTTTACATACAAGGCCAAAAAAAATGAGAACCATAAGGCCCAAAAAAAAGAAATACAAGGCAACATGCCCAATCAGTCAGAATTTGATTCTAAGTGTGTGATCAGAGTCAAATCCACAGGTTTTTGAGTGGTACATATAACACATAGCTTGTCTGGGAAATCATCCTGCTTCATCGGCTGCTTGCCAATTGAATCATAAATTGAATTATAGCATATAGGGAAGAAAACAAATGATGGTATGCAATTTTCTGTACTTAAAACAAATTGAATCCATGAAAACAAAGTGATGATTCTTCAAATAAAAAACAAATAGGGACCAATGTTGATTATAGCATATAGGGAAGAAAACTATGCTGCCTGTCGTCCCAAATCAACACAGAAAACTAGATACTGAGCGTTCACTAATCACTGCTGAGATTCCCTGGTAATATCTATTAACCAGGGTCATACAGTAAAGTAAAAAGGAGGCAGTATTAGGCTACAGGTACAGCTCTTGCTGAATAAAAAAACGGAGAGATCAATTCAACAGAGCACATGGGGGCGAACATGACAGAATTCATGACTAAGCTGTGTGGATTTTTCCAGTGCTAGTTGCTACTCCAAGTCAATCAGTCAGATCAAAGTAAATCTACCACATCCAACGAATCCACTAAAATTATCCACAGCAGAAAAAATGCATCAGTCATCAGAGATTTTCAAATCCATCAAATCAATACCACTTGAGCGGGCTCCTCCTCTACTGCACACTACTGCAAGCAAAAATTGTAGTAATACATCTACAACATGGAGCATGAATCACAAACAAACATACCAGCGGATCTGAAAAAAAGATGAACCAATACAGCAAGCATCCGACGTCATCCACAGGCTCTAGAAAAATACAAATAAGCATCACCGCGACACTGGGGGGCGCATCCTAACAGCAGGGCGCGCGAATGCGAGTGTGATGTCCGTTGCTCAGGAAGACAAAACAAAAAGGGGAACCGCCCCAGAACACCGGCGTCCCAACGGGGGCTGCGCACCAGCACGCTGGGCGTCAAGCGCGTGGAGGAGATGGGGCTACGAGGCGACCAGGTGGCCGTGGCGCTGGTTCAGGCAGCGCGTGGAGCAGACGTGCACGTGCGAGGCGAGGAGGTGGCCTTGGCGTCCGCCTAGGAAGGCCGGGGCAGACCTGGGTCGGTGCGGAGACAGAGGAATCATGGAGCTCGCGAGAAGAGGATGGAGAACTGCGACGGCTCGACGGATGCATGGACCAGGAAACAACACAAAAGAGCACTAAGGTAGCAGGGAAAAATATACCTCGCCGAAACCCTAGAAAAATCGCCGCGCGGTCGCCGCCGGGCACCGCTGCGGAAGACGACGAGGGGAGGCGAGAAGACGAACTGAGGGGCAAAAGGAAACAGGCACCAGATAGGCGCGCGACTCCCCAAAATCTGAACAGCAGTCCGACACGTGGACCCTACGAGACAGAGAAACAAACAAATAAAAGCCACCAGAGACGAAACCAACAGCACAGAACAGATGCGGGAGGGATCCAACGCGCAGGAATTCGGGTAGCGAACAAACAACCGAACGCTGTTTGCTTTCCCCTTTGGAAAAGGCCGAGGCACGGCGACTGTTTTTCTGCCGATGTGCGCACAGGTCCAACGCCCACAGCAGCAGGCCCAATCATCACAGTAGGCCAGGCTTGTTTAAGGGCCCAACCTTGTGTTGGTCAAACACTTTCCCAACTCTTTTTTTTTATAAATAAAAACACTCCAAATAAAGAGTGTTCCTGATATGACATATCTCAAGAAAACAAGGACCAGGGCCTTGTTTAGATGGCTAAAATTTGGAACCAGATGTCACATCGTACACGTGAAGACGCTTCGTTTAGTTTGTTAGTGGTAAATATCATCTTATCATGGAGAAACCCGCTCAAAAGAATCGTCCATGATATACATCTAAACGTGTAATTAGTTATTTTTACCTACATTTAATTTTTTTGAGAATGACACAAGACAACGCAGACGCTCACAACACGCACGCACACTCACCCCTATGAACACACGCACGCACACCCTACCCCTATGAGCACCTCAGAAGGGATCGGCGCCGGCAGTCACGGAGATTCTCGAAGTCACCGAAGGCGCCTGCGTCGTCGACGGAACGTCGCTTCCCACTTAATGCATAACGCCGGAAAATCCTGGGAAAATCCCAAAAAGGTGCGAGCACCAGGGATTTGAACCCCGGTGGGTAGCGTCCCCTTTGGACCCGTCCTACCATTGGACTACAAGCCAATTCGCTTTTACCTACATTTAATACTCCAAACATATGTCTTTTAGTGTATTTAATGTGATGTGATAGAGAGAAGGTGGGAAAAAGGTTAGAAACTTTAGCCATCTAAACAAGGCCCAGTTCTGCTTAAAAGGAAAAAGGAATGTGTTTTTTTTTTCTTTCAACCCACCGAATGGCTCTAAATTGACATTGAGGCCACGGGTTAAAATCGGGGCTAGCCCTTTTCAGACGATCCTCCTTGATCAAAAATGGCCAAACCACCACCTAGTCCTAGGCTGCCCTTTGATTCGGCCAATGATATGACTGGAATGAGTTTCCTGGAGATATGGCGTTGATCATTGGCTTGCATGCATCACCGGCAGTCAACAAATGTGCCATGGGCCTCCAGGTCAGCATAAGACTGCACCAAGATTAGTACAGTACGTATATTCTGAAAAACGGCGGGATCTTGGCGTATGGCACACTGTATATACAGCGTATTGCGTATCGTATCAATCCAGCAGAACCAATACGTAGCACGCGAGTGTTGTCCTATTGTTTTTCATATACACGCACCCTAGGGGGGGCTGGCGCCGACCACCAAAGTTGGCGGAAGGTGGCGACCACCCCTCGCTTGGGCGGCGCAAGCTTTCCGCGGCCCAAGACAATGACCTGGCCCAAGATGACCTTGCGGCGCCGCCTCCTTCTTCTTCCCGGCCGCCGAGCTCTTCTTCTTCATCGCGAATCCGTCGCTCCCACCGCCTCCGCCCCGCCACCTCCACCGCCTGCCATGGCTTTCCTACACGGCCTCGGGGCCTACCGGTCCTCTCGGTCTTAAAGTGAATGGCCTACATTCGCTGCGGCGCCTCGGTGCTAGATTCCGATAGGGATTCGGCGTTCGGCGAGTTGGGCTCGTCGTCGTCGCCTCCGGCTCCGCCTCCGACTAGGGTTAGGCCTCCGGCCGTCGCCAGCCGCTCTGCGGTGGCGTGGGTTAGGGTTCGGTGAAGCTCACGCACTTGGCGCAATGAAGAAGACGACGTCGCCGCGTCCGTCGTCGTCGTCCACGGGCCTATTGGGCCACCAAAGTGCTGGGTCGGCCCATTTCAAGGGGTGATCGGCGCGATCTTCGGCGCCGAACATTGGCGCACGTAGGGCCCTGCATTTTTCCACTTATAACCAAATTAGAGCCACATGATCTTCTCTAACGCTGAGCTATTAGACTGGCCACAACGTTGGTTCTTTGCGCTCCAGAAAGAGGAAAGAGAGTGTCCAAGCATCGGCCAATCACATTTGCAGCAAGCGATGCAGGGTTCAAAATTCCACGTATCGTGGCAAAGAAGGTGATCCGATGCCTGGTAAATAAAAACCACTAGCAGGAACCCCGCGCGGTTGCGCGGCCTGCAATCTTTAGCATATAATTATCATTAAAACAGCTGAATATACATTTGACACTGTAGTACGTATAATCACATTTCACAATCTATCATGGAAAAAATACAACGTGGTTATTTAAAACTAAGAATATATCTACATCCTCGCTCATGGTTAGGCAATGGGAAACTAAAGGCACTGTAGGATAAGAAGGGAAAGCCATGAGGTGAATGACAATTAGCAAACAGTAAGCACATAGAAAATGAAATAGGAAAAGGGACTGCATAACTATGCAACATGTAGAATAGTGGTGCGGCATCGACAAAATGCTAATTTTCAGCTGATAATTGTTGAAATATTAGACAATTTCAGATTAATTCCATAATATAAATCATGATGAACAGATCTACTAGATAAAGCATGTGAAGCATACTAGCATAGCATAAAAGCATATCACAGATCATAGCATGATTCAATAGCAAATAGCATATCATGATCATAGCAACAGGTGTAAGCACAACTAGCACACCAGATAGATTGGATAGATTGAACATGACTAACACAAAGATTGGATCTTGGGAATACCCGGTTGGCGTTAATGACAACGTAATTGGGAGGTTCCCGAGGCGAAGCCGAGATCCTCAGTCGCTATCATCGATGGCGGCGGAGGAAGAAGGTTGAAGAAGTTGGCGGCGAAGGCGGCGGACGAGGGCGGTCAGCGTGTCCTTCCGGAAGGCGAGCCGTGGTGAAGCTTGGGAGCGATCACGCCAAGAGCGCTTCAAAAACCTTATTCGCCTTCTCCCGGTGTAGGATCACAAAGGCGGCGGTTCGGAGACTGCTCGCGCCCGGTCGGCGGGTGCACGTGAATGATCGGGCTGGAGATTTGCGATGGTAGCGCGGCGGCGAGAAGAGGCAAAACCCTAAGCTTTTCGATTGGATGCGTTTAGCGTGGCGGTGGTCTCGCTTTATATAGTCGGGTAGACCGACCTCGTGATCTTGTCACGATCTAAACCGGTTAGGACTCTCGTTGTTCGTATTTGTTTAGAACTCTGCAAACCAAAAGATCAAAAACTAAAACTGTAAAAGGAGGCGCACACCCGCAAGGCGAGGAGCTGGATTTCAATGGACCATTCACACGCATGTCGTGCGCCCGTGTCGCAAGCAAGCAAGCATGGGCGTGTGGAGTTCGCTTTCTCCTTCTCACAATAGACTTGAGAAGATGAGAACCACTTCACTATTTAAGTTGGTTCACTCTACCTTCCACTAGCAATGTGGTACTAAAGGAATTGCACTCCCTTCTTTGCACTTCATGAATGGACATTTGAGATTTATTTAGGAATTTTTAGAATTAGTTATTGGGCCAAGCCCATTAACTCTATAAATTCAAAAATAATATACCTGCAAAAATCGATATGTATCTAGCTACTTTTATTTGAACTGTAGTGAGCATGGCTCAAGCAACTAAACAATGACAAATAGATTAGTGGTGGGCTGTAAATTTGACGACGGGGAATAATCTTACCTAAATTATGCAAAGAGGTCATGATGATGGATCAGGCAATTTTTTTGGAGAAAGGGCATTACGTCACTATAATACTGGGAGGAGGTAATCCGGTAACAAATGGGGAGAGATGAACCTGGTAGAACAGCTGTTGGTGGTCAGTCATATTGAAGATTATTTAGGAAATCAATAAATAATCTGAGTCTAATAACCCAAACAAAAGACTACTTCCAAAGTATGCAAGAATTTAACTATGCAAAAACGTACAACCATCGATATGTCTATCATGCGTAAGGTCCCTGCAAATAGCAGAGGAACATATCCTGTGCAACTAAACTTCGTATGCAACCTATGCAACCACCAATTAAGGCCACATGATCTAGATTCAACGTCTAAGTTTTTTTTTTTTCACTTAAACCCTCACACATAGGTTGCACACGAAGCTAGGTTGCACATGATACATTGCCAATAGCAGAAGCAATAACTAAATACAAAGCAGTGTGGAGAAAGACAAAAGCAAAATAATTGTCTAGATATGCTTGGTGGTTGTAAAATTTCAATGTTTCCTTTTCGTCAGTTGACTATCCAATGTCTGCAGGTGGTACTCGTCCACAGAAATATGAACGCATCATAGCTTCCGACCGAATTTATAGTGAATAATAATGTTTATGTTTTCAATTACATAATTAATTTAATAGTACTTATTTTATTATATTATAACGTTATTTATTTTTACATAAATTTAGTCAAATTCGTATTGTTTGACTCTTGAAACATGAGAAATGCATCCTGGGGTACTTCGTTTCTATTGTAAAGTTGAAATAAATTCGCCCACCATGCTTCGAAGGACAAAAGCACTCAAATAGAGGTGGAAGTCTAGCTAAAATTGGATATCCATGGCTTTTAGCAAATGAACTAGAAATTTAAATTTTAATAGAGGCACATCTCTTTTTATTTCATTTTAGTAACTAGAAAGTGTCCATTGAACATCCATGGGCATCCAACTTCCACCTATACACTCAAACGAATATCGCTTGGCAGCCAAGCAACACGTTTACCAGCTAAAGTACTTATTAGATTCAGCCATGCATTCTTTTTCCGAAGGATCTCATCTACTACACTATATTAGCCATTAGGCCCCATTTTTCTTTTGGAAAAGGGGAATAAGATCAGAAGTTTAATCCTATTAGAAAATGTTATGTATGTTCCTTTTGGGAACAAAGGATTAAACCCTATAAGGTGTCTTTGGATTCTTTGGGGGGGTGTGTAAAATCATAGGATTTTTTAGAAAAAAATAGCACAAAGTTAGGCTTTATGAAAAATTCCTTTGTGGGTATCTATGCCTTGGAATTTCCAGATTATTCTCGTGTTGCATCCAAAGGCCGCAATATGAAAACTTTTATGTATTTTATTTAAAAATTCACGTTGGACTGTGTAATTTGCATACGAAGAATATTCCTGCATTACAAAAGACGCTTTATAGATCATTTATGAAATGATGGGATCTTGGCTTGTCGTGTATCCTGACAGGATATATAAGAGTAGTCCACAAGACAAGAGTGCGTGGACGCAGAAGGATTAAGAAATACTCGCAACGAGTGTACTTTAATCATAATATAATGGAGGTGGAGCTTCAACTCAACGCGTGCGACGACGTAGGTACATACGGCGCAAGATCCGCCCGCTCTGCAGCTTTGGACATGCTCAACCTAGCAGCTCTCTATTCTAGTAATTTTTTTGGCTGGTTGTACCACTAGCAGTTCTCTATTTATGTATGTGTCCATAATGTTCTATTAATATGCTGACAATGATATTGCAGATGGTGTTTACCGATGATGAAGATAATTCTTTTGAGCAATGGTGGGAGGAAGAAGAATCAGATGATGATGATTTGATTGAGCTGCTGCCAAAGCTTGCTGAACAGAAAAGACGTCATAAGAAACCGCGCCGTTGTTCAATTCCTGGTCTTCAAGTGGTGCCAAGAGACATGCATGCATGCCAGTAACTTGCACATTGATGCAGATTATTTTGTAGATCCACCAATTTACAATGACAGATTCTTTCGGAGAAGGTTTAGACCATTGTTTTTGAGAATTGTCCAAGGAGTTGAGGCACATGATGCTAGTTGGCCCAGAAGGGGTGCGGCGGGGTCGTAATCCGGCGGCCTCGGGCTACCCCAGCAGCGGCTCAGCGGCAAAAGCGCGGTTCCTCGCCACGCGGCGTGCGGCTCTACGGGTGCTGTGCCTGGGTGCACACTGGGTGTCGCGCCACGGCGGCGGCGGCTCCACGGCCGGGCGCCCTCATGGCTAATCTGGCGGCGCCCCCTCCGGTGGCCAGCGGGCGGATTTGGCCTCCTCAGGCTTGGATCGTCTTCTACGCGATGCTGCTCGGCATCCTTGCCAACCGGGCCTCGTCGGCGAGACAACGGTCCACTGGCGTCATCCTCAGCATGCTCACTAATACACAACTAATTTTGCACGGCGTTTCCAAATAATTTACCGTGGCGGTTATTTGGAAAAACTGTCACGGTTATAATAACCGCCACGGTAAATCGATTAACCGTGTCGGTTTTTAAAATGAGGCCCAAAAAGCTGAGCCGTTTCCATGGTGACATATATGTATGGTGACTTAGGTTTTTTCACCCACTTCTCTTGTCTCCCTCAAACCCTAACACACCCACCGGCCTCCCTTCTCCCACCGGCCCGCCCCTCCCTAACTCCACTTTGCCTCTACGCCTCCCCCACCGGCCCGCCCCTCCCCTCACTCACTCCACCACCGCCTCCCCCCCTCTCATGGTGGCGGTAGCCGAGAGCCGGAGCTCACGGTGGCGCGTGGAGAGAGCGGAGCTCGCGTCGTGGATCCAGCGTTGGAGCTTGTGGTGGCGTCAACGGGAACGCGGGTTCGGCGGCGGCAACGGTGTGGATCCGGTGGTGGAGCTCGCGGCGGCGGCGGCGGCTCACGGATCCGCGGCGTGGGCGACATGCGGCTCACGCCGCCCGCGGCTCATGGATCCTACAAGCGGCGGCGGCGTGGTGGGCGAGGTGCTCATCTCCAGCGGCGACACTCACAGAGGCGGGCAGCTCATGGAGGCAAGCGCTTGTGGAGGCGGGCACCTCGCGCTCGCTTCCCGCGCCGCCGCAGATCTGGATCTCCAAACCCTATCGGGTCGGCGCGGTGGATCTGGGCCCAAACGGGCTGGATGTGGATTTTATTTTTTTTATTTTTATTCTTTTAATGGTGGCGGTTTTGGGTTTCCAAAAGCCATCACGGATAATCGTGGTGATTTTCCGGGACCTTCCTTTCGTGGTGGTTTTGAAAACCGCCCACGAAAAATCAAAAAAGCCCGCCACGGAAAATCGAATCGTAGTAGTGGCCGTTGACTGCTGCTACGGAAGATGCTATGACGACTCCTTCTTGGGTCTGATTTGGTGGTTCTGCGGTGTTGCGGGGCGCGTGGTCGGCCGCGGTTCATCGTGGTGTGCTTGGCTATGTCGCCGGCACCCCCACCTTCTCAAGCGGCGGGATCCGATGGCGGATTGACGGCCGGGCATTTCACCGCGTCAATGGCTATCTTGGTGGCACACGGAAGACCCACCACGGCGACGGCGGTGAGCGTTAGGAGTGCCTGGCAAAAGTATTGTTTGGTACATTTTGTGTCGACATCGGCAACAACGATGCTACTGGTGTCGTGTCCTTCATTGGAGGTGTTCTTTGAGGCACTCCTACTCGCCGCCATAGTCTCATGATTCGACCTCACGCCGCCCCGGCATATCCGATGTCGGCGGAAGCACCTCACGCGGCTCGCGGCGTAAAGCTGCAGTGGGGGGTACCTAAGGTGGAGGTCGAGGAGGAGAGGATGGGGTCGCGAGATCCGGTGTCGAGGTCGAGGAGGAGAGGATGGGGTCGCGGATCTCAGTGTCGACTTCCGTCTTCGCCGACATGGCGGCGATGGTCGTTGCTCACACATTCTAGCGGTGAGTAACGACCTCTCTTCCGCCAGGACTGGTGCTTCTCCAATGGCGACCATTCAGCGTCGTGATGCACCCCCCGGCGACCCGGTATCACACAGTCGGTGGCATATCTATCGCGCATCTGATCCACATTACGGTTTTTGGATCAAGCATTGGCTGGTTTGCCGCCTTCTGATGGGGGGATGTCTAGAAGGCGACATCACTTTGCCTTCTCGTCGAGTGCACTTGAGGTGGGGTGTCCATGGATCTCAATTCTTTTGACGCTATGGATGCGGTTGATCTTTAGTACGTATATATTCATGTACTAAAGTTTCTTTTTGTTCTTAGATTACGTATTAAGTTTGGCGCGTGTGTGGTCACCACAGAGGCTTTGGTTGTGTGCGTTACCACGAGAGGCCGGAATATAATTTTGTTATTTAAAACTGCCCTTGAGAAAGTGGTGGGATCTTTAGGATGCTAGCTTATGATGTTTCTGCAGATTCCATGGATGAAGTTATAAGATTTCTTGAGAGTACTATGATTGAGGCTTTCAAGCGCTTTGTTCAAGCGGTGGTTGATGTTTTTGGTGAGCAATACTTGAGTCCACCCACTGTTGAGGGATCTTTGCAAGGTTGCTCTGAGAAGAACAACAAAAGGGGTTGGCCACGTATGCTTGGATGCATTGATTTGTATGCATTGGAGATGGAAGAATTGCCACAACTATGATCCTTGAACCGGTTGCATCGGAGGATTTGTGGCTTTGACATTCATTTTTTGGTTTACTAGGATCACTTAATGATATCAATATACTTCGAAGGTCTCCCCATTTTCAGCGACTAACTCCAGGAACTTCTCCACCAATTGAGTACACGTGTGAATGGCAATAAGTACACCATGGATTATTATTTGACGGATGGGATATATCCTTCTTGGGCTACATTCGTGAAGAGCTAAAAAACCACAAGGTAATAAGAAGTCTCATTTCACACAAGCTCAAGAAGCAACTAGGAAGGATGTTGAGAGAGCATTTGGTGTTCTACGGTCACGCTTTGCTATGATTAGGGGTCCTACAAGATTTGGAGCAAGAAGATGTTATGGTACTTTTGACAACATGTGTGATCTTGGATAATATGATAATTGAGAATGAGAGAGATGATAATGATATTGGGGGATATGATTATGATCAGGATGGGGGTGAGGAGTTGAGGAAGGAAGAATACTAATGCCACAATTCAAATGTGATGTCCGAGTTTCTTAGGATGCACAAGGAGATTGAAGATAAAGAGGGACATGAGAAACTCAGAAACAATCTTGTGGAGCATTTGTGGGCGCGACATGGCACAAGTTAATTATTTTGTTCGACTTTGGTTTGATTTGCGAACATTTTACGGATTATATGTTGTGATCGAGTACCATTAAATTTGGACCAAATTTGAATTTAAATTTAAAAATTTATATTTATTTGTAATTTTAGGTGTGGTGCTTTTATGATTTTAGTTTAAATAATTATTATATAGCATGATGATCTCATGTACATTATACATATAGTTTTTGAGAAAATAGAGGGAATTATGAAGTAGGGGGCCCTGTTTTAGGGCTACTCTTGCTAGAGTTCGATCTACAAAATAGGGACCCTAAAAGTAGAGGGAGCACCCAACAGAAAAGTAGGGGCCCCTGTTTTTGGGGGCAAATTTGGAGATGCTCTAAGGACAGCAACATGGTCTCCATAGCACAACTTTGACTTCTCTTTTCTATAAAAATATTTGTTGACAGTTATATGTGTATATTATTATGAAAGTAATTTTCAAGACAAATCTATTGATATGATTTTCACATTTCCACTCAACGACTTAAAAATTTATTGATGATTTATGTTCCCATTGTTTGACCCAAAACTTATCCAAAATGACTTTTTTTCCTATATGGAGAGAGTACATGATATGATTGCTCGTTCTTGCATTACTAATCACCACACGGTTGCCACACCTATGGATTTTCACTTGCGACTAGGTCCCACTTATGGTATACTTCTTGAGAATTCCTCTTGATATCGGCATATAGTGGGAAGTCTTGTTTATCTCGTTGTTACTAGGCCTAGCATTGATCATGCACTCCATATTTTGAGTCAATTTGTGTGCTCCAACTAACATTGATTTTGGGCTCTGCTTCATGTGTTCCAATACTTACTTGGAACATTCTCTAAATGTTTACTTTATTCTCACATGCTTACACTTGGACTCCAATTGGGAGAGTGAAAGGTCCTAATGGCTAGAGGGGGGGGGAATGAATAGCCTATTAAAAATTCTTACAACAACACTAAGCACCCGGGTTAGACAACAAGATGGCGTAGCAAATAAGCAATGCTTCAACTAGCTAAGCAAGCCACAAGTCAATTTCTATTATCTCTAATCACAACAAAGGCTATGTCGCTAGATTACTCTTAGGTGAACAAGCAAGTCTAACTAAAGCAACAACTAGGAGCTAAACAATTCTAGCAAGCTAAACAACTAAACAACCTAGGCAATTCTACACAAGTATATCAAAGTAAATGCTAGAGAGGGTGATCGATATACCGACGGTGGAGTGTAGAGAATGATGCAAATCACCGTGTACAATGAGAAATCTCCAACGAGCTCAAGACAATAGACACGATGATTTTTCACCGAGGTTCACGTGCTTGCCGGCACGCTAAGTCCCCGTTGTGGCGACACACTCACTTGACGTATGCTAAGCTTAATGGCGGTGCCAAATCCCTATGGGAGCTCAAGCAAACGATCACAAGAGAGGGTACAACAAGCCACGAGCAATCCACTAGTGCTCCTTTCGCGAATCTCCGCGGGGTAAGGAGCGACCCCTCACAATCACCACCGGTGTGGCCTCAAACAAGCTCCACTTGAGATCAACACCGCCTCTTGCTCCAAGCCGCTAGGGAACCAGGGCAAATTCCCAAGAAAACAAGAATCCGCGGCTTCTCCAAGGATGAAGTGCCTCTAGATGCAACCGATGATGCAATGCACTTCTATCACTCTCAATCTCACCAAGAATTTGAGTTATGGATGGAGAGATGAGTGAAGAGGAGTCTCACAAGTTCACTAGCAAGTTAGAGTGTTCAAATGTGCAAGAGAGAAACTATGAAACGGGCAAACCCATATATATAGCCTCTTCCACGAGATAGAGCCGTTGGCCTTCAAAATGTGCTCTCTTGGGGGGGTGGCCGGACGCGACCGCCCCGGACTCACCGGCCGAGTCGGGTCGCGGGTCCGGTCGCCGCTTCCGGTCACTACGGACAAGCTTTGGGCCCACGGTGACCACGCTCCTTCATGCGTCCGGTCGAAGGATCCGGTCCATGCGTCCGGTCGATTTCCTGGGTTGAAGTCGAAAACATCCTTTACGTTCTTTTGATCGGACTCAGCGGCCGGACGCACCGGTCGATTGCTTCCGGTATTTTCTCGCGTCCGTCGGCCGTCGCACCACCAAAAACAAGGCTTCTTGGAAGTCCGATCGGACTCAGCGACGGGCGCTACGGTAAGTGCTTCGGTCGACTTCCGACTTCGGTCGAGCCCGATCCCCAAAAACGGCGAGTTCGTCATGTTGTTGTCGCCTTTGCTTCAACCTTGCTACGCCTCTTGCCATATGTTGCCAACATGTCCAAGATGACCACGTTATCACCAATGTTAGCACGTCGATAAGTTAGGCAAGATCGAAGTTAGTGCTCTCATGTCCTAAATGCAATATGCAAGTCAATTGGACCTAGAAGCACTTCACAAAAGGATTGTCGCGGCATTCCCTCTTGATAGTCGGCTATCTATCCTATAATGTGATCACACGCTCTATCGTGTCTTGATCACTAAAAGGAAAACCCTATCAAGATACATTTGCCTTGATCTCTCGGGTTCCTCTCAAGCCGATCACCGAGCTTGACGATCCATCAAGTCCACCGACATTGTCCATGTTCATGATCATCATGCTCCTTGTCATCCTTCTAATCCTATCTCAAGTCATACACTTAGAGCAAAGATTAGTCCACAAGTATGTCATCAATTTCTAAAACCAAACATGAGATTTCAATCTCCCCTTTTTGGTAATTGATGACAACCAAACTCACAAAGATTTAAAATAAAATTCAATTGAACTTGAATTGCTTGCCCATAACATTTTGATCATGAATCAAGGATTGGACAAACATTTCAAGGTTCGGTTTTGGTAGTAGTAGCTCCCCTACATATGTGCTTCCATGTGTTTGGATCAATTTGGCACATATGTATGGATAGAAATCTTGGGGAAAGATACTAATACCAAAAGAGATGCTAAGGTTCTAGAAATTGGACCTTTGAAGCGTGAAACCATCAGGAGTCCTTAGCATCAATGTAACTAGACAATCATCAAAACTCAACATACCCCATGAGATCAACATTATAGGCTAAAATGTGAGCTCTGTCTAGATACATCCTATGCATGCTAGTTGGTCAATACACCAATCAATTTTTCAAAAACTAGCATACACCAAGCAATCATGTATATTGAATTTAGATTGCCAATGCAACATCACATTATGATCATGCACATACAAATGCACAAATAGTCTATGAGCTTGCTCCCCTATTTGTGTGATCTTTCCAACATCTTTGTGACTTATTTCTCTCCCTTTGTCAACAATCACCAAAAAGGTGTAAATGAGAGAAATCAAGTCAATCAAAGTATCACATGTGGTCTCATCTAGATCACTTGCCTTTCCATGTATTCAAGTTTGAACCAAGGACAAGCTTTTTCACACCTCATATACATAAGGGTTATCTTGCACCATGTTAGAATACACATCAATAGCTCATTTTCTAGAGTTGACACTAGGATTGCAAGCACATAAACATGTCATATGCCACCACTAGTTCATAGAACCAATCAAAGCAATAGTGGTGCCACACATACATTGAAATCATTTTATTTTCCATGAATGAGCCTATTAAGCATGCATGATGTCTAGATGCACTAACAAGTTATTAGCATATATGAATGACATGACAAATAACTTTTACCTTGGGGTTTGTCGAAGGAGAGGCATGTCATATAAGTGGGGTGCATCAACTCAAGTTGGAGAAGTCAATGATGTTTAATTCTCCCTTTAGCATGAAAAAAACCTTTTCTCATCAAGTGGCTTGGTGAATATGTCGGCTAGTTGATCTTCGGTGCCAATGCCCATGATACAAATGTCACCCTTTTGTTGATGATCTCTTATGAAGTGGTGCCTTATATCAATGTGCTTTGTTCTTGGATGTTGAACCGGATTTTGAGTCATCTTTCTAGCACTTTCATTGTCACAATACAATGAAACCTTGTCAAATTTGAATCCAAAATCCCTCAAGGTTGACCTCATCCAAAGCAATTGAGTGCAACAACTTCCCGCACTAATGTATTCGGCTTCGGCGGTTGAGAGAGCAATACTATTTTGCTTCTTTAAAGACCATGATACTAGTGACCTTCCAAGGAATTGATATATGCCACTTGTGCTCATTCTATTTATCTTGCACCCTCCATAATCGGAATCCGAATATCCAATCAAATCAAACTTGGATCCCTTTCGATACTATAGTCCAACATCTTGTGTGCCCTTCAAGTACCTCACAATTCTCTTTGTTGCCTTGAGGTGACTCTCTCTAGGATCGGATTGATATCTAGCACACATGCCCACACTAAATGCAATGTCCGGTCTTGATGCGGTTGCATAGAGCAAGCTACCAATCATGGATCGATATTTCTTTTGTTCAACCATGTTGCCACTTGGATCGGGGTCTAGGCTTCCATTGGTTGCCATTGGTGTGGACATTGACTTGGTATCTTGTAGATCAAACTTCTTGATCATGTCTTTGATGTACTTGCCTTGACTAATAAATGTGCCATTCTTCAATTGCTTGATTTGGAGACCAAGAAAGAATGTGAGCTCTCCAAGCATTGACATTTCAAACTCATTGGCCATCATTTTTGCAAACTCTTCACAAAATTCTTGATTGGTTGACCCAAAGATAATGTCATCAACATAGATTTGCAACACAAACAAGTCATTCCCAATCTTCTTGGTGAAGAGAGTGGTGTCAACCTTGCCCATCTTGAACCCTTTAGAGAGGAGAAAATCTCTCAACCTCTCATACCATGCTCTTGGTGCTTGCTTCAAGCCATACAATGCTTTCTTCAATTTGTAGACATCGTTGGGATACTTCTCATCTTCAAAGCCCGGGGGTTGTTCCACATACACCAACTCATTGATGAATTCATTCAAGAATGCACTTTTCACATCCATTTGATAGAGCTTGATGTCATGAGCACATGCATAAGCAAGCAAGATTCTAATTGCTTCAAGTCTAGCAACCGGTGCATAGGTCTCTCCAAAGTCAAGACCCTCTACTTGAGTGTACCCTTGAGCTACTAGCCTTGTCTTGTTTGTAACCACAATTCCATCTTAATCTTGCTTGTTCTTGAAGACCCACTTGATTCCAATCACATTATAGTCCTTTGGCCTTTCCACCAATTCCCATACATCATTTCTCTTGAAGTTGTTCAACTCTTCATGCATGGTATTGATCCAATCTTCCTTCTTGAGTGCATTTTCAATGTTCTCCGGTTCTTCTTGTGCTACATAGGCATGGTGTGCACAAAATGATGCTAATCTTCTTCTAGTAACCACTCCACTATTGATGTCACCGACAATTTGATCAATTGAGTGATCTCTTGCTATATTGGATGGTTGCATCACTTGCACTTGATGACTAGGATGAGGAGATGGACTAGCTTGTTGCTCTTGATCTTCATCTTGAGTACCACTAGTGCTTGCTTCATTTGCATTGATCTCAATTGTAGTGGTAGTCAATGGAGTGTCATCATCATCATCAACTTGCCTTGGCCGAATGTCACCAATATCCATATTTCTCATTGCATTCTCCAAGTTGGAACCACTCACATCATCATGATTTTCAACTTCATTTTGAGAGCCTTGGGTTTCATCAAATTCAACATCATGAACTTCTTCAAGCTTGCCACTACCCAAGTTCCAAACTCTATATGCTTTGCTTGTGGTTGAATATCCAACTAAGAATCCTTCATCACATTTCTTGTCAAACTTGCCCAATCTTGTGCCTTTCTTGAGAATGTAGCATTTGCACCCAAAGACTCTAAAGTAACAAATGTTGGGCTTCCTTCCATTTAGCAACTCATATGGTGTTTTGCCAAGCATCCCATGGCAATAGAGTCGGTTGCTATAATAGCAAGCCATGTTGATTGCTTCGGCCCAAAAGAAATGGCTAACATTATACTCACTAAGCATTGATCTTGCAATTTCAATCAAGGTTCTATTCTTCCTCTCAACTACACCATTGGATTGAGGAGTGTAGGTTGGTGAGAATTGATGTCCAATTCAAGCTCATCACACAACTCTTCAATTCTTGTGTTCTTGAATTCACTTTCATTGTCACTCCTAATCTTCTTGATGGATGTCTCAAATTCATTTTGAACCCTCTTGACAAATGTCTTGAAAAGCTCAAACACATCATTCTTGTCATGCAAAAGAACACCCATGTGTATCTAGTGTAGTCATCAACTATGACAAAACCATACTTGTTGCCACCAATGCTAGAGTATGATGTTGGCCCAAACAAGTCCATGTGTAGCAACTCAAATGCCTTTCTTGTACTCATTGTGCTCTTGGTTGGATGTGCATTGCCATGTTGCTTGCCGCTTGACATGCTCCACAAGGTTTGTCCTTCTCAAACTTCACATCATTCAAGCCTCTAACCAAGTCATGCTTCATCAACTTGTTCAATTGCTTCATTCCAACATGACCAAGCCTTCTATGCCACAACCACCCTTTGCTAGCCTTTGAGAGTAAACATGTTGTCAACTTAGCTTCTTTTGAGTTGAAGTCAACAAGGTAGAGATCACCATATCTAAATCCCTTGAAGATCATGTTTGCACCATCACCACTAACCACTTCAACTTTTTTGCTTGTGAATATGCACTTGTACCCATGATCACAAAGTTGAGAGACCGACAAGAGGTTGTAATCAAGATGATCAACTAGCAACACCTTTGATAAGCTTTTCTCTTGAGTGATAGCAATTTTGCCTAGCCCCAACACATTGCCTTTCTTGTCATTGCCAAATGTGATTGACTCATATTTATCAATGCCCTTGATGCTAATAGTCTTGAACATATAAGAATCTCCGGTCATGTGTTGAGTGCACCCACTATCCATTATCCAATGCTCTCCTCCGGCACGGTAATTGACCTATAAAATAAGATCAATTCTTCTTAGGTACCCAATGTTGCTTGGGTCCTTCAAGGTTAGTCACCAAGGCCTTTGATACCCAAATGACTTTCTTCTTTGAGCCCATCCATGGTGTACCAATGTACCTAGCACGAACACCATTGTTCTTCTTCACAAGCATATATGAATTATCAAGCTTGATGGAAGAAACATTGGTCCTCTTGTTCATGCACTTTTGCTCCACATGACCAACTTGCTTGCAAGCTTTGCAATAGCTACCATTGCTCTTCACAAAACGAGTCTTGTGAGTCACATAGGCGGCCTTACCTTTCTTAGGGATATAGCCTAAGCCCTCCTTGTATAAGGATGCCCTTTGGCTACCCAAGCACATAAGCAAGCGGTCCTCACCACCATAGGCCTTAGCCAAGGTGTGATTGAGCTCCTTTACTTCCCTCTTTAAACAAGCATTCTCATGAATAAGCATAGGGTTGTCATTATCCTCACTAGAGATGGATGTGTTAGTGATAGGGCTAGTGGAGGCTACACATGTGGGAGATGATTCATCAACTAGAATATCACATATGATGCTAGCATTGCATGTACTAACATCTTCCACAACTTGGCACAACTTGTGCTCTTCTTGTAGAGAGGAGTGAGCTTTCTCTAGCTTAGAATGAGATTTCTCAAGCTTCTTATGGTCTACCTTTAGACTCTCATAAGAGGCCCGAAGCTCATCAAGTTCTTGCTTAAGGCTCTTTGTTTCCTTATGCAAGCCCTTGACCTCCTTCCTACTTTGCTTGTACATGTCAATGCAGTCATCAAGCATAATTTTCAACTCTTCCCTAGTGTGAGTTGGCTCCTCATCATCACTATCACTATCACTATCATCATCATCATCTTTAGTGATAGATTGTACCTTAGTGGCCTTAGCCATGAAGCACGAAGAGGGAGTGTCGAAGAGGGAGATCTTGTCATGCATGGCAAGGTGAGCTTGTCCCTTCTTCTTGTTCTTCTTCTCCTCTTCTTCATCACTTGAGAAGGATGAGCCATCACTATCCCACATAGCCACATGTGACTCATTATTCTCCTTGGGCTTCTTCTCCTTCTCATTTTTGGCATCATTCTTCTTTCTTGCTTTCTTGATGCCCTTCTCATCATCACTCTCATATGGGCATTCGGCAATCAAGTGACAATCATCATGACACCGAAAGCACTTCATGTTGCCCTCATTCTTTCCATCCTTGGTCTTCTTTGATGGTTGCTTCTTCTTGTTCTTCTTTGATGAGATGTAGCTCTTCTTCACATACTTGCCCAACTTTCTCACAAAGAGGGTCATGTGCTCATCAATCTCACTTCCACTTGTAGAAGCTTCTTCTTCTTCATCACTTGACTCTTCTTTCTTTTTCTTGCCCTTGGATGATGAGCTTGCCTTGAGTGCCAAGCTTTTCTTGTCCTCTTTCTTCTTTTCTTCCTTGACCTTCTTGTTTGCCTTGTTGATGAGCTCTTGCTTCTTCTTGTCATCTCTATATGAGTCATCGGTCATGACCTCATCAAGCAATTGGTTTGGGGTCAAATCCTTCAAGTTTGTCCTCACAAGCACGGTGATGAACATCCCAAACCTCTCCGGCAAACACCTCAAGAACTTCATGTTGAAGGTCTTGTCCTTGATGTCTTCACCAAGCGCATTTAGATCGTTCACCAACACTTGCATGCGGTGGAACATCTCCGACACGCTCTCATCTTCTTCCATCCTGAAGCTATTGAATTGCTCAAGCTTGATGTAGGCCTTTGCTTGCTTGACGCCTTCGGTGCCCTCATAGCACTCTTCTAGCTTCTTCCATATCTCATGAGCAATTGTGAGTGACTTGACTTGCTCAAACACTCTATCGTTGAATGCTTCATGGAATGCACTCACGGCAAGATCATTTGCATAGATTTTCTTCTCTTGGCCGCGGTTGGCTCATTTGGCTTTGCCACCTCGAACTTGTTTCGGTCACAACCCACACTTCTCTATTGATTGACTTGAGGTGTGCGGTCATCTTCACCTTCCAATAGGTAAAGTTGGTGCCATCGAAAGGTGGCGCCTTCTTGGTGTTGTTGACATGGAAATTCATTGCCATTTTTGTCACCGTAGGATGTTAAGCCACTCAAATAACGGTGCCTTGCTTTGATACCACTTGAAAGGTCCTAATGGCTAGAGGGGGGTGAATAGCCTATTAAAAATTCTTGCAACAACACTAAGCACCCGGGTTAGACAACAAGATGGCATAGCAAATAAGCAATGCTTCAACTAGCTAAGCAAGCCACAAGTCAATTTCTATTGTCTCTAATCACAACAAAGGCTATGTCGCTAGATTACTCTTAGGTGAACAAGCAAGTCTAACTAAAGCAACAACTAGGAGCTAAACAATTCTAGCAAGCTAAACAACTAAACAACCTAGGTAATTCTACACAAGTATATCAAAGTAAATGCTAGAGAGGGTGATCGATATACCGACGGTGGAGTGTAGAGGATGATGCCAATCACCGTGTACAATGAGAAATCTCCAACGAGCTCAAGACAATAGACACGATGATTTTTCACCGAGGTTCACGTGCTTGCTTAAGACGCTAAGTCCCGTTGTGGCGACACACTCACTTGACGTATGCTAAGCTTAATGGCGGTGCCAAATCCCCTATGGGAGCTCAAGCAAACGATCACAAGAGAGGGTACAAAAGCCACGAGCAATCCACTAGTGCTCCTTTCGCGAATCTCCGCGGGGTAAGGAACGACCCCTCACAATCACCACCGGTGTGGCCTCAAACAAGCTCCACTTGAGCTCAACACCGCCTCTTGCTCCAAGCCGCTAGGGAACCGGGCAAATTCCCAAGAAAACAAGAATCCCGCGGCTTCTCCAAGGATGAAGTGCCTCTAGATGCAACCGATGATGCAATGCACTTCTATCACTCTCAATCTCACCAAGAATTCGAGTTATGGATGGAGAGATGAGTGAAGAGGAGTCTCACAAGTTCACTAGCAAGTTAGAGTGTTCAAATGTGCAAGAGAGAAACTATGAAACCGGGCAAACCCATATATATAGCCTCTTCCACGAGATAGAGCCGGTGGCCTTCAAAATGTGCTCTCTGCGGGGTGGCCGGACGCACCGACCGGACTCACCAGCGAGTCCGGTCGCGGGTCCGGTCGCCGCTTCGGTCACAATGAGACATGCTTCGGGCCCACGGTGACACGCTCCTTCCGTGCGTCCGGTCGAAGGATCCGGTCCATGCGTCCGGTCGATTTCTGGGTTGAAGTCGAAAACATCCTTTCGTTCTTTTGATCGGACTCACGGACGGACGCGACGGTCGGTGCTTCGTGTGTGTGCGTCCGGCCGACCGTCGCGCACCACCGAAAACAAGGCCTCTTGGAAGTCGATCGGACTCAGCATTTGGGCCTTCGGTAAGTGCTTCCGGTCGACTTCCAGCTTTCGGTCGAGAGTCCGGTCACCCTGAAAACAGCGAGTTCGTCATGTTGTTGTCGCCTTTGCTTCAACCTTGCTTCGCCTCTTGCCATATGTTGCCAACACGTCCAAGATGACCACGTTATCACCAATGTTAGCACGTCGATAAGTTAGGCAAGATCGAAGTTAGTGCTCTCATGTCCTAAATGCAATATGCAAGTCAATTAGACCTAGAAGCACTTCACAAAAGGATTGTCGCGGCATTCCCTCTTGATAGTCGGCTATCTATCCTATAATGTGATCACACGCTCTATCGTGTCTTGATCACTAAAAGGAAAACCCTATCAAGATACATTTGCCTTGATCTCCCAGGTTCCTCTCAAGCCGATCACCGAGCTTGACGATCCATCAAGTCCACCGACATTGTCCATGTTCATGATCATCATGCTCCTTGTCATCCTTCTAATCCTATCTCAAGTCATACACTTAGAGCAAGGATTAGTCCACAAGTGTGTCATCAATTTCTAAAACCAAACATGAGATTTCAGAGAGTGACCAACACATCACTACTCTATCACAAGATATTGTATTCTTCTTGGCTCTTTCCATTCTAGTTGTATCTCAATCTAGTACAAAAACAGAACTTCATGCACTTCCTACTAGTATTGAAGGATTGTATGGCTTCGATGCTTGTTGGCTGATTTTGATATTGCTTATGATGTCGCCACACCTCTTCTTTGTGAGAATACACGGGAGCCATCCAAATTGCCAATAATCCTATAAACCATGAACTTAACGGTTGGTGTCGATGCCTTCTTTACTCCATCTCATTGTCATTATAAAATCGTTGCCCTTTAGTATATATGTGAGTCTTTTAAGTTCCCCGTTAGTTGATTTTTCACTAAAGCCTAAACTCAAGAGTACCATCAACTTCACTTGATCAAACTCAATACTTAAGATCGTTCACTTTCACCTTGACTATGAAGAAGATGTTAAGTATGTGAAGGCCCATCTAATATAGGCCCATTTGGCCTCCTATATATTTAGTCACATCCACTTGTTGGAAAGTCTCATTCTCTCATATCCCAAGATTAATACAATAGCTTCTATGATATCGGATCTAGACTAAAAAATAAGCTAACCCAAATTACCAAATGCTCATCTCCTCCCTCGAACTGCGAACAGAACCAAATGTCCAAATTGCAAATGATCCTATAAACCATGAACTTACCGACTTTGATGGCATTTGAAACTATTCTAGATTGGTAGAAGAAAAATCTCAACAATGTAGCTTGGTTGGTAGAAGAAAAAGCTCAACAATGTGTGTAACTGCTACGTAATAGTATATTGTAAATATCTAATGTGTTGACTCGATTGTGTATGTGTTCGTTTGCATAGGTCCATGTTCTAGCTCATTTGAAATCTGATGTTAATCGCCGATTGGTCGGGGCCTATTCTAGGTATGTTGGTAGGTTGCTTCCTCTAGCAGGTGTCCAGCCATTCACTTGGTGGCCCTGAACTTTTTGGGAATTGAATGGCCTGGTTGCTCAGGTATTTTGCTGCTCTGCTTGATTAATGCTATGTTATATCATCTCTTGATCGTTTTTATAAACTAAACTTTGCCTTCCGTTGTAAAACATCTGGTGTTGTAGGAGGCCGCTGTACCTGTGGTGGAGGCCGATGTGCCCGTGGAGGTAATATAAACAGCACCTGGAATACACCTCAATAGGACCTTGGATTAATGTTGTGTTGTTTCATCTCTTGATTGTTTTCATACTAAACCAAACTATGCCTTCCATTGTAAAACATCTATAATCTGTTGCAACCTATTATGGATGATATTTCACCAAATTCTTTGTAGCTTTTATTTATTTATCAGCAATCAATCGGTGAAAATATTCATGTATGTTATTCTAAGAACGTATCAGCTGAAATCTCTGATGTTTAAAAGTTTCTTTTACTGGGCATCTTATGCTAATTAAGTATTTGCTCATTCTGGATACCGCATTAATTTCTATCCATGTTGTATTTTTGTGATTTCATTCTGAGTTCATTTTTGTGCCCTTTTTGTTTCTTTTTTGTGCTGTAGGAGATTGCAGCACCTCTTGTTGAGGAGATTCTTGCGTCCGTTGTTGAGGAGAATTCATGCGCCCATTGTTGAGGAGATTCCTGCCCCTGTTGTTGAGGTCGTGCCGCCTCGCCGCCGCCGTTTGCCGACCGTGGTGCCACACCGCCGCCGTCTAGAGCATCGTTATACTCTCTTGGGCCGTTGCTTTTTGTTTTTGGTTTCTTCATAGTTGTAGCGGCTGTTGGTATTTGGTTCCTGCAGCAGTAGAGTCTCTGGTTCTTGTAGTACTGAAGTAGTAGTGGATGAAATATCGTTAGACAGTTTTGGAGTTTGATGTTCTGGAGACGTTAGATCACTTGCAGTGTGATATTCTGGAGATGTTAGATCACGGTTCAGCTCACGTTCCAGATTTTAATGCTACTTTGTGTATAAGCTTGACATTTTGTGCCAGTTTTGTGCCAATGACCCTGACATTTTGTTGCAAACTGCAAAGATGGTATCAATTTTGGGTAATGTGCAATTCCTTATGCTTGATTCTGAACGGGGTTCGGCAGTTCCTCCTGGGTATGGTCCTGGCCAGTATCTGGTTCTGACGAACCGATGAACAGGGCTACTCCTGGGCAAAGACATTTAGTAACCTTGTTAGTGTTGCCTCAGTTGTTATATTAAGGCATCCACAATGACTGACTGTTTGCTTGCAAGGAGATGATTCTAGATTTGCTAAGTCTCTGACCTGCCTTTCCCATCTTTGTTGTTTCTTGTTTTTATTGTTTCTAGCAAACAACAGCTACTCGGAGCCATTGGGGACGCCCTTAGCCAAAGCCACAGGTGATTCTAGGCCATTATCTGCACACTACCTCGCTCAAGAATAAGCTCGAAACTTGTCGCTTTAAATTTTAGTGCATAGTTTATCAATAGAGATAACTGCTTTCATAACTTTGTTGAGAGCACTAGCGTTGAATCTTACATGCATTTCCGCATATATAGTATTGCTTGTAAATATGGTTCCATACTCTTCTGAGTCACGTTAATGTATTGTCTTGCAGTTGCCCGCAGCGTATTGCAAGACGGAGTAACTATGGAGAATCTCATGGACAACCTTCCCCTTGTAAAATCTCTTATGCAGAATCTAGCAGCTAATCTTCATGTTCCAGTTGCAGTAAGGTTCACGTATTTCCACGACCGAAAGACACATTAGCCGATGTGAGGATGCTGGTGCTTCTCTTGTGGCTGTCCATGGTCGGTCAAGAGATGAAAAGGATGGGAAGAAATTTCGAGCTGACTGGGATGCCATCAAGGCTGTGAAGGATGCACTTAGAGTACCTGTTCTTGCAAATGGAAACATTCGCCATATGGAGGACGTGAAGAATTGCCTGGAACATACTGGCGCTGATGGTGTGCTTTCAGCTGAAACTCTTCTAGAAAATCCAGCACTTTTTGCTAGTTTCAGGACAAAGGAATGGAAAGAAGATGGTGATGAGAATACAGATAACAGCTTGGACCAGGCTGATCTAGTGACTGAATATTTGAAGCTGTGTGAGCAGTACCCTGTGCCATGGAGAATGGTTAGATCCCATGTCCACAAGATGTTGGGGACTGGTTTAGGGTGCATCCAGAGGTGAGGGAGGAACTCAATAAGCAGAACAAGCTCACCTTCGAATGGTTGCATGACATGGTAATGAGGTTGAAGGAACTCGTGGAAGAGTACCACTTTACAGAAAGGAGACTGCACTAGTGACTGCCTCTAGCAAGTAGCAATGCCTGACAGGTTTGATATCTGCAGCTTATCATTTTGGAGAGGAGGAGTACATGAAAACTAAATCATTATGTGCCAAGTTTTGACCCGTAATAGTACAGATTTGGAAAATATTGTTGGACTACAATCAAACCATAATTTGAGCCATTGTTGTAACAGCTGTAACATTTAAGACACCAAATGGCATGGCGGCGAATGGTCTGGAACTTTACGTGCCTTTCCAGATCTCGACGTCCTCCATCAGCTTCTGGTACACCGGCGTGGCGGACCAGACGAAGAACCCGCTGGGACGTATGACGCGGTTAAGCTCCAGGAGGAGAGCGCCACCTGCACGGGGAGGGACACAACAATCTCAGCATCGTCAGCAAAGGATCTCAGTGGAATTGAGCATGGGGGCGGCGGCGCGGCGCACCGTCGGCGTGCCAAGAGACGCGGCAGCGCCGCGCAGTGGACGAGGTGGAACGACTTGCTGGGGAAAGGCAGGCGCTTGGAGCCCATGACGGCTGAGATGGCGGGATCCAGCGCTCTAGCGCCATCTGCACCTGCGCCTCGTGCTCGTCCTTTGGCGCGAACGACATGGTCACCACGCCACGCTCGAACAGGTAGCCGCCAAAGCTGGCCACGCCAGCCGATTGCGCTGGACGAACTGGCCAAACAACGACAGTAACCTTTTTACCCTACACTTTCTACCGGAGCAATCGAAACAAACAATGGAGTGGCCATTGGTGATGCATGAATGGTACCTGCTGCAGGAAATCGATGTAGTGCAGGGCGCCCGGGAAGGTCAGGTTCTGCCCGCTCACCTTCACCCAGTTCTGGTGACCATTCACCTCCACCAGCTTCGTGTGCGGGACATTGTTGTACCATACCTGCACACGTACGTCGCCGCCGGCACGATGGATGGCCGAGTAAGCAATGCATTGCCGCATGGGGATTCAGTTCAGAGACACGGACGTACGGACGAACACTGTCTTGGCTCTTGGGCCACTCGATGGGGCGTCGGTAGCCGCATTGGAAAATATTGTTGTACTACAATCAAACCACATGTAACATTTAAGACACCAAATGAGCATATTATGAAAGTATTTCTTTACTGTGTATCAAATGATACTAATTTGATGACTTCAAATCTTAGTTGAACGCGAACGGCAAATGCCAAGAGAACAACAATCTTTAATTTTAGGGACAAAACTTGAACTCCAAAACGACTTATATTCTGGGAGGGAGGGAGTATGTGCCAAGAGTACTCTGGACATTTTTATCATCGACACTCCCCTTTAAATACTCTGAAATTCCTAACATTTTTCTAATCTCAGTATTTCAGACTTGAAAGCTTTTTTTTAACATATTGTACTCTGGACAATATGTGCTTGTGCAAAAAGGCCAGCTTTTTTTTTTTAAGATTTTGTCTCGCCAAGATTTGCAAAATAATGCATCTAATTTTCTACGAACGTCCAATTTCAGGACGTCCACTGGTAGCTTTTGTTCATTCGCAAAATAAGAACAGCTATTAGATTTGTTCTCTTGCAGTTTGTGTATAAAAGTTTAGCACCAAAATTAAAATATGAACAAAATTTAAGTTTAGATACGTACATTGTCCAGCACGTTGGTAAGTATCATTTGATATGACTACTCAGCCATCATTGTTTAGTCTTTGTCAGCCATTGCTAGCACCGGCAAAGAATTGCAGATAATCAAAGTTTTGGGCTCACACGTTTTAGCTACTACTCCCTCCATTCCAAATTATAAATCACTTTGGAATGCAAGCATTGCATTCCAAAGTGACTTATAATTTGGGATGGAGGGAGTATTATTTTTATAGGAAACTAACTTTATTTTTTACTACTACCTTGCTGCATGGAGCCCTAGGAGCTGAGTCTGATAGCTGGAAAAGGAGCCCTGGGCGGCAGGACCGCCCCTCACCGGCTGGAAAATAACTCTTTTTCAAAAAGCGATGAGGCTTTTGACACTTCAAAAATACCTTCTGGCAGGCTTGGTATTCCGACATCTTCCAATGACCAAGTGTATACACTTGCGGCTGTAACTAGAAGCATCCGAAGTCATATTATCCAATTATCAGCAAGATGACTTCCTTATTATTTCGGAGTCACATCAAATGAGTTGATTCTCGCATCTTTGGTCCTTTTCGCTGACTTAAGCAAATTCTATCGAGGTAACAACGTAATGCAAAGATATCACACGGGCAACCTAAAACTTTCCGCAAAGATATCTTCACTTACCTTGTGACTAATATCGCATTTTTGCAATAATATTTATCAGTCGGTTTGTTTATTTTCTTGTAAACACCTTCATCATATGCATGAAACAAAAGCCCAGAGGCACAAGATTTCGACCACCCGAAAATGAGGACTAAGCGGACAAAAGCCTAAGGGCTCATGACTTCGATCTTCAAAATAGGTGAGGCTTAAGTTAAAAAGGCATAAGACTTCGACCACCCGAAAATGGGGCGAAGCATGAAAAGCATAAAAGCTCATGACTTCAATCCTCCAAAAGGTGAGGGCAAAGTTAAAAACAAAAGTAAAAAGGCACAAGACTTCGACCACTCAAAAATGTTTGGGGAGTTGGCGCGAAATTAAGTGAAAGCGCCGAGGGGCTCGTTTTCGCTTATATTCCCCCCTCGCCTCAAAAGTTTGGGGAGTTGACGTCGAAATTACATGAATGCGCTGAGGGGCTCGTTGCCTGCATTCGCCCCTCGCCTCAAAAGTTTTAGGGAGTTGGCGCCAAAATAGCATAAATGTACCGAGGCGCTGTTTTTTTTTCCTATATTCGGCCCTCGCCTCCCGGGGTTTTGGGGAGTTGGCGGCGAAATTACATGAATGCGCCGAGGGGCTCGTTTTTGGCTTGTTTTCACATATATTTACCCCTCGCCTCAAAGGTTTTGGGAGTTGGCGCCGAAATTACATGAATGTGCCGAGGGGTTGTTTTCGGCTCGTTTTTGCCTATAGTCACCTCGCCTCAAAAGTTTGGGGGAGTTGGCGCCAAAACTTGAATGAAAGCGACGAGAGGGGCTCGTTTCGCTTATAATCGCCCTCGCCTTAAAAGTTTGGGGAGTTGGCGCGAAATTAAATGAAAGCACCGAGGGGTTGTTTTAAACATATTCACCCCCGCCTCAAAAGTTTGGGGAGTTGGCACCGAAATTACATGAATGCGCCGAGGGGCTCGTTTTCGCCTGCATTCACCCTCGCCTCAAAAGTTTTAGGGAGTTGGCGCCGAAATTACATGAATGCGCTGAGGGGCCCGTTTTCGGCGCTTGTATTCGCCCTTACCTCAGAAGTTAGCTCGTTTTCCCCTCATACACCCCTCACCTCAAAAGTTTGGAGTTAGCGCCAAAATTAAATGAATATGATGAGGGTGCCTTCGCTCATACAATGATTTCGAGGTATCTTCGCTCCTGAGCGGATGCATCGGCTTCAACCATTCTGTCCCAAGATGGGAAACAAGCGACAATACCTTCGCTTATGCAAATATACTTTCACTCCCGCAAAAGGAGCTTTCACAAGCATGAAGCACCGAAAAGGCATCCTCGGCATCTTCGAATTCTTTGTCGACAAAAGAACATCACAAACGTCAGCCAAAAGGAGTTGGCGCGATGCGCATTGACCAAACAATCCGCCTGATGGTAGGAACTTCACCTGACGCCCGTGAGGAAAGCGATGAAGGCACAACGTAATCATCCACGACCATTTTGACAGCACCAACCGCTACACATGCCTCAACCGTTTCGCGAGAAGCAAGCCGCCAAGGATGACCGGGAGGCGCGAGCAAAAGGACCAATCGAAGACTAGTCAAAACAAGCTAAAGGCTACCGAAAGATGAAGTGTCCTCGAAGGTATCCACGTGAAGACCAAAAAGACTGGTGTACCAGGAGGCCGAGCTGCAATTAGGACCATCCCACATTGTATTTAGATATTGAATTTGTGCCCCTCAAAATCAAATAGCTAAGGCGCCACTGTTGGGGGATAGAATATGTTTGTAACCCCCTCCCCCTCCCCGCCCCTCTTTGTGTTTCGGGCCTATAATTGTAAAGATTAGAGATTCAATATTAGAGTTTGAGCTCTCATGTAAGCCCACGATGACACTTTTGTAAATATTAATATTCTCTAAGGGCAATAAAGAGGATAGCCCCACCTATCTTTCCTATAAAAGGGGAAGAGGGGGAGGAGAGAAAGGGCAGGAGATAAAAAGGGAAGAGGGGAGGAGAGAAGGGGTCGGAGGCTTTTAGATACCTAGCTCAATTGTTGCCTCCCGAGGTGGGAGAAGTCACCTTTCGGTCCTATGCCAACACGAACACGTGTATCAAATCTTATTGCATTTTTCTATAAATTTGTCAAACTTAAAAATGTTTGACTTAGCTAGTATGTCATTACAATTTACATGGTCTGAAACTTCACAAAACCATGTACGTACATGTTTAGAGACTTCACAAAGCTCTGTTACAGCACTTATAAGACGTTTTGGCTTTTGTAGATATATTCTATTTGTCATGCACATAGATATACCTTGTCTAGATACATAGTAAAAGTAATGTATCTTTTTAACAAGCACACTTGTTCCTTTTTGCTATTCTATTTATACACATTTGACATTTTAACTAGTATGCTTTAACAAACCCTTTGTGTCTTTGGAGGAGCCGTCGCCCGTGCTCGGGGACGCGCCCGCCCGTGCTCCGGGATGCCGCCCGTGCTCCGGGAGGCGCCGCCCGTGCTCTAGAACGCCGCCTCGTCACCCCGGCTTCGCCCCCGACGGCGGTGGTGGAGGTGCCCGCCGCCGCCGTCCCGTGTGGCCTCGTCGCCCGTCGCCGCTATGTGCAGCGCTGTGTGTTGTTTGGCATCATCATAGTGGTAGCAATAGTCTTTCAGTGGTTTTTGGAGTATGAGATTTTGATGGAGTTCAGATGTTAGAAGCTCACGTTAAGTTGTTTTCACATGGAGTTCAGAACTTCAGATGTTAGCTTTGATTCAGTTCTGGTTGACATGTTTGCAGTACTTGATTCGCCATTACAGTACTTGCACGGGATGTAATGTTCATTGCACATTATACAGGAGGATGCTCATCTATCATTCGCCACTCTTTGTTCAGTTTTGTGCCAACTATCCTGACATTTTGTTTCAAGCTGCAAAGATGGTGTCATTTTTGGGTAATGTGCAATTCCTTATGCTTGATTCTGAAAGAAGATGGTGATGAGAATGGAGATGTAGCTTGGACTGGCTGATCTAGTGATTGAATATTTGAAGTTGTGTGAGCAGTACCCTGTGCCATGGAGAATGGTTTGGTCCCATGTCCACAAGATGTTTAGGGACTGGTTTAGGGTGCATCATGAGGTGAGGGACGAACTCTCAATAAGCATGACATGGTAATGAGGCTGAAGGGACTCGGTGGAAGAGTACCACTTTACAGAAAGGAGACTGCACTAGAGACAACATTAGAGCACCTGTAGTGTATGGGTTTTAGTTTGTTATATGCATTGAACGCAAGCATAGCACCCGGTCCTATACACTGCAGGGTCGGTTCTATGAAGGAGCCGGTTCTATCCACCGCACCGGCTCCTTTGCATTAAAAATCTATTGTTAGGAGAGAGAAAAAACCATGCATGAGATGGAGGGGCGACATCCACTCATCATCGTTGTTTTATGTGTGTGGGTCCTGTTAAAGAGTTGATGTCTAGTTCGATACATTGCTGGCTCAAACTCAGGAGACGTCTTGTTATTGGTGGGACCCTCTATAGGAGCGTGCTCGCTCCTTCCCACTTTTGGTGCTCTTAGATGCTAGAGACTGGCTCTAGCAATGCCTGACAGGTTTGATATCTGCAGCTTATCATTTTTGGAGAGGAGGAATACATGAAAACAAAATCATTATGTGCCAAGTTTTGACCTGTAATAGTACAGATTTGGAAAATATTTTGGACTACAATCAAACCATAATTTGAGTAACATTTAAGTCACCAAATGAGCATATTATAAAACTAGTACTCGGCGAGCCACTGCACGCCGCTCTCAAAAGGACTGTCAAGACGCGGTGCATGCACGAGTTGAGCTGGATGTACGCCGCGTTCGTGTCATCGTCGTCGGCGCACATCGGCGGCTGCTGCCGCTTCCCGGCTTCGTAGCACTCGTTCGTCGTCGGCTTCCGGTAGAATGCCACCCCGACGCCCTTAAGCCGGTCCTTCTTGATCGACGTCAGCTCCCAGCACAGGGATTTCATCAGGGACGTCATTGTTGTACGTGCAGGTGAACAGAAACTCCATTAAGCTTAGCTGTCCTATCAGCTGGCTCCCATCGATCGATTCATGGCCATGGCGGCGAATGTTCTGGAACTTTACGTGCCTTTCCAGATCTCGGCGCCCTCCGTCAGCTTTCTGGTACACCGGCGTGGCGGACCAAGCGAAGAAACCGCCGGGCGTGGGGGACGATTAAGCTCCGGGGAGGAGGCGCCACTGAGCGGGGAGGGACACAACAATCTCGGCATCGTCGGCAAAGGATATCAGTGGAATGCATCGGGCCGGGGGGGGTGGCGGCGCACCGTCGGCGTGCCCGCGGGACGCGGCAGCGCGCATGGGACGAGATCGAACGACTTGCTCGGGAAAGGCAGGCGCTTCTTTGGAGCCCATGGCGGCGGAGATGGCCGGGATCTCCCACGCTCGAGCCATCGCACCTGCGCCTCATGCTCGTCCTTGGGCGCGAACGACATGGTCACCACGTCGCGCTCGAACAGGTAGCCGCGCCGCCGAAGCTGGCCACGCCACAGCCGACGTCGAGCACCACCCGCGTGTGCTTCCCCCACGCGATGGCGCGGACGGACTGGCCAAACAACGGACAGTAACCTTCTTACCCTACACTTTGTACCGGAGCAATCGAAACAAACAATGGAGTGGCCATTGGTGATGCATGAATGGTAGCTGCTGCAGGAAGTCGATGTAGTGCAGGGGCGCCATGGATGAAGTGCGTGCCGCCGCCGGGGAAGGTCAAGTACTGCCCGCTCACCTTCACCCAGTTCTGGTGACCCTTCACCTCCACCAGCTTCGTGTGATGTACCATACCTGCACACGTACGTCGCCGCCGGCACGACGGATGGCCGAGCCAATGCATTGCCACATGGGGATTCAGTTCAGAGACACGGATGTACGGACGAACCCTGCCTCGTCTCTTGGGCCACTCGGTGGGGCGGCGGTAGCCGCATTGCAAAAATATTGTTGGACTACAATCAAACCACATGTAACATTTAAGACACCAAATGGGCATATTATGAAAGTATTTCTTTACTGTGTATCAAATGATACTAATTTGATGACATCAAATCTTAGTTGAACGCGAACGGCAATGCCGAGAGATCAACAATCTTTAATTTCAGGGACAAAACTTGAACTCCAAAACGACTTATATTCTAGGAGGGAGGGAGGGAGGGAGTATGTGCTTAACGATTGTGATGGTTTAGTTTATAAATAACAGAAAAGAAAAGGAATCCCCCCAAGTCTCTTGGTTGGTGCAAGTTTGTCGTGTCATTTGGTCATTCGAGATTTTGAGTCTTGTAACATAAACGAGAACGTTTATGTGTTTTATTTGAATCCACGTTGGACTATGATTTGCCTAGGAAGAAAAGAATATTCATGCATTACAAAAGACGCTTTATAGATCATTTATGAAATGAAGGATCTTGGCTGTTAGCTGTCATCTGACAGGATATATACCGATCTTGGTCTAAAATATCTCTGATGCCAGGTTCATTTACATACAGCAGCAGTAGAGTGGATGCACGTAAGTCCTCGCAACAACTGTACTTCATTAATTTAATAAATATGATCGATGAGATGGAGGGAGCTCAACTCAAGGCGTGCGACGACCTACATACGGCAAGATCCGGCCGCCCTGCCGCTTTGCACACGCCAAATGGGCTCGGCTGGGATCCACACCACGCGCACCATGATCCCAAATTGGATTCCCAATCAAATCACACGAATACACTGAATCAATCAATTACAGTAGCTAGTTAATCCTGATCCGTACGAGCAAAGTTGTTGTTATTATATTACCGCTAGATTTTTTTTTTCTCCAACATGCAAAAGGTTTGCATTGTTGAAAAGTTTATTTTTGTTACAACGACGCCCTCCTAGCGGACTTTGGCTTAAAGGATTAATTACCACTAGAAAATTAATGAGACGTGCCGTGTGTGAGAGAGGAAAATAAGAGGAGACGTGAGACCGACGGTGAGACTGTGACGGTCAATCTGACACACGCTCCTGATCGAGTCCCAACAATATTACAAGATTCAGATAACAGAAATTCTACTACATCTGCATCATATCCTACCGACAGTAAGTTTCGTCGCTGTGACAGAAATTGGTTTTGCTTCTTTTTTACATGAGACCGATCGAGGACGTCTCGAACTTCTGCTAATGATAATGACGACTTATTTACGCTACGCCGACGGCCGGTGTGAATTGAGTTGACAGCTCCATATAAGCACCGCCCAAAGTTGAAACATGCACACGTACTGTACAGGTGCGTGAGCCGAACGAGAATGCGGCACGTCGTTCACCTCCAGCCGAACGTCATCGCTCGTCTCATGGGCATCGACGACACCGCCGCAGGCACCATCCACGTCCAGTTCCAAGCCCAACGACGACGACACACCAACAAGTTCAGCCTGCACCTGCCGTACTACTACAACTCGTCCAGCTCCCGGCTTTGCATCAACACGCTGATGACGATGCGAGTGCACGGAAGCAGATGGCGCGCCCGCGTCCGCATATAAGAGTTGCCATCACACGGACGGACACACGACGCCGATAGTGCTCCTCAAGCCTGCCACTTGCTCTGAATCTGATACTAGGTGGTGGTGGTCAGGAAACCTCCGTGTTCCTTGGTCTGCCCAAGCTCCACAGGGATGCCATGCTTCTTCAGGAGGTCAAGGACAGGATTCAGAGAGAGCTCACGGTCACTGCCGCTACAGCTGCAGGTTGTGGTGAGCTCTGAGCTCATCAAGACCAAGGCACCAGCTTCAGCTCAAGTGCTCAACCATTGCAGCAGGTGACCAAGGAGGACCGTGGCAACAAGAGGACGCTGTTCGCCTGTTCCGGTCGGAGTCCTTTCGCGCTTTCAGAAGAGACCGGAAGCACAACGCATCTCCAGAGGCTTACATTCTCAAGAGCCAAACGGTGGAGTCGCCGAATTGAAGAAGGCCGATGATGAGGAATCGGTGGCGAATCCGTCTATTTCAGTACTCCTGCCAGGCGTCGTTGGCGTTTACTGACGGTCAGAGCTTCAGGAGCGAGTGCTTCAGCCCGACGAAGCACAGGGATGACGACGCTACGGCGTCGTCGCCACGGCTGCTGTTCCGGTCCTTCTCTGCAAGGGAGCCAGGGTTCTCCTTCTCCCTAGGCAGGCTCTTCTCCTTCAAGCAGCATCAAGCTGCTGATGAACCTGCAGCAGCTGCTGCTGCTGCTGCTGCAGTGAGAATGACAAGCAAGAGCGTCATCAGTGCTGGTTTCAGCAGCTTCATCCGGGGAACTGTCAAGCCTGAGGAAGACGGCACTGGTCTTGGTCCAACAAGACGGCATCTCTTGGAGAAGGAGAGATGACACCTTATTGGTTAGTTTTATAAAATTTGCCATGTGATATATTGATTTTATTTATTTGGATACAAATTATGTACCGGAACAAAGTTTTGGTACAACCGGTTGTAAAGCACCAAGGAGGTGGTAAACAACTTTAACAAACTAACCCGGTACAAGACTGGATACTAATTAGTTACTAAGATTAAAAATATCTGGAAAATGAGAATAACACCGCTTAGAAAGAGAATTTCTCACGTAAATAGGTCAAACCTCTTTTCAAAAAAAAAAAAAAAAAATGATACATGGAAATTCCAACACATGGAGACACACGTGGACGTTTTTATTTATAAAGAAGGAAAGCGATGGCTCGTGAAAACGAAACAATTCTTAAAATTTCCCATAAATGTGACCCCCAAAGTAACTATAAAAGCACTCACAATACAGACTCTACCATAGAGTCTAAAACTATTTATTATCTTGAATATTGTGGACTTAGAGTCCAAATAAGACTTGGAGTCTTAGTTTTTCTCCTTCTCTCTTTCATAAATATACTGCCACGTCAGCGCCACATCAGCAAAATAAATATGAAGCTAATTAATAAGCTTACTGAGTGCCCTAAGGGCCAATAAACAAAAAACGAAACGACGGCCACAAACAAAACAGCGAGGCGGATCGATGTGTCCTTCGTGCGGGGCGCCTGCCGCTGTAAGGCCTCCCTTGTTAGGTTGTAGAGGCCGTTGGTGAACTTGGAAGCATAGACGTAGTCATACTGGTCCTCATGCAGTCCTATTGTTGCTATGTTGCTGAAGAGGTTGCTGAAGATGGGCAACTTGACGCTGCGAAGGAGACACCATGTAGGAGTGTCCCAGTCCTCCTGTGGTGCCTGGCTTGGCATGCTGATGAAACAGAGAAGTACCGCTATGAACAGGTTTATAGCGGCATACCTCATGTCTCTGTCCTGGCCGATATTCCGTTGACGTGCCACTGATGGGGGCGCCTTCGGCTTCGGAGCTGGCGCTGGTGTCATCAGGAAGTCGACTGCTAGGAGTGGGGATGTTGCTGATGCACTTGCCGGTGTCGAAGCCGCGATGAAATCCACAGTTCGCTTGTTGACGTTCTCCGCCATGGTGGAAGTCCGAGGGACGTCCAGTAGGTGTAGCAGATTGTTGTCGTGGTCAAAGGTCGGCGAGTGGACGAGTGCGTCGACGTTAGGGGGGTCGTCATCGGTGTTGGCGCCCCTGAGAGCGTCGGTGCCGTTCATGGCGCCCATGATAGCGTCGACGTTGTTGGCGATGTCGTCGATGCCGAGGCTGTTGTGCATAGCGACGTCGATGGAGATGTCATGGTCGTCGGTGATGTCGTTAGCGTCCACAAGGGCGATGTTGTTCCCTCCTATGGCCGCGCCCGTAGGGGTGGCATTGTTGTCGTCGATGGTGCCGGTGTCGAGGACGTCATGGTTGGCGATGACAATGTCGAGTGTCATTGTTGTAGCATGGGTGGTAGAGGCAGCGGTGATGACGATGATCGGTGGTGAGATGACGTAAACTGATGACGAACGACGAGGTAGGGGTGACGGTGATGACGAATAGCAGGATCGACGGGTGGGCGCGACGGCGCCCGACGGCGAACGTGACGGCGCCGACGGCCACGGCGCAAGGTGGGCGCGGTGGCGGCGGCAAAGAAAGCGGCGGCGGCGTGGGAAGGGGCGGCGCGGCGCGCTAGGGTTGAGAGAGAGGGAGTTGAGAGATAGGAGTTGTTGGGTGTTACCCCTTTTAATTTTTCTTCATTGATTGCAACTGATTACAAGTCCCTTGTATTTATAGTCCGGGTGAGACTTGCATCTAAAGAAATCTCTGATTCGATTTCCTATTTTATTTCCTAAATAGCTATTACTTAATAGCGAAGCAGATGACGCGACGATGGCGGACGGTGGCGGCGGTGGCTAGCTAGGGCGGCTGCCCCTTGCGGCAAGGCCCATGGGGCCCATCAATTTGGCGCTTGACACCATGATATACATGGCTATGGACCACAATCAGGAGGAAGCCTATAGAGGAGTGAACCGATAGTATGGAGAACGAGGAGATCCAAGAGAGAGAACCATGGTCACACTAACCCATCATATAGTGAGAGGGTACAATAAATGAACCCAGAAGATGCATGTCAGAGCAGGGACACAAAGAACAAACACCATCTGACAAACAACTTGTGCCACCATATACAGAGTGTGCAAGGAGAACCCTACAAGAAATAAAGTTTTGATACGTTCTCTCCACGGTGGTACTCTCAAGAAGGATGCAATGTTGATGAGTGCATAGTTAGAGTCATTCTATGAATATTGCTTGGGTTAGACTCCCTGTGGAAGCGAATAAAAACAGGTTTAAAAAAAAAAAAAAATAGGTTGGGGTTTCCCCTAGTGACTTCGGTCAAAAAAATTCTATGAACATGGATCTTTGGTACCACTTGTTTGAGTGCATGGTTTGATCAAGACCAAAACAAATCTACTGTTTAACCTACGAACATGAAAGTATAACAAAACATTGAAGAAAATACACCAACAAAAATGACACCAGGACACATTGCCTTTAATGAGGTACGATCATCTAAGTACATCCTCGGGGCATGACTATGGATGCTCCTCCCAAAAAAATAGGTGATGCATTGGCATCTAGGCGTACTATTGTTGCCTATGTTGCACATATGACTATTGTTCGTACTTTGATGAGACATTTTCCACTATTGCACATGTGACTATTGTTCATACTTCGATTGCAGTGTGTTTGCCATTTTTTGTGGGCTATATCTCAAATGCATGTAAGATTATGTGTGGAACACATTACTCATGTGAAGCAACAACTTGGTGAGCAATTTCAAATGTTTGATTTGGATCTTCTCGGTTATTTTTCTAGGGATTGAGGTTTCGCACTCTGGTAAGGAATATTATATCTCTCAACTAAATATATACTCCTCTGAGTAGGAGAAGGAAGTCGTTAAGGACAGCAACATGGTCTTCAAAGCACAACTTTGACTTCTCTTTTCTATAAAAATATTTAATGAAAAGTTATATGTGTATATTTTTATGAAAGTAATTTTCAAGACAAATCTATTGATATGATTTTCACATATACAAACTTAACTACTTAAAAAGTTATTCATGATTTATGTTCCCATTGTTTGACCCAAAGCTTGTCTAAAATTGTTTCTTTTTCCTATACGGAGGGAGTACATGATATGATTGCTCATTCTTGCATTACTAATCACCACACAACCGCCACACCTATGGATTTTCACTTGCAGCTAGGTCCCACTTATGGTATACCTCTTTAGGATTCCACTTGATATCGGCATATAGTGGGAAGTCTTGTTAATCTCATTGTTACTAGGCCTAGCATTGATCATGCACTCCATATTTTGAGTCGGTTTGTGTGCTCCAACTAACGTTGATTTTGGGCTTCTACTTCATGTGTTCCAATACTTACATGGAACATTCTCTAAATGTTTACTCTATTCTCTCATGCTTATACTTGGACTCCACTTGGGCGAAAGTGACCAACACATTACTTGGTCCATCACAAGATATTGTATTCTTCTTGGTTCTTTCCATTCTAGTTGTATCCCACTCTAGTACAAAACAAACTTTGTGCACTTGCTACTACTATTGAAGGATTGTATGGCTTCAATGCTTGTTGGCTGATTTTGATATTTCTTATGATGTCGCCACACCTCTTCTTTGTGACAATACACAGTTGCCATCCAAATTGCCAATATCCTATAAACTATGAACTTAACAATTGGTGTCGATGCCTTCTTTACCTCGTCTCATTATCATTAGAAAATTATTGCACTTTAGAATATATGTGTGCCTTCTAAATTCTCGTTAGTTGATTTTTCACTAAAGTGTAAGAGTACCATCAACTTCACTTGATCAAACTCAGTGCTTTAGATCGTCCACTTTCACCTTGACTTTGAATAAAATGTTAAGTATGTGAAGGTTTATCTAATATAGGCCCATTTGGCCTCCTATATATAGTCACATCCATTTGTTGGATTGTCTCATTCTCTCTGATCAAAAGATTAATAACAATAGTTTTTATGATATTAGATCTAGATTAGAAAGCAACAAAGCCAAATTATCAAATGCTCATCTCCTTCCTCAAACTGTCGAACAGAACCAAATGTCCAAATTGCAAATGATTCTATAAACCATGAACTTACCAAACACATTGGTGTCGATGCCTTCGTTACCTCTCATTGTCACTAGAAAACCATTGCTCTATTGTATATATGTGTCTTTTTAAGTTCCCGTTAGTTGATTTTTCACTAAAGTGTAAACTAAAGAGTAGCATCGTCTTAACTTTATCAAACTCAATACTTTAGATTGACCACTTTCACCTTGACTTTGAAGCATGTGTTAAGTATATGAAGGTCATCTAATATAGGCGCCTCCTACATATAGTCACGTCCACTATTGGAATGTCTCATTCTCTCTGATCCTCAAGATTAGCAACGATAGCTTTTGTGATATTGGATCTAGATTAGAAACAAACTATAATAACTTCTGTGATATTGGATTTAGATTAGAAACAACATCTAGCGAGTTGGATCCATGCCTCTTTCTGCTGGTAGATCAAGCGATTTGGATATTTTGCAGGTGGTGTTGCCGCCCCACATGGAATCCGCTATGAACCGTCGACTCTTACAGTCTTACAACCATGCGGGTAACTTCATCAACAACGCGCTCATCATCATCAATGACGAGCATACCCGTGGAGCATATGTATGCAATACTGACCCTATTGATGACTTGCCTTCAATGACGCGTAAGTTCTGCTTTATGTTTTCCTTTCTTTCTCCTGTGTAGCATCCCTTATAATGATCTGCCTCCTATTGATAATCTGAACTCTAATCTTTGAGTCTAGCAAAGTACAATTGCCATCAAGAAGTAGAAGGTGACTTTGGATTTGGACTAGCAGAATTTGTCTTATATTTGTATTCGAACTATGACTGTGTGATATTTTGATCTTGAAAAAACATATGAACTATGATTATGTGATATTTTGATACTGAAAGAACATGGACATCTAAATATGTTTTTATCATTGCATTAGAACCTCCTATATTGTATATATTTGTAAGTGCAGAAACTAAATTGTGTAATCTCCTTTATCTAGTGTCAGGCAAATAAGAAAAATGTTAAGATCCCCATTGTCCTTTAGGGTCTGTGTTAGTTTATTATGGTGACCATGTCATGTCGAACATAGGTTGAAAAGGTAGTATCGAAAGAAGCGGGAAAGCAAAATGTGTTGATCTAGGATTAAGTATTACCTGATTTTTTTATTGATTTTATCATCTTTATGTGCATTGTCTCAATATATGTATTTTGAGCTAGTTTTGCCTTTTCCTTTTGTATGTTACTGTCTTGACATTCTTTGTTAAAGGCATTTTACTATCTTGTTTCGCAAGGCTATTTGTTATCAGGTTCAGATGTGGACCCACCAACATCCTTCTTTTTAATGGGTTTTGTTATAGCCTCTATATTTAGTTATCGTGTTTTGGTTTCTCCGTGCTAGTTATACAGAATCAGTGTGGTTTTCTAACAATTTTGTACATACATATTTGGCCATTTGCACTTGTTCTGTTTTGATTGGTTCAAAAAAGAAATTGACTGAGATACAAACAAAAATCAACCGCCTGATGAGTATACACTTCCTTGTTAATTTGCAGATATTCTTGATGGGCTGCGTGCACTTTCAGATGATGTTGCTATCCGTCTTATCCAGGCAGGAGACGAACCCTTTCTGATACCACAGACCCATCTGAATGCTCTGAATTTCTTGGAGATTACCTAGCCTGCTGTTGGTGGTCGTCGGGCGTCGTCAGGCGGCTTAGGTGCGGTTGGCCGTGGTCGGGGCAGTTGGGCTAGGTCGGGGTGGGGGCTCCATGACCGGATTTGGTGCTCGGAGCTCGAAGCTATGGTTTGGATTCGCCGGAGGGGAAGAAGAAGAGAGGGGAAGTCCGACGAACTCTAGGGCGCCGCGGCGGGGGCGCGACGAGGATGACGACGGGCATGACGAAGACGAAGGAAGAGGACGACGACGAGGCAAAGGCAAGGGGCGGGCCTTTCTTGGGCCGGCCCACCTCTAGGTGGTCAGCGTATAACACGCCCATGATTTGCCAATTGCCTACGAAGAATAGAATACTCCTGCATTATAAAAGACGCTTTATTGATGATTTATGAAATGAAGGATCTTGGCTGTTAGCTGTCATCTGACAGGATATATACCGATCTTGGTCTAAAATATCTCTGATGCCAGGTTCATGTACATACAGCAGCAGTAGAGTGGATGCACGTAAGTCCTCGCAACAACTGTACTTTAATTTTTTTTAAAAACAGATATAATCGATGAGATGGAGGGAGCTCAACCCAAGGCGTGCGACGACCTACATACGGCTACGGCGCAAGATCCGGCCGCCCTGGAGGCTGCAGCTTTGCACATGCCAAATGGGCTCGGCTGGGATCCACACCACACGCACCATGATCCCATCTCAACCACATGATCCCAAATTGGATTCCCAATCAAATCACACGAATACACTGAATCAATCAATTACAGTAGCTAATCAATCTCAATGCCTACGAGCAAGTTGTTGTAAGATTTTTTTTCTCTCCAACATGCAAAAAGGTTTGCACTGTACTATGGAGGAGTGAAAAGTTTGTTTTGTTACAACGACGCCCTCCTAGCGGACTTTGGCTTAAGGGATTACCACTAGAAAATTAATGAGACGTGGCGTGTGTGAGAGAGGAAAATAAGAGCAGACGTGAGACCGACGGTGAGACTGTGGTGTGACGGTCAAGCTGACACGCTCCTGATCGAGTCCCAACAATACTACAAGATTCAGATAACAGAAATTCTACTACATCTGCATCATATCCTACCGACAGTTAGTTTCTTCGCTGTGACAGAAATTGGTTTTGCTTCTTTTACATGATCCGATCGAGGACGTCTCGAACCTCTGCTCATGATCTCTCTAAAACGATTTGTGCACCAAAAGAAGGCCAACCAGCGTGGCCACGTCGCTGGCTGGCCTCGGCCGTCCGATCGGCCGGATGAACGGCTCAGATCGGGCCAGTCCCGGCCATTTTTCAAAAAGGCCCTCGACCTTTGACGAAATCCAACCACAACCCAGCCCCATAATCATCTCTCGCTCTCTCATCTCTCCCGCAACGGCGCGTCGCGGGAGGGCACCGGCGGCTCCGCCGCTCCCGTCCCAGCCCTCGCCCGTGGCTCCGCCTCCGCCCCTCTTCTTCCTCTCTCTCTCCTTCTCCCTCTCTTCCCTCACGCGGGCAGTGCCACGACGTCCCCTCGCCCTCTCCTGTGGCGCCCCCATCTCTTCTTTGCTCTCTGTCCGTCGCGGCCAGGCGACGGCGGCAGCGCACGCCCTCCTCCTCTTTAGCCCTCCATTGCCTGGATCGCAGCGCATCGCGCGGCGCTGCAGCCCTGGCAAACAGCCTCGGCTAGGGCGGGCCCCACGCGAAGGTGACACGGTGGCGCGGTGCGAGCGCACGGCAGCCCCGGCATCGCGTCCTCAGTAGGGCGACAGGAGCTCCTGGCTCGCTCACGCGACATGGGGGCTCCAGCAGCGACGGCCGCCGACGCCGCAACAGCAACGCCCGCGCCTCCGCCGTCGCTCTCGCACGGCAGCAGCTGCACCAGCGCCTCTGTATGCTCTTCTTTTTTTTTTTTCTTTTTATTTTGTCATCTATTCCCAATCGATATGCACACAGCACATGTAAATAAAATATATGTGCAGTTAGATGTCAATAGCAATTATATAGCCTTCTGAATTTTCTTTGTAAAATTTATGTGATTGCCTCCTGTTTAATACAAAATTGTATTTCCCTGCTTCACCGGTATTCTATTATGTTGTTCAGTTACTTTTTGTTATTTGTAACAGAATAATCATCATCCTATTGCTTTCCTAAATTATCCTAATGAAATACGCGGCGGGCGACCATGGAGGCCTGGTCTCCCTGCTGGGCGTGGGAGTTCATCACTTATCTATTAATAATCTGCTAAACAATTGGTTGAATCAAGCATTTGATTATTGGTTCTTTTGTTGCCATAGAATAAATAAAATATCATTATTTTTCACTAATCTGAGATATACCTTACCTATCAGTGGTGAATTTTGATTCTACTCCTAGCAGTTGTATTGTTTTCAAGCGGCTAGCCATGCCTTCAGTATGATCCGAAAAGTGCAGTAATAGCACAGCATCAGTACCTCAATTTAGTACCCTGCAAGGTATCTTTCCTAGCTCACGTTTTATGTATCAAGTTTTCCTACTTTCACTTTCGTATTTGTAGGTACACTCATTTCGTTTGTATGTCTTATTACATCTCATGATGATTTTTCAATAGGTGCCAAATGTCCATGCGAAGCCTGGGAAACTCCTAAAGTAAGTATGAAAATTTTGTTTCTTTACTATTTTAAAAATATGCCAAGTCAATTGTGAAAGTTAAAATTAATGAAATCTGAAAATTGTCATGTTCACAATGGATTTTGATACCTAGAGGATTTAGGGACCCTTGAATCTCAGGGATAATATTAGCTCTAAAATATGCTCACAAGAATAAGCTTGCATATGTATTTGCTTAGGCATTGGTTCCAGGTTACACTAATTTACAGCTAACAGTTGGATCAAAGATAAAGCTTCTTCTATTAATAATGATTACTGTGCAGCCTCCTAATTATTGGACCATGAGTGAGAAGAAGGTACCAAGAGTTGTGTTAGTTGTTTATTTGTGTTCTCTGAATTTCACAAGTTAAGCATCAGTATTTGGGTTCTGTGATTTTTGGAAATTAAGCATCAGTATTAGTATAATTCTAGAGGTATAATAATTATGTTACATAGTATGGTAAGAGTGATCTTGGTAAGTCTCCACAATTTGCTTGGGTTCACTGCATTCTTTTTCAACTGTATACCAATTGATGCTTTTGTTTGCCGCATGAGTAACACTTGGGTTACCGTATGATTTATGTTTGATTTCCTACAAGGTTGATCGCTAGAATGAACTATCACAAAGTTTGAGACTTGTAGTAAAATGAAATAACTGTTTTTGTTAGATTTTTCAGTTGTTGGTACAGGTGCTACTAATACATAGTAACAATTTTGCTGCACAAAGGCAGTAATGTTGCTTTTAAAAAAAAATTAGTATGATTGATATGTACTCCAAAGTTTCATTTAAGCACACAGCCATTCTCTGCAGTACAGCGCACTTTGTGCGATAGCAACCAGAGCATCTATGTGTTCAGTCAGGTTAATTTAAAGTTTTTGTTTTTAATTCTCTCAACCATTCCTTACTTGTATAACTTAGTTGTATAGGGCCTGGTCGAACAAGCACATGAATTAGTCTTGGGTCTCGGCGACAGCATAGAACCAAGCTTCCATTTTTAATGTGGCGAGGGAGAAAAGGAATCAGACAGCAAAGAAAAGGAAATACAAACATGGCCAGGTAGATAGGATTATCTGGAAATACATGAATACATTTTTGCTTAAGCAGGTAGATAGGATTATATCGACTAAGATTTTTGAGTTTATTCAAAGTTAGCTCCGATGGTTGACAAGGATCTAAATTTTCATTAGCCTTTGATCACTGCAACTTGACAACTACTAATGCATGGGTGGTTTGATAGATTATTACTGGAACCAACAAATATACATGAAGAGTGAAACTCATGTGTTGTGCTTCTTTTGCAGAGTTGAAGAGAGAACCTCACAAGGCCAGTAGGATAACGCATCAAGCACTTGCCGCGCTGCTTGGGGCGCCCATCACCAAGCACCCCACTGTTGTGAGTACCAGTGCCGTCCGCTTCAATACTTTTGTTGTTAGTTACTCTACCTCCCGGTTAATTTACATGGACTCTCCGATTATTGCCGTGTTTACAGTTCGGAAGGCTGCTTACTGCGGGAATCGTGTTCCTTTCTGCAACATAAGCATTTCTTCCTCCCTAACCAAATTGTAAATTATCAGAAGGCGTTGTAAAGATTTTGGCAACATCATTTGGCTTCAAACTTGCATCATTGCATATTGCTAGTTGAATTAGGCTCTGGTTAGTCTCCAACATCTGCCTGAGATTGGGACCATGAGGATCTACAACAACATTAACTCGACAGGGCTGCAACGGGTTGCTTGTGCTGTGGTATGGAATACCACAGTTACAACATTGGACATGTCAAGTGTCCCACTAAAGTCCAATTCTACATTCAGAGAAGACAACTGCTTTGATGGTGGTGTTCTGGTGAAGCATTTCCGAGAGTAGAACAAAAGCTTGTGCTGAAAACATTCTTCTGGAATTCCACCTGCTTCACGCTTGAGCCAGGGCCTAAAAGTGAACAGAGAAGTTGCAATCCCTGAATCTGCCATTCAATACCATGGAATAGGATGTTTCTCAAATTCTTGTTGTTCTCTTTGTACTCCACAAAGTGAACAAAATTAGCTTGCTGCATATAGTTTTCAGAAGTCTGATTATGGCTGTTCATTGTTAATTAGTGCTCATGAGTATTGCCTTGAGGTTTTGCAAGTGCAGAAAGATAGAACTGCAAGACACGAGGTACAATGCTGGTTGATGTACGGACGACACTGAATGAATAAAATACAATGGTTCAACAGATATGGTGATGTTATGCCACTAAATGATTTTTAAGTGATACAGATTTTGTTCTTTGCTTTCCTCTGTCCTTATAATACACTCAACAATTGTGATTCCAGTTTATCCGGCCTTATAGCTGCTGTTGCACTGAATTGGCTCCTCGCCAACATGGAACAAAATGACAGCTTCATCATTTTGCAAGATATGCGCGAAATTTTATTTATCACATCCATCTTAGTCCCAGGAAACACATATCAGCTTCTTCACATGCTTCATCGTTTCACTCTATGCCTTACTTATTATGTTGTTACTTTGACTATGCTTAGTTCTTGAATCCATTTCACAACAAATAATTATTTGCAGTGCAAAATATCACGGTCCTACTGGCCATAAGCGGCAACGCCGCGATCTTTTCTAGTGATAATGACGATTTACGCTACGCCGACGGTGTGAATTGAGTTGACAGCTCCATATATAAGCACCGCCCAAAATTGAAACATCCATACGTACTGTACAGGTGCGTGGTGACAGGTGCGTCACGCAGGCACGAGGACGGCGACCGGGCTTCGACAAGCTGCTACACAAAAGCTGAGGTGCTCGTCGACCACGAGGCCACTTGCTCCCTCCTGAGCAGCGAGGCCCACAGCGAAGCGATCGGCCCCCTGTCGCGGGCCGTGTCCGCTCTACTCCACACAACTCTCCAGTCTCTTTGACGAGAATTTTTTAACATGATGAGGTGCACGATCTAGTCCATGCGCGCCTGCCGCCCACCTCTATAGTCTAATATTTTCTAGCTTAGAAATAACTCACTCATCCGCTCTCGAGTGCCTCTCGATAAATTCCTTTCTCTAATCATAACAGTACTGGGTGGCTTCTAGTTCTTGTCTAGCTTAGGAGCTGTGTTGGTCGGGCGTGAATTGTTGATATTCTTGAGAGAAAAAGAAGTCATGTACTATGAAGTTGTACTTGAAGATTATAATTTTCAAATAAATATTATTGTATTTATCAAGCTCATATGTAAAAACATAATTTTCTTTATGTTTGTCCTAGATTTATAAACAAAAATATGTAACACCTATAAATCCTATTGATTTTATAGAATTTGCCTTTTAATATGTTTTTTTTATTTATTTATTATATCCTAAAACCCTGTTTAGTTTTCATAAGTCGGTGACTTATTAAGTTAGGTGACTAAAAATCAACGAGTTATAAGTCATGCATGTTTGGTTGTAAATGACTTATAAATCGTTCTACGCATACAAATATCCATAAAATGGGTGACTTATAAATTTTACAGGATTGAGCGTTTCTACCCCTATTTTGAAGCCCGTGTGTGATTTTGCCCTCATTTTTTTAACTTTATGATTTTACCCCTACAATTTTAAAATGAAAGAAGAGTTTACCCCCTGGTTTGATAAGACCTTATAACGGTGTTAACTTTTGGACAAATGGACAACTTTACCCTTCTTTATGTTTTTGCCCCTGTCTGCGCGGGCCCTCATCACTAAGCCACTGAAATGTGGACCCCACTTGTCAGCACCTTCTCCTACCTCCCGATCCGCCATGGCCGACATGCGGGGGTCGAGGAAGGGGAGGCCTTGGCGGAGATCCTCTCGAAGCCGGAGGAGAGCATGAAGGAGGCGGTGGTGGCCTCGGCCTGAAGCGCGGCGAGGGAGCATGCGGGGGCGACGGACTCCGCCTGGGAGCGGCGAGGGCGTCGGCGGAGGCGGCGGACTCCTTTGGGAGCGCGAAGGACCGCGGCAGCGGTGAGCTCGTCCCGCTTGCGGAGCACGCCTGTGTACGAAGGCCTTGAAGCGGGTGACGCGGGACTCGGCCTCCGCGAGGGAATCCTCGGCCGCGCGGCGAGGCGGCGCTCCTCCCCGAAGCTCGCGGCCAGGGCCCAGCCCGCCGCCGCGCTGGGCATCGGAGGACTGTGGGTGGGGTTGGGATTGCGGTAGGGTTTTGTGGGAGGAGGTGGAAAAGGTGGAGGGCGGTGGGAGAGGGTCCTCGTCAACGCCGGAGGTCCGCCGACCCCTAGGACCGCCGCCCCAGGTCCGCCGATGGCCGCCGGGAGGGCCGCCGGGAGGAGGAGGTGGGAGGAGCACGGAAGGTTTTTTTTTTTTTTTTTTGGCCTCGGGGGCATTGTTGTCTTTTGGCCCACCCTGTTTTTTCATTTTTATTTTTTAGCCCTTTAATAAGAGTTGTCTGCGAACGGTGTTACGTAGTAGGGGTAAACGGAGCTTCATTTCAAAAAAAAAAATGAGGGCAAAATCAAAAAGTAAAAAAAAATAGGGGTAAAATCACATTTTGAGTCCGGAATAGGGGCAGAAACACTAAAACCCCTAAATTTTAAGTAGGTTTACCAACTTATGGCTTATAAGTCTTCTATAATAAGTCACTGTTGTTTAGAAAAATAAGTTAGGTTTTCGGCTTTTCAACTTATAAGCACGTGACTTATGACTTATTTTTAAACAAAAAGGGCCTAATTATGTACTATAAGTGTTCGTTTCAAATTGTAGTTCACTTTTAACTTTTCTATAAATTCATTTCTTTTCACTATGTATCTAGACATATTGTATAACTAAGTGCATACCAAAACAATGTATCTAGAAAAGCCAAGTTGAACTACAATTTGGAACGGAGGAAGTATTTAGTTAAGATTAAAAATGTTTGACATTTTGGAAAGTGAGAATGACACTATTTACGAGATGGAGAGAGATTTTTTAATGTAAATAGGTAAAAGAAAATTCAAAACAATAGTATACTGTACAAATTCCAACACATGGAGACACGTGGACGTTTATAAAAAAAAAGGAAAAGAGATGACCCATGAAAACGAAACCATTCCTAAAATTTCCAATAAATGAGCCCCGAAACCGTAAGCTAAAGGGCCAATAAGCAAAAACGAAACGACGACCACAAACAAAACAGCCGCGTCCCCTCTTTCCCTTGTTGCCGCCTATCTATCGCTTTTGCCTCCGCTTTGCTTTCATAAAAGCCATAACTCCCGGCCGTCCATTGCTCCCCTCCTCCCCGGCCTCCCCTTCCCTCCCCGCCGCCGTCTCCGGCGACCGTCAGCCTCGTCGTCCATGGCCTCTACAAGCCCTACTCCCGCCTCCCTCTCGACGCCCCTGCTCTCCGACTCCATCGCACCCGCCAACGTCGCCAACGGGCACGCCACCAACCACCGACACCACGGCGACGACAGCGACGGCGCCGCCTCCGTGTGCGACGACGGTGGCGGCGACCCGTTCGCGTTCCTCCGGAGGACCGGCCTCCGCGGGACCGTGGGGCGCCGTCCCCGGCCGACCCGTTCCGGAACGGCACGCCGTCGTGGGGCGGCGGCGTGTACGCGTGGGCGAGGACGCTGCTGCTCCTGCCGGTCGCGGCGGTGCGGCTGGTCATGTTCGGGCTCGCCATCGCCATCGGGTACGCGGCCACGTGGGTGGCTCTCCGCGGCTGGGCGGACACGCGCGGGAAGCCCCGGGAGGGCGGCGGGCCTATGCCGGCGTGGCGCCGCCGGCTCATGTGGATCACGCGGATCTCCGCCCGCTGCATCCTCTTCTCATTCGGGTCAGTTGCTGGATCGATCACTAAACGCGGTTACATGCTTGGATTGGATTGGGTCTGGATCGTAAACTCGGTCTCGTTTTGATTTGATCCAAAATCTGGCATCGCTTTAATTTCCGGCTACCTGTTTTTTTTTTAAATTAAAAAAATAATACTAGATGATTAGATTTGTGTGGCGAGATGGGGCTTTCTAATCCTGTGTGTATCGATCACGCGGTTGTGCGATGCGAGTTGGTTTGCTGCTGGATTTGGAGGGTTGCTGATTCGCAACACGTGCGGTTTTGTTGGGAGCCCCTCAATCATGTGGTTGGTGGGACGATGCTGTAGCGGAAGCTGAATGTCCGTGCCGCGGATGTGTTTATGGCGTGTTGGAGCAAGCTCACCTGCATGAATTGCAGCTTTGATTGAAGAGACCAGTAGGAAACGAACGGGTAGAAGCCGCTGTTGGACCATTCGTACAATTCTTCAGCTAGCTTACATCTTCTGGAACTGAAGAGAGCGATAACGTGTGCACAGTTCAAACTGAGATGCCATGTGCAAGTGCATGCTGAAATCAACTTGTGGGGTTGTACCATGCTGCAAAATGGGGATTTCTCCTGTGGTCCTTCCATCCGTTGCATTGATTTCAATAGCCCCAAATGTTGGGCTTCTCTATACTGAATGAAAATCGTGGGCAATTTCTCTGCACTGAAAATATAGCAAAGGATAAAACAAACGTGACTATGGTTTTGTTTGTGTCTTAAGCTTTCAGAATCGCTTAGGAATAACAAGCAGTTGATTCAAAACTTTAATGCATGACAATGAGTGCCATCTTCTTTTCCTATATGTATTTACTTTCAAAACTTAGTTTCTTCTAGCCATGAAATTTCTTTGTGCTCTGCCTCTTTGCTGCTTGTTTACGCTGAGTTGATCTGAGTATTTGGATGTGTACTCTTTCTCAGAGTATCTCTTCTTGTGATGCTAGTGTACACTCTCTGATCATAGTTGGGCACTCCGCCTTCTTTTTGTCAGGTACCATTGGATCAGAAAGAAAAGGAAGGCCTGCTCCTAGGGAACTCGCACCTATTGTTGTTTCCAATCATATCTCGTACATAGAACCCATATTCTTCTTCTATGAATTGTTCCCAACCATTGTTTCGTCCGAGTCTCATGATGCCCTACCATTTGTTGGAACAATTATTCGAGCGATGCAGGTATGCATATTTCCATTTTCCTATGATAGCATCAACATTTTCCAAGTTTCTTCTAATACAGCTTTTCCCAGGTCATATATGTTGATAGATTCACGCCAGCTTCTCGGAAGGCTGCTGTAAATGAAATAAAGGTGAGAACGGTTCCTCTCATACACATAGCTTCTCATCCTTTTATTAATTTATTATGTGATCACTTTGTTGACTTTATTAAAACTGTTGCATTGTATTTTGTCACATGTTAGCCACCCCCATTGCTTTATGTAACCTTTAAGACTTTAAGTTATTGAATATCATTTCTCTACATTGACTTAAATATATGGAAAAGGTAACAAGCTGAAAAGGACATCTACAAGCTACTCCTTGCAGTTGCCTTCTCTACAGATCCTTTTAATTTCATTTGCAGCAGACATCATAATTGATTATAAAATCAACACCAGACAACTTGTCCTAGAATAACATGATTGTCTTTTAGTTATTTGTTCATATGGTACATACTCTCTAGGATGTCCTTTCAGAGAAAGGCAGCTTGCAATAGCTTTCCGCGGGTCCTGTTATTCCCTGAAGGCACCACGACAAATGGGAGATTCCTGATTTCGTTCCAACATGGCGCATTCATACCTGGCTACCCTGTTCAACCTGTTGTTGTCCGTTATCCACATGTGCACTTTGATCAATCATGGTGAGCTTTCTATTGATATTCTTTTCAATGTACCGTCATCTTTGTGCCTCATCATTTTTAAAATTTTATCTGTACAATGGTTTGTGTTTCAGGGGGAATATTTCGTTATTAAAGCTGATGTTCAAGATGTTCACCCAGTTTCATAATTTCATGGAGGTATGCATAGCCTGCTGAATTTGCCCTGAGAAATGTCTGAACTCTCTCACCGATTATGCCTTTTTGCTTTTTTATCTCTTGCAAAATTAGCTCATTTTATTGATCATGTAATAATATACAGGTAGAGTACCTTCCTGTTGTCTACCCTCCTGAGATCAAGCAAGAGAATGCCCTTCATTTTGCGGAGGATGTAAATATGTTCAACTCAAACAAATTTATCCTCTAACATCCTGTGTGTTTCACTAGCAGTGTGCTAATATGTTCTCCCTACACCTTTTCATTCTTGCAGACGAGCTATGCTATGGCACGTGCCCTCAATGTCTTGCCGACTTCCTATTCATATGGCGATTCTATGATAATGGCACGAGCAGTAGAAGCTGGAAAGGTAAAAAGGCTAGCTATGCATACCTATGAATTCCCGATCACTTGCTCTGACCCTTTTTTCGCTAGATCATTTGCCTTCCCTCAAAGGAAATATGCCCCTAATAAGCTGAGTTTATATTTGCAGGAGAACTGCTCAAATTACATGGTAGAAATGGCTTGGGTTAAAGATGTAAGTTTTTCCTTGACTACATTTTTTTTTATATGTGTTTGCTTTTATGCGAATGCTGATGTTATCAAAACCCATCAGGCAATAAAAAGTAGATTGTGCTTATTTCCTACAAGAATAGTTAGTTATGCATTAGTGTACTTGTATGTAGTGTTCAATTCCTTTTATCACAACAAAAGCGTTGAATGAAGTACTGTATTGTTGTCTTTCAGATTTATGGTGTAAGCACAGCAGAAGCAATGGAACTATTGGAACATTTCCTGGCTATGAATCCAGATAGCGAGTAAGGCTCCTCATTCCTTAATGGAGAACTTCCATCATGCTTTACTAAGTCAATGTACTTCTATTGATTCATGATTACTTGATAAGTAATGCCATTTAAACATTGCAGTGGACGTGTGAAAGCACATGACTTTTGGGCTCATTTTGGTCTGGATTGCAGTCCTCTGTGCAAGAAGGTACTGAGACAATAACTACAAATGCTATTGGCTTAACTGGATTCCCCTCTTTGCTGAACTTGCAACTCTTTTTCCAGATATTTCACTACTTCGATTTAGGCATTAAGGAATCGACACGTTCCGTCAGGTATGGACCTTAATTCAATTGAATTTTACATCTGCCCTGGTTCTTCGCAGTTTGTACATATTTCATTAGTGCTAAGGTTTCTAGGTTTATCATGTATGCAGTTCTTGGTTGGGTGCGCGCACCTGAGGAAGCAACCATTGTTCCAGGGTGCTTGTGAGACCGCCTTTGAGAAGTGCAGGGATCCTGAAACATCTGAGATCTCCAGGGCACAGCTAGCTGATATCCTGCGGTTAAGCATGCTACTGCCGTCTGATGATAAGGTAAGATCCCCATTGCCCCTCTGCTACAGCAAGTACCGCTGTTTCGCCACCATGATGTCAAACTCATCTGACCATGTAACCTCTTGACAGATGGTGGAGCTGTTTAAGACATTTGACATAGATGGTGACGAAAAGATCAGCAGGGACGACTTCATGACCTGTCTTGGGAGGTTCCCGTTCCTGATTGCGTTCTTTGCAGCCCCGATCAATGGGGAAGTGTACATTGAGATAGTCTGAATGCCTGAAGCGAAGGCAATGCCGTGTAAGAGTAAAGGCTGGAGCTGCCAGTGCCAGGCGCAGGCAGGGGATCCCTCCGTTTATGCAATGGGATGCCCACCGGGGCTCCTCCACTTAGAAACAAAACCAAGTGGCTGACCAGTATAGTGCGTCGATTTTGTTTTGTTTAGTTGCTTCGTTCAAATATTTATATTACCATTACGGAAATCTGTTGTGAGATACGCGTTGGACTAGTAGATTGTCGATGGAACTGAGAGTGCACATAGAAAGCATTTGTAATCTGATGAACTGTAAGAAAACATTTTTGAACAAACAATGACTCTGTAACGTTAAGCTGTGTTGATTTTTGTTAGCTGTGCACTTCGGCGAGTTGAACGTTTAGTCCCTCCCTTACATGTTATGAGTTGGCTGTTAGGTTTTTACAGATACAAACTGTGTATTAGAAGCATACCTACATGACTACATACATAACAAAACATACACATATCTAGATACTTAACTTTTTTTAGAAAAGCCAAAACGAAAACATACACATTGAGATACTCTTTTTTCAGAAAAGCCAAAATGATGCTCCAACAAAATCGGAAACGTTGTATTGTGATTAGAACAGGGCGACAAATAAAATCACATTGCATGGGGCTATGAATGAAATCACATTTCATTGCATGAGGCCATCACTTCGACAGCATCTGTTTCTACACTTTATTCGCTGAGGTTATTTACATACATCCGGCAAAGTAAAACGAAAGAAGCTCAAAATGGGGATGGCTCAAGTTGACTAAACGCAGACACTGCCTCCGCAAAAGAAACCATTTCTTTACAGTATAATGCGTCTCTTATCTCTCTTTTTTTTCCTACTTTTCTGTTGAAGGTATTTTTACATGACGATGCACTTACTATCTTTCTTCGATTCACTTCTCGTCGGAGGTGGGACGTTGGACCTCTGCAAGGATGATCAGTGTTCAGACCCATCAGTCAGCAGCCACAGAAGTAGTAAGCAGTCACCAGGAAAAATGAAGTGAACGGTACAATAATAGGACCAAGAGAACCCATGTGATACTCAACCGAGTTCAAAGCATGATAAAAACCTGAGCACAACATGCTATGTAAACTGGCACCTTCAACTTAAAGAGATGTTCCAAACAAAACACATAAATTTTTCTGTCTACTGCAAACTAAAGTGACCATGCATTCACATAACACCATCACTTCTGCCTGTCCAGTTGAGGGGCATGAAGAACCATTCATTGTTGGTATCAAGTGTACTGAGGGAAAACAGGTAACTTTCAAGCAGTTTAATCTTTAAAGACCTCCCAGAAATACGCACAAGTTTGAATACAATAGCTACTTTAGGATTCAAAACCAGGGCAAACATGGTTATTTCAAGACAATAGATTGCAGTCATGTTTGAATCCAGAAGGATCATCACAGACAGCAAGTTGATAAGTGCTACGTGGTAATGTGAAATGAGGTTTTGATGGCAGTACAAGTATACATTTATATACAGATACAAAGAAAAACGTACCCTTGGACCAACAACAAGTCCTGGTCGGCCAGATTGAGGTGGTTGGTGCTGCGTCTGAAGTGGTTGTTTGCTGCTGCTGCTGCTGCTGCTGCTGCTGTTGTGGTGGTGGAGCTTGAAACCTTTGTGGTTGCGCTCAAACTCCTGTTGTTGAAGTGCTATGGCTAGCTCCAGATCAGAACTGCAAGTCCAATACATCAAATAGTCAAAAGTTGAAGAAAGTTATGGCGCTTTGGTTAACAGCAACAATCAACAGATCAGAAAAGAAACTATAGCTTCAACTGGCATATCATTATAACCCAACTGACAGACATTTTCTGCACAGTACCATTCATACATGATTGGCATGGTTGCAGAAATCCAAACTAGAAATGTTGTACACACCCACAAAAAAAAAAGCGCATTTGAGAAAAACAGGTAGGATGAACATACTTTCCAGAAGTGGAGTTGTCAAATTGAGCAAGATAATCCTGTGAACAAAGATAAATTTGAACTAGTTAACATTAATGTACCTAATAAAAACTACAGCTGTTTATTGATGTTATACATACAGCAGTACTCGTCATAGCTTGCTGTTCATTCCATGAATCATTTCTTGGAGTTTCAGCCTTAAATGGTGCGAAGTTGCTAGTAAGAAAAACCCCATCTCCATTCACCTAATGATTGTCGGTTGAGAATGAAAAGGATCAGTAAAGATATTGATGTCAATCGAGAATTAAATAATCACAGGAGTTAACATACCTCATCCAACCTTTGCCATACCAAATCAGTTTGGCTTATAAAACCTTGATCAGTTGCTAGGAGGTACAGACTTCCATTGTACTGCAGAATAAATATAGATAAGATATAAAGACAACAGCTCAAGTTCAAGTACTCAAATACTGACAAAACTAGTAATACCTTGAACATAGTGTTGAAGTGATTATTACGGAAGAAGACACAAAGCTCATTTTCGTGAAGTCCCTCTTGTAAACAGAAGAGACTGCGACATTGAAATTTGACAATGTGATAAATGAGAATACAATTGAGAACATATATTTAAAAAGATTAGAAATATACCCATAGACAGTCAGCTGGTTGGCAGTGGTCTGCAGAAAATTATCAATCAGCTCCCTGAGAATAAATCAATTTAAGTGTGAAGTCAAATATAGTAATAATCATCGCATTGTACAAAGAGATTCACGCATGTACAAAAGTCAATAACGGGGCAAAAAGATCTCACATTGATGTTCTGTGGCCTTGTCATCCACGGAAAGGCTGCTTTCCCCAGTCTTGTCAGCCTGCTCAGCAAGAACCACCTCCCCCCTCATACACTGGCTCTTGATTTTCATACACCATACTTGTAGTTCCAAGTATGTGCTCTTCACCTTGGTATATTGGTTCACATTCCTGAATGCTTGAAGATAGAGGCTCAGAATTATCTAAAGAATCACTTTTCACATCCAGTTCTGTCACAGCATGACCTGAAACAGCTTCACAAGTTGCAACTGGACGAGCCACAAGCAATCTCAGTATCATTAGACTGACCATGACTTTGTACATCAAACTGTTCTCTGCAGGTTTCTTTATCACCTTCAACAAGAGTAGGAACAGCAGGTTGGTGGTCACTGGTAGCAAAGGATTCACTCGACGCGTACAAGAGGGAGTAGATTCTGAAGATTGAACAGGTATATCAAGGTCCCCTGGTAACATATTCTTCATTCCACTGTCCTCTGGTTCTTTAGATGTCAAAGTTTCTTGGGATTCTTCGGGCACAACTTCACTGCCATTAACAGCACCATTTGTGACTGGTAACACAGAGCCATCATCACTCACAACGTGATCACCATGTTCCTCTTTTTTTGCAGCCTCCACCACCTCAGGTGCTTCTAACTGAAAACTCTCACCTTGTGGTGTCTCCATGTTGGATGATGAATGAGTGTCAAAAGAAACATCTCCATCAATTGCATCCCCACTTTCAGCTTTGGATAGATTGAGGACCCTCATGAGTTCCTCTTCTTCCTCAAGGTCACCTCGCCTTTTATGTGCTTCAGCTGAGTTTGGGAGAGTATGTTCATCAAATGATCTTGCACGAGAAACACTAGGAGATGGAATCTTTAATGCTGCAGTTGTTGCCGCAGCAAAATCAACAGTTTCTTCCTCCACACGCTTATTTTCTTCTGTTGGTTTACCAGACTTGAATTCAGCAAGTCCAGAAGCAAGAGCATTGTAGGATTTCGATCCAATAGCTGTAGCAGTTTCAGTATCCTGAATAAAGACAATATGAATCAGCAGTAAGTAGGTGGCTTGCAGGTTGCAAAATAAACTGTATATTGAGAAAATTATGGGGTACTACCAAAAATAGTAAGGACTGTTCATTCTATGTGATTAAATGGCTGAGAAGAACAGAGATGATCTATTACAGGCAACAGGTCATTCATAACTATTGAATGCATCTTAGTGATTTCCCATATGAAAGCTTAGAGTAATAGAAAGTAATGTATCTGTAACATGTACATATTCATTTTTTTCCCAAAACGAGGAACGACACCATTTCAATCAGAAGTACAAGTTTACCGACAAGAATCAGATAACACGAGGAACGTGACATGGGCAGGCCCACCACCATACATATAACCTACAAACAGATCCGACGTGTACAGATTTTATATGGTCTATGTTCCTTTGTTCATATCGCTATTTGTCCGTGTCTACTGTTTGTGGTGAATAATTGCAGAGCTAACACAGAATGAATCCAACGAGTCTATAGGTGGGTTGTGAGAAGACAAGATAATATCTTCTCAAAAAAAAGAAGACAATATAAAAATGTTGCAGGTGAGTGTTGAAGAACAGAACTTTTTTGGGTCATATGTAATGTGGCAGAAGTGACAAGGAACAAGTATAATTGGCAGTAGTAAACAAACTAAATTCAACCCGTGTCGTGTACGCAGATATTTTGTCAAGATTATGCAGTGGACCTTGCATGTTAATTTTTGTCGAACCAAGGATAATCCCATTTCCAATCAATAAACGGAAAGCTTGCCTGTTAAATTGATGGGCACATTTCGAATTTTGACGGTTCCCTAACTGATGGACACAACCAGCAAGCTTAGAATTTTGGTGGTTTCCAAATACCCATATTATGGGACAACTTCTCTATGTAGATAAGTCAATAATTATGTGGATAAGTCTTTCCTAGTCAGTCAGTATTATGGGACAACTTTTAAGTCTTTCCTAGTGCAACCACGTGAAGGCGCAAGCTGCAACCGATTAATTGGAAATTATGTTTTTTAACTGCACTAGTCCTGTCAGAAGATGGATAATCCAGGTCTGCGCACGTGAGTATCTTAAAAGCGATCATTATGTAGACTACAATTTTAGGCAGACATAAATATCGATCCATAAGTGAATCAACAACACAGAGGCAGGTAATCAGAGACTAGGGTATGAATCCTAGACTAACAATTGCTTTACATAAGATAATAAACAAACCAAATTTTGGAAAGAATGCATGTGCACACGCACACAAAGACCTACCAAGCCAATGGCATAACCCAATTATGGAAACAAAGGCTTTCTACTAGGACTAAAGAATCAGTTGTATCAATTAAACTACAAAAACAGCACATAACTATGTCAGATGATGATTTAGACCATGGATTAGAGTGATAAAGTGAGTGCAAAACTTAGGAACACAATGACATGCACAACTTTAACTGACATCAGCAACATAACACAGGCCTATAGCATTTTTGCTAAGTGAAAAGGTAGCACACCTGAGGGTCCACAATCCATCCATGGTATAGCGGGATATCCAGAAGATCAAATATAGCACGTTCTCGGGTGAACTCAAAGTCATCAATCCTGCAACGTACACATCCCAGTAAGCATCAAAATGAACATATCATCACAGGCGCACGTGACAAACAACTAGTCAACAAGCCGAAAACCCTTACGCACTTCCTGAACATGACGTTCACATCAATGCCTGTCGCGAGGCGTGGGAGAAGATCAATGGCATCCGCGACGTTCTGCTCCCGGTTGCGAACATACCCCTCGTCCTTGTCCTATGAATTGCAACCAGTTCAAAACCATTAATACACCAAGAAATGCCACAAACAGCAACCCTAACTAGATTCCAGCCCACAATCTGCTGCTGCTGCATCCAACACAACGCCATTCCCGATTTCCCACACCGATCAACCCCAAACACGAACAACCCGATCTCGCGAGAGTTAGAGTCGAACCTGTACGGAGATGTTGGGATCGATCAGGCGCTCGGCCACGAGCGAGAGCAACTTCTGCTGCGACACCTCGCCCGCGTCAGGGTTCAGGCTGATCACATTCTTCAGCAATAGCACGTTACCTGCACACACGCGCGCACAGGTGGCATGAACATCGCGGGCGACAGCCAGGCACGCGGCGAACTCGCGAGGGTTCGGACTTCGGAGTCGAACGAGGGGAGGGAGGGAGCTCACAGATGGCGCGAAGCGGGCAGGGCCCGTTGTCGTTCTGGTAGACGATGGGCGTGCGTCGACCGAGGAAGTCGACGGCCCTCGTCCGGTGCATCACCTCGGGCGGCTCGGCGGGCTGGGGCAGGGGATCCGCCTCCGCGGCGCCAGGAGGGGCCACCGGCGAGGGAGGTGGGGCGAGGGGTCGGACGACATCATCGGGCGGATCTCCCACGCGTCCGCTCGCCGCGACGCGGAAGGGAGGAAGGGACGTCGCCGGAACCCTAACCCTAGGGCGACGCCGCGGGGTCGCCGCCGCAGGAGGAGGTGCCTGGCGCGTGCGTGCGGTGTCGACTGATTGGAGAAGGCGAGAACGGCGGAGGAGATGGGGGGGAGGGAATAGAATACGAGGCAGTGGGTGGGGGTCGGCTGGGAGAAGGTGGGCCGAGGGAGGGTGTATTTAGCAAAAGGGTAACCGCCTGTGATTTGCAGACCAATCCTTCGTTAGTGAGATTAATTTGGATTTGGTGCCATAACTTTGAGATTATTCCCTCTCCCCTTTGAAAAAAAAAATGAGATTATTTGGGCAGCGACTTTTGCAACTAACAAAGTTAACGAATCAAGTTTTTTTAAAAAAATAAAGTACAAGTACCTTTTGTGTCTTTGTCGAATATGTCCATTAGTTTTTGAGGGGGAAAAATGATATATATGCATTGATTATCCATATTTGTCAATAGCTAGAAAAACAGCTTCTAAAAGGAATCCAATGGCTAGTGAGATAGTGGTTTAGTGAAAGACCGCAAGAGACCTAGATCAACCTAGGGCTGGCCTGTGAGAGTGGAGGCGTTAGAGTGTCTCGAATGAGACAAGTAAACATAACCTAGTTAGTAATAAAGGAGTAACGATAAACGGTGGTTCCCACAAAAGGAATGTCATAAATACGAGAGGCGGACAAGGCAAGGGTGCTTTTGTTCTCAATCACATGAAATGTAGTGTTTTCCTAGGTTTGTTTGCCTACAGCATTCATTATCCATAGCAAGAACATAGAGATGTCGTCCATTTCGTTATTAATATGATGCCATGAATCAAATCTGAGAGGTGTGAAAAGTTCCTAAGGAGTTTTTTTAGCACCTAGTGGTAGGAAGATGAGGACCATTACGATTGGGAGCACGGTACATTATGGTTTGCTACCTAATAGAAGGAAAAGGTAACATGCAATGACAAGGTGGCACGCGAGTAAACCTTGTTTTTCTTGCCAAAAAACCTTTGATAGGTTAAGCAAAGTCCATGTAACTTTGGTTACTATAGAAGCCCCAACCATGACCTAAAACACAAAATTAAACACCTAGATGCGGTTTGGACAAAACATCTATCATCAAAATGAGTTAGTCGTCGTACCCGGTGACAAGTGGAAAAAAGATCTTTGACAACGAGTCATCACTAGCTACACACCGCGCAAGCGGACTTAGCTTGTGAATGGAGTCTTCAATGGAGTTGCATGAAACTAAACAGAAAGTGGAGCCTAATATATGTTACAAGTAGATGTCAAAATAGACCAATATATGCTACAAGTAGATGTCAAAATAAGAGCATTTTAGCACTTGAAAGATTCATACACCTTTCTTAGTGTGTTTGCTACTCTCCATAGACCAATATATGCTATATACATAGCAAAAGCATAATCCTCCGCCCTAAAATAGAAATCACTCGCTTTTCAGAAGTCAGCTTTTACAAAATTTGATTAATGGTATATAATAGAATATTAATGCTTATAATACATAAAGTATCATTAGATAGATCATTAAATATACGTTCATAACAACTTTTATAGGGATATAAATGCATATATCTATCTAGAAGAAACAAATCTACTTGTAATTTTAGAATAGTGGGAGTAGCTTTTGTTTTTCGCGACGATGAGATATATATGCATGAGTAGTTAGTAGCATAGTAATTTAGCAGGGGAAGGGAGTGGGAAGTACTTGAACATACTAGCTCCCAAGGAGGCCAAGACCTCCAAGTGGAGCAAGAACCCGCAACCCAGGTGACAACGAACACACGGGCTAGTTAAAGATGAAGAAACGGCAGCGCCGCGCGTAGAGACCGACCGACCTGACCATCTGGAAAAGGAGATTACACGACAGTGACTTGCCGTATGTGAGCACGCACGCTTGCTGTTCTCGATCTCGGCCGGTCACACGACGCGTCACATCGTCGTTTTCCTTGTTTGGCTGCACGCTCGCTCGCTCGAGTCTCTCTTAACACTGAAGGAAGAAGCAAGAGAGAGGACGGACGGACGACGCGCTTTCCATCGGGCCGGGCGTCGTCCAGCTTGGCCCGCCTAGTCGTGCTCGTCAAAGTCCAACGGACTCGCTCTCATCAGCCCGTACGTACGTTTCCTCTTGGAGCATCGTGCAAAGCTAGTAAGAGAAAATACCAAATCCTTGAGGGGCGACCAGGTAAAACTGCACACGCAGCACTCGCTATCCATCCATCTCCGGCCGGCCGGCCGTTGTACGGTGGTTGATCGTGGACCACCGGATCGGAGCGCACGGCGCCAGGGCAGCTGATGCCTGATGACCCCGCGCCGCTTCAGCCATGTCGATCTGGTCTGCTGGCGGGCGCGAGGATTATGCTTTGCTGATTTGGTGCGTGCGCACCTAACCACGTGACCCGCCGACACAATGGTGCCTGCCTGTCTACAGGAAGACGCTTTGGAACGATTGGTCGGTCGGTCCATGCCGAACAACGCCTTGCCGAATGCCAGCCACGATCTTAGCGGCAGGAAAGGTGAAACATGGTCACATTTCTTGTTTCGAGAATATTCACGTTCCTAGAAAACCCGGTCTTGGCAGACGTACGTACATGTGGAACATGGTCACGGTCCTTGTCTAAAAAACATCCATGCATGTTCCCGACTCCAAAACAATTTCATTTTCGCATTGTAAAGTATCGCCGAGTTTCCATTTCCATTCCGGCTCCTTTGTAGGAACATGGTCATACTAAGGGCCTCTTTGGTCCCATGAGGACTGGAGGTAGAGACTAATTTTTAGTCTTATTTAGTTCCTAAATAACCAAATATATAGGACTAGGGGACTAATTTTGGTTCAGGTTAGTCCCAATTTTACTAGACTCTTTGGGAGGGCCAGGGGACTAATTTTTAGTCCTATTAGTCTCTAGTCCCTAGTCCCTCATCCAAACATGCCCTAAAGGCACGAATGCTCCATCCATCTCAAAAATAGAAAGAGTATGTTTCTTGTTTTTGAGTTTGACCATATCGTTGAAAAAAAACTACTATAGTTATATGTTCTATTTTAGGAACATTATTATCAAATGAATAATTACTAAAAATTAATAACATAGTATGTTTTTTATATTATATTAATCTTATTTGTGAAGATATAAATGTTAATACTGTTTTTTATGAAGTTATTTTTATAAAAAAATGACTCGGTTCAAATCTAGAGTTATATTTTCCTTTTTAGGATGGTGATGGTATATGTATAGATTTGCCAAATTGACTGCTACATGTGCTACACCGGGAGCTGCCAATAAAAGCTACTTACGCGAAAACGTTTGAAACCACGGAAAGAAAAAGCCGATAAAAGGGCAAATGATCTTTTTTTTTTTTTTTGAAAAAAGGACAAATGATCTGTGCAAGCCAATGAATGAGATCGTTAATGCACGGCAAAATGCCAGTGTACACATGGGCCTTGAAGTACTGCCAGACCATGGGCTGGCCCAGTGTACGCAACTTTCTCTCTCAGTGGCCGGGCCGTCGGGTAGGAAGCCCAACCCAGAAGCGCACATTCCGTTAAGGAAATATGCTTGCCGCTATGTGCTACACACTACACCTGCTAATAAAAGCTGTACTTCTCTGCACCTAAAACATACCAAACGATATCGTCTGTCCCGGCTCCATGGATTCACCCGCTCTTTCACTCCCCGGCTCCCGTACGACGCCCCTCTCTCTCTTCCCCGGCTCCGGCACCTGCGCCCCATCCCCGGCTCCCGCCTTCGTCGCTAGCATCGCCACCGTGAAGCTGCCGGTCCTAGGCGCGACCTCCGTGAAGCCGCTGCCACCGCACGAGGAGGAGCGCCCGCCGCCGCCACCGCGCGCGCAGGAGGTGGAGCCGGCTTTGCTCGCTCGCTCGCTTCGCTCACAGCCCCTGCATGGCTTCCCTAGCCCCAGCGCCCGCCCTCGCATCAGCCGCCGCCCGCTGTTCACGCACCACCTGACGTCCGCCGTCGCCGTCGCCCGCAGTCGCGGCCGAATTCGCCCCGCTCTCTGCCGTCTCCACGGCCTCACCTGCCGCCGCCGCTGTCCCGCCCCTGTCTGGCCTCCCGTCAGCCGCATCCCTGCCCCACGCCACAGGAGCCGTGGTCGGGTCTCGGCATCCCAGCCTGAGGCCGCAGGAGTTGTGGACATCGAATCGGGTACGAGCCGGTGCCAGAGGCGATGCCGGTGACCATGGCTGGCGTGCTTGCGCTCCACGAGATGGAGACCGAGCGGGAGAGGCAGATCCGGCTGCTACAACCCCTACGCCGTGCCTTCCGCCGCCGCGCCGCCACAGGTGCCATGAACAACGCGGCGGCCCGCGCGGCGGGTCCCCGCGGCAGCGCCAGTATCCGCATCCCAGCTCTACGACGTCGCACGCATGCTCGACTACTCCAACCCGGCCACCTTGGCCCGCGACGAGCTCATGCACGGCGACCCTCCTCCGACCTTGCCCTCAAGGTGTTCGACACCTGGTGGCAACCATGTCGCCTGTTCCCTTGAGCAGGTGACGATCGTGCACATATGCACTGCACCGGCCTGCGTCAACAATGTCTTCATATCGGGCTCATCTTTGTCAACACCGAGGTATCTACAACTGCAGTTTCAGCAATGGTGAAGGCTGCAGTGGCTGCGTTGCGTCTCCTGCGGCGTGGGGCACTTAACTAATAATACAGTACTTGGTGAAGTGTGTGCTTTTTATGGTCCAATATATATCATTTGCAAAACTAAATCCACCACTGTAGTTCCAATAGAGACTGTTAAGAATAGTCTGTAATCCTCAGCGAAACATTGATGGATTTTTGATCCAAAATTGCTATGCAAAAGTTATATAGTTATCTACAGTACTTCATGAGGTGAGTTCCATGCTGGTTTTGGCATCTTGATTCAGATATGTTTTGAATTCACGATTCGATCAATTCCAGACATGTAATTGTAGCATAATTTGCCGAGCTGTTCCTGTCAAAAAATTTGCCAAGCTGCAAAGATTCCCATTTCTTTACTTGCACATATGAAGCTGCATCGATTTTTTCAGGATGTATTGGTCATTATTTTGACCATAGTTCCTCTTCTTTCTAACTAGCCTGCTGATTGCTAAATTAGGAGAGAATTGATTGCTAGCCTGTGGGCATGTTGTTTAGTTCAAATACCATGTATTGAATAAAAAGAGGGTGCAATATTATAAGTGCTTTCAGATACATCTAGAGGTTATGTTCTTATTATACAATTCTTCAACGTTTATTGAAGTGCTGATTCATACTATATGTAGAATTTTTTTGAGTTATGAAAAGTTAGGTATTTAATGATACTTTGTTTGATTAATGATTCAGAATGTATGCCGTTTTTATTGTACCTTTGTTCATATAATGGACAATTTTCTTGTCAAAAATAACCACCTAAATAGCAGCACTTGTCTTGAATAAATTTTGGAGTAGCAATTGTAGTATTTAGTTTGTATTCTGTAGATACTGCTGGTTTTGCAGTTGCATGGCCTGACGGTTCAATTTATAATCTAAACGCTCTTGCAGGAAACTAGCAAGGGAAGGCAGATACTTCAACCTCAGGGGGACCTGAAGATGCCACCAACAAGAATCCTTGTGGGGTGGATCATGGTCGCGAAAGTCACTAGATAAAAATTAGAGATACAGAAGAGGCAATCCACCTCCTTGGTTTGAGATGCACTACTGACACTTCCATGGTTAGGTTCTTTAGGTTTGTTTCGTAATTACTGTTTTATTTTTATAACTGTAAGCAAGTTATCTGATGTGAGGTTTTCTAGATTATTCAAAAAAAAAGTGAGGTTTCCTATACTAATGCCCATATGCACATGAAGATCATTTGGAGACTATGCTAAATTCTGCTTGTCGACATTTGGAGATTGGGTAAATAACTCATCCTGTCCATTCAGTTGTGGTCTACGACAAGTATCAGGTAAATCTAATTGCTAATTGCTATCCATTTTAAGGCTAACAGCTCATAAGTGTGAGTTGCACACTGTTTATTTAGTTCGGTTAAAATACGAAGTGTTCAGTCATGAGAATGACTTATTCTGTACTTCTTCAATTAATAATGAACAAAATTTTCAGAAGATAGAGTTGGAATTACAGCCCTACTGGCAGGCTGCAGAAGGATTTTCACCTCAGCCGGTAAAAATCTTGTAAATGTTTGATTCAGCAACAAACGTCACTGCAGACCTTAAGTTCAGTGTGTCAATGACATTTTGATACAATGTAGGCGACTAGCCACAAATGTCTTCTGTTTTCTATTATTATGTTTTTATGTTTAATAGCTATAAAGGAAAGATGAAAACGTTAATTCAATATCCACATGGACAATGAAACTCCTTGCAATTACTGTGTGTAGATGATCAAAGGAGCTCATCCTTTCTCCCTGTATGTTTGGTGTTTTCCTTAGATGTTACTGGTGAACCTTAGCACACTAAAGAGAACTTCTTACTTTATTTCTCAATTCTTCGGTCAGAACTTTTCTTATTTATTTTTCAGATGGTACAGTTGGTTAATTGCTTGACTTGCCATTTGTTTCAGAACTGAGTGTTGTGGTCACCTTGATTGGCGCATCATGGTTGTTGATCCATTAGTTTCAAGCCGGTCACCTCTTCTGTGTCCAAACGACATGACAGCCTCACGAGCATGATATCTTGACCATAATAATAATAATTGGGTTTTACAAATCATGTTATCTGCTAGATTTTGTCCCGTTGCAACGCACGGGCATTTTACCTACGTGAAAACGTTTGAAATCACGGAAAGGAAAGCGGAAATGCCAAAATGCCAGTGTTGCACATGGGCCTTGAAGTACTGCAAGACCATGGGTTAGCCCAGTGTACGCAACTTTCTCTCTCAGTAGCCGGGCCGTCAGGTAAGAAGCCCAGCCCAAAAGCGCACATCCCGTGAAGGAATGGGCTTGCTGCATAGGCCCAGCCCAGTTTTTCCTCATCGTCGTCGTCCTCGCCTCCTCGGTCGCCCCCGCCCCGTCCGCAACTTCTCTGCAATTTGCGGCCACCCTCTCCCCTCACCCCCGCCCCCGCCCCCGCCCCGACTCTCAAGTCCGAACCGACACCGCCGTCGCTGGCGAGGCCACGCGCACGTGCCAGCTCTCCGGCTCGATCCTCCCCTCGCTCGCGGTGTCCCATTGGGTCTCGTCGAGGAGGGGAGGGGCGGCGGCGAGACGCCCGGCCGAGGTAAACGCTCTGTCCTGCCGCGCTCTGCTCGCTAAACTATCGCTAGTCAAGTTGTTTTGGTTGACAGGATAGATAGGCGGCGGCTTCTTCTTCTTCTCCCCGACGATGTGGGTGTTGTGTTGTTTCGCGCCGTGCCGCGAAGAATATATATAGATCGATCATCAATCAGTATGTCTCATCTGAATTTGTTCAAACGTATTCTGCTGAAGGACTGAATTCAGATGAGACGATGTGGGTGTTGTTGGTGCATCGTCATTTAAGGCCTATAGGGACCTGTTCTCTCTTAACACATCCAAACTGTGACTCTCTGTCTCTGTAACCAATTAACGAATGCTGCTCAGACATCCTGTTGCCTGCTCCACTGTGGAAATTTTGCTGTGAATCTAGTGTCAGTAATCCTCGTGCAAATATACAGTAGTGACGATATGGTTGCCTTGCGATCATTGATGTATGCAGCCATGAAGCTTTCCGGCTTCTCGAATTAGTATAGCAAAAAATACACAGAATGTCTGCTATTTTAGCTTTCCCTTGCTCATCACAGGGAGAAGTAATAATACGATCAGACACAAAATAATTCTTCTTTTGATCTATTCACAAAGAAATATACAGTCGCAGAATATGTTATCCGGTTATTCCTCTACCATAAAGGGAGTTTGATTTGATATGATATCCGTTGGAAGAGTAGGTATGCTTTAACAATTTGTGACTTGAGTTGTTCATTTTCAGCTTCGTGCAGGTCATGAACCTGCAAAAGATCGATTCCTTGCCATGCCAGGAGTAATGATCACTGGCAAAGTGGCAAATAAAACATGTGCTTCGAGGTCTTGAGGATCTAATCAGGTACCAGCAATCACATGTAGCGTCTTACATGTTTAGTAATTGACACACTATTTTGCTAAGTAGAGCTTTGCATGCATGGAATGCTTAATAGTCCTAATGACACGTCTACCTAATACAATACCTTCTTACTTATGTTTTTTGTTCTAGTTTGACTTCACAATTTGACGAGCCAGTGATCTCAAGAGAAAAAAGAAAATAAAAGTAAAACGATCTAGGTAACATTCTGCCATTATTCCCTTGTTTTTTGTTTTTAGTTAATCACTTAATCTTAATTACATCCTCACAACTCAGAGTTTTGTTTCAAGTGTTCACTTAATTTGGTGTGGATACTACAGACATATTGTACTCTATAAATCAGTTGCCAAAAGTGAGAATTCAATTGGAGAATATGCATCATGCATGTCAGGAAAGTGAGCTTCAGGCATCAATGATAACTGATAAATGGATGTAGTTTGATAGTGAAAAGTCATGTTTTCATTATGGGCACAAAAGAAGATTTTTCTCTTAACCCAGAACAATATGGACTCCATCATAAGGAATGTCACATCTCAGAAATTGCCAAAAAAGGTGAAAGCGCCATTACTTGGTCTTTACTCACATAGTCACAACACAAGTATGCTGTATCGTATACTGCACATAGTCTGGCTTCCCTGAAAGATGTAGGTTTACTAGAAGCTTTTTTTTTGAGACCACGCCCACCTAAGTATGGCGCGTTTTTCATTAAGCAGGGGTGTTGACAACACCAAAACAAATACAAACAGCAGTCTTGGTAATAACAAGATTACCAACGAAACAAAGAATAAACAGATGTAGGTTTACTAGAAGCTTATTGCATCAATCCCTTGGATGTGAGCCTGAGAGGTTAGGAACAGACTCCTAGATGAAGCAAAACAGAGATCTCGTTGCATGAACCTGTTCATGTTTTTGCCATTTGAACCTGAGCGTCAGTCATATCAGTGTTTCAGCGTTGCGTTGCTCTATTGCACATATTGTTAATAACTGCTGCTCCATTGTTTAGGACTGTCAGGAGTCCAGACCAATATTTCAAACTTGTTATCAGAGACATATAGAATCCTACTATGAGAAATGCTTGTATTGGCAGTGTAATTACTAGCTTCCATTTCTCTGATCGCTTACATAATATCGTTGTCTTCCTTGTGCTTTCTTATGTACCTACCGGAGTAAAAGCTGGAAATTCTTGAAGTGAATCTCAGCAGTAATTCCATCAGGCATGCTACATGGACACTCACAGTGCATCCCCTTAGAAAAACGTCTACAGACGATTCTTTCAGCCATGTGCATATTGCGATAGGATGGATGCAACACACCCAGGCTTGTTCAGCATTGTTCTTCTATTATGTTTATGCCTCTGTCTAATACGTCAGTCTGTAAATCTTTCTGTCAACACAACTTAGTCGGCCATTACCTTCTGAAATCTTCTCCCGCTTTGCAGTGCTCTTGCCAAATGCTAACAGCTTAGTTGCAGCTCTGTTATCGAGTCGACAGGGCAGCTTTACAATACAAAAACAGTAAGTGCCCTTGCTGTCGTTGGTTGTTTCCCCTCACTTTCAGATTGATAGATCGATAGAAAGAACCATGGATCCATTCCCTTGCTCTGTTTTCATTTCCTCTGACAACACAACTCTCCATCTATCTGCATATTTTTTTAATCACTGGATGCCAGCCACTTCATTCTCTGCAGATGAAAACGACTCTTCCCCGGAGCACCACCGCAAATAATTGGGAACAGCGAGCTTGCTGTAACTGCATGGTTCAAAGTGCAGACCAGACCAGGCCACGGGCTGGGCGAGCAAGGACGGACACACGCACGAACGCACGCACGGGCGGCCCCCCCGCCCTGCGCGGGGCCGCGGGCTACATGTACAAGCACAGCGCGCTCCCTCGGCGTGTGCACGTGTGCATGAACTTGTCCCCGCGGCCGGCCGGCGTTCCATCACGGCCGGGGCTGTTGCCGATTGACTCGGCGGTCGGCGCTCGCTCGCCGCTCGTGGCGTCGGAGGGGACATCAGGGTGGGCCGAACTGGCCGGGCGCGGCCCGCCGGAGACACGGCACATGCCCTGCCTCCTCCGCACGGCGTGCGCAGTTCGCGTCGCCGCACTGCTCACCATTGCTTATTACTCCCAAAGTCTCTCCCAACTACAGTGACGCTGTGGTGCGTGGTGTTCATCAGCTCGCCCAACCAAAGCTTCTCTGCCGACCGACCAATTCTTGCATTGGATCGAGGAGCTGGAGCTGTGCGTGTCTCGTGTCCAGTTGGGATGCAGTGAATGCAGTTCTTGAGATTGGTTTTGCTTGCGCCAACACTGGTACTGTGTATATAAAATCTGGTCAAGGTTGGTTGTTTTTCTCTTTGAAAAACTATCTATCTGGTCAGGATTGCTTGTCTCGCAACAGGAGGTTCAGGTACAGTTGTTGGAGCTGGACATCCCAGTGACACGTAGGTGTCTGGTCAAGCGCCGAAGAGGAGGACTACTCCAGCCTAGCTGTATGCATATGCGCCTGTATGAGTTGTGCTGGATGCTGGAGCTACATGCCGCCTACCTCTGAGGACAGACATGGCGTGAACACCAGCAGCTAGCATCTTCGTGTACGAACAATACATACCTGTGAGGAAATAAAGCTTATGATTGGGTCGCCGTATTACGCGCCAAATGCACTCGAGAAACAAGCAAGGCAAGGGGGTGACAACATGATGGCAGTTAAGGTACGCGATGGCTTTTTTCTCTTGTGAGCTGCAGCTGGGAGGCACGCGGTGAAATTAGGGCATATTCTATTGTAAGCACTACGCTAAACATCACATGATCACCACCATTTGGAAAAGAAACAAGCTAAGGATGTTGTTTGTGTGTGGAGGTGTGTGGGGTCCTCCCCTAATGACCCCCCTTTTTAGCCCAGCACAGCACAGCAGGTGTTTGTGTGTCTCATCTAAGCTAGTGTGCTGGGTACTTAAGATACTCTGCCTAGTGATCTTGAGACATGTGCTGCTGCTAATGCTTCATTAAAGGGTGAATGCATTGCATGGATCGATCGCGGTAGGCTGCTGCTGCTGCAAACACACACACACACACCCGTAATTGTTTTGCTTTGTGGGACGTACGTTATTGTAGTAGGAGACGGAGCAGAGGATAGTAGTAGTAGTATATAGTAGTATAGGAAGCGGATGATGATGCACTGCTGCGAGCCTTAACCTACGGCCACTTAATATTATTACTTATAGTACGCTTTTGGCGCTAGCATATCTTTCAGTGATCACAAGAAGCTACGGTGCCCTGTCTCTTTCACGTAGCAAGTTTACTCCAATGTAATCGTTGTTGTAAGATGTTCATATGCTGTAATTCGTGTTACGGATCAACCATGGTTTTGGCAACCTTTCTATTTGTAAATCTGTGACTTGAAAAAAAAAAAATATTATTACTTATAGTACGCTTTTGGCTCTACATAAATGGAATCAATACCCTGTTCATATGCTGGCCCATTGGAGGCAGGCTTGCTACAAATGGAATCAATAGGGCCAATGGACAACTGGACAAATGATTTTTTTTTTTTTTTTTACTTTCGCCCCTGCTTGGAAAATACAGTGTATATATACTGCACTAGTTTTCATTGTACTAATATATATGATGCAAATGAGACGATCTGTTATATACTCATGTTTATTTTTTCGTGGAAAGCCCAACAAGTCTGTCATTTACGTCCTTTTTTGACAGCTTTTTTGTTGGGGCTTCTCCACGACTTTAATTTAATAAAAAACGAAATCGGAGAGGTATAGGTCCCCCCACCGTATTTCTTTAAGAAGAAAGAGATTCTGCCCGATCTCGGAAAGACCCCCGGCTTGGCTGAGCCAAATGAGGATTTTTTTATTATCCCTAGCCTAAAATTCGTTTTCAGGTTGAGCCGGCAAGGGGATTTTTATTATCCCTAGCCTAAAATTCGTTTCCATTGGGATTCAAACTCGGGACTGAGGGATGTCTCTCGAGTGTTAGGCTGGCTGGGGTAACCAACCGAACCCAACATTCTTTGGCAATTTAATTTAGTCAAAAAGGATTTTCTAAATCACAGGCACCTGATTTTTGCTTTCAACCAACATAAACCATCCAATCTAAATCCAACCATCAATACTCATTCTCAACTATGGGATCCTACATCTTCTCCCTAGTTGCTAGTTAATCTTCAATTTCAAACACATGTTTGATAGGAAATGTGTTAATCAAAAGTCCTACAAAATGAGCGCACACACGAGAACGTCTTCAAAAGCCAAAACCAAGCCAAAAATGGTGAAGATGAAGGCAATTCGGCCAAGAGCCATAACCACCAAACCATGGCTATTCCATTTTTTGGAGAATTCAAACACTAATAAAGAAGACCAAATTTAAAGTCTTGGACTCAAGAGTCCCTACCAAGTGGTAAAATAAATGCAACAAAAACATTGAAGAATCAATTAAACAACTCAAGTTTCTCGCTCTTCCTTTTCCTTTTTCTTAAAAACCAAGGGTATCTAGGGTCGTAAAAAAAAAAAAAAAGAGGGTTGCTCCACACTAGCAAGGAATTTGCCATACACACACCCGGATGAGATTTCACATGTGAATACTACGTGAATCCCGCAGAACATGTCATTAGGTGGTCTTGTCCTAAGCCAAAATAGTTTTGAGTTTAGCTAAGCTTGCTTACACGAAAGAATACCAATATTTAGGATGCCGATAAAAATCGTTAGATTCATCACATCACATGAAACATATTTCCATAGTAAATTTTAACATTCTTTCTTTACAAACTTGGTCGAATAAAAGATACTCTGACTCATGACAAAACCAAAACATCACTCTTAATTGGGACGGAGGTAGCACAAGATAAGTTGGCTAGCCCGGATTTGTCTACATTTCAACACATTATTACAAGTATAGTACATTTCGACTATACAATAATTTCTAACTCAATTTGATGCAACGATTGATCAATATATAGGTAGCATTTGTTCTTATTATATGTAGTACGACATACGTGTAGTCATATGGAAAGAATGAGAATAAAGGAAATTGATCGAAAAAAGGGGGGCGCAAAGGAAATGAAAGGAGCTAGCTAAGGGAGGTAGCTAGTAGCTAGTAGTAGGCAGCTAGGGAGCGAGGTGATCAGTGCATGTGTGAGTGAGTTGAGATGAAGGGACGGAGGGAGGAGGCCGGGCGTGCAGTGGGGTGCATGGTGAGGCATGGAGGCATGCATGCATGTGACGCTTGGCCCAGCGGCCATCAAGTCCATCGGCCTTGTGTTGTGCTTTCTTGTCAAGCCGGCCGGCCGGCCGCTGCGACAAGGCGTCCCTATTCATCCATCTATTTGCTCGTGGAAACGACGGCCCGGCCGCACGGCCCGCGTTCTTGTTGGCTAATTGGCTACTTGCTGCTGCTGCCGCGCGCGCTGCATGGCCTCGATCGATCGGCTGATCCGATCCGTCCGTCCGCCTTGTTCTCTCCTCTCTCTCGATGTTACCTGCTGGCCTCTGGCCTGTGGAGAAAAAAAAGCTACTGTTATGGTATAGAACCACCAGTACGAGGCCACCACGCATCCTAGAGCTAGACGTACTCTTCGTTACTTGCATTGGACACCCGGCCGCCTAGCGGACCGAGAGCTGGCGGGCGTTGTTGGAACAAAAGGCACAACAACACAAGGCGTGCACCATGGTTGTCTCTTTACGTAGTTCTCCCATTCCAAATTACAAGGCGTTTTGTGTTTTCAGATACATATATGTATATACTTTTCTCTGCCCGTATACAACGCAAGAAAATTTTGAGAACACAAACGACACACGTATCCTCACTTTATTTATTCTTAATTAGATGCTATCATCAGCATGAATAATGATCCTCTAAAAACATGATTAATGATGATTTGGTTTATAAATAGAAAAATATTTAATACAACTTTTTTTTGACCATACAATCCCTTAAATTTCAGTATAATTTTTGAAGGCTAAAGTGTGCTATATTATGATGAGACTGAGGGAGTAATAGTTTGCTTATCTATATATAACAAATACTTCCTTGCTCCCATCTCTCTTTCTTATTCATCTTTTTCTTTGTTGTTAGCAATTTAAATATCCTCATGTGGGGATATATATGAGTTAACTATTTTGCATTGCACGCCAGACGTAGGCCATTTCTGATTTCCGAGGAATGAATGAATCTCAAGTTTAACAACTAAATTACTTTGGGCAATTTCAATTGTTGAAATTTTAAATGTTATTTTTGTACCTTTTCTACTGCAAAAATTACAATTCTATGAAAAAAAGGGAAAAATCCATACACCAATACTACTAGCTTGTACTATCTATTGAAATAATTCTGATAAATTAAATTCAACATGTTGGCTACATTAGCCGGCCTAGAATCTAACTTTGGTCTTATTAGCGTGGGAAACACTAAAACATACACCACTCTACCAAGTGCCAGAACTCGTAGACAATTAAGGTTCCAATTAGGACTTTCCTGTGTGCAAGCGCTACTGTTGAAGAAGAAGAAGCTCGTTAGCTAGAGCACAAGATCGAGGTGGGGGCCATCGCTTGACTTAGGAGTTTGTCCCTGCATGCCCTGCTGCCTGCTGGAGTGGAGGAGATTAAGCATCTGGCTAGTCTATAATTACATGCATTAATGGAGGATTGTTCATTTTGTTTCCTTTGATTTGAGGTCACACAGTAATTTTGTCTATATGTATATAGAGCCTGTTTAGGAAGTATCTGTCACATTAAATCTCTTGACGTATGTATGGATTATTAAATTTAGATAAATAAAAAAACTAATTGTATAGTTTAGCTATAAGGTGCGAGATGAATCATTTAAACCTAATTAGTCCACGGTGAGACAATAATTATCAAATATAAATGAAAAGTGCTTTAAACCTAATTAGTTCACGGTGAGACAATAATTACCAAATATAAACGAAAAGTGCTACGGTACCCTAACCCAAAAAATATTTCACCAACTAAACATCCCCATATTCTCTTTTGCAGAACGATCGATCTATAAAGATTCACTGGACCTGGCGGCCTGGCACAAGTGTTTCTGTTGTCAGCTTCATTCGCACGTCAGGTGATATGCATGTCAGGTCGTAATTGGAAGAATCATCATCATGTCGTGGCCGCACACTTTACATGAGCACAGAGACAGCAGGAAGAGCAGCCTTTTCTAGTTAGTTTTGCAGTTAGCGAATGGAAAAAAAATCAGCAGCTACCTTTATAGGAATTTACAAGTCGAGATCTCAATGGCAGCTTGCTTTGAAGTCCTTGTCTCTCCATTTGAAATTATATAAATCATTTTGATGTTGCTAGCTAGATTCGTTATAGTTTTTTACTTACATACTCCCTAAAATTTGGTTTTAGAAGTCGTTCGGGCGTGGGCGGGAGGAGCAGAAAAGAAGTCGTTTTGGCGCTTGTGGCTAATTTTGGACGACGCTGCCCTGGCGCTTAGACTCCCATGCATGCGTGAGTTAATAGCCGCATGAGTTAATCACCTCGTAACGCATGCACGCAGCCAGCTCGACCCACACGCTCGCCCAACTTGCCCGTTTATCTCCCCAGTAGTCAGCTACACGCACGCAGTCAGCTCGACGCAAACCGGTCACCACCCGCTGCTCGCAAAAACCATTTAATAGGGGCAGACATGGAAAAATAACCCATAATTAATGATTCCTTGGTATTAACAATCATGTCCTTGACCTCTAATACTGGCCCGGAGGGAGTATGCACCAGTACATTGTAATGATCAGCAGGTAGCTTTATAGAAATTTATAATTCGAGTACTTTGTTTTTTGTTGAAGCAAGTAAAATATACTAGTACATCGTATCTAAAGGCATATAGTAAAAATTAAAAGGTGAAAACAATTTTAACTAAATCACTCATATATACTCTATGACACTCATATTGTGTGTGTCATGGTCAAGAACAAGAAGAGGTGCTGTCGATTTTTGGGACCTGCAGCACCAGCATCAGCATCCGATCCAATCCGGCCAGAGAGGATGACAGTCAGGCCAGGGCCAGGCCGACCTGCCTGAATGTGTGTGTCATTCATCCCCAGGCACACCTCTCAAGGCATGCACCTCGGGTCCGTCCGGTCCGGTCGGCATCCGATCCATCCCCCAGCTCTCTGCTCTCTGCAGCAGGCAGCAGGTTTCTCCCGCGGTCCGTCCGTCGTCTCTGGTTCTGGACCCGACGACCCCCAAACTCCAAAGGGAATGAGTTAGTTAAGCATAGGGATTTGGGCATATTATGGCCTGCAGGCTGCACACACACTCTCTCTCCTCTTCTTTTCTCTGTCCTCCTTTGCATTGGGTGCGTCGATCGTGCAGGAGTATGTCTTTGCATTTGCATACAACAACGCAAGCAACGCAACGCGCGCACATTCATGTGGTGTGTGGTGACGACGATGGATGGGGACAGAAAGGGACTGATGAAATGAGTGAAAGGGAGTAAAAAGAAGAGTCAACTCGTGTATTGCACAGGGCTCGAGACCAGGCACCCAACAAAGCTCAGCAGCCAAGTACTCAATTATTGGGACCTCACCTACATCACTGTCAATGTCAAATTTTTAGCCCCCCTCGCCCTTTTAATCTCCCAACGACGGCAACCAGATGATAAGTAATGGTGTAATTGGTGAAAACGCCATCCTCTGTTGTTAGCTACGAGTGCTTCCTTCTGATCAGACATGCATGGATCTTCCATGTGTAAGTGCAAATTTCAATTTAACCCCAAATATATGACTCTCCAATTCTTTTCACGTTATAAGGATACACTTATTGAAGAACTGCTAATTTCTTTTCTAGGAAAAGATGTATCGAATCTGTTCCCGCAACGGGCGGGCCTTTTGTTTTTTCGAAGGAAGCGTGCATATTGCGACGCTTTGCATTAAGGAAAATCGAGTTTACATTACAACCACTTAACTTGTTGGCGAGATGTTGTCAAGTGAAGTGGGCACACAATGACACAAATCGCTGGCTCCAACAGCGCAGCTGAAAGAGATGTACTAAGGCAAGAACAAATTTTCATTCACAATCAGTCTATATATATGCTTAAAAAATCAGTCTATATATATAGATTACACACTAAAAAGTACATAAATCTAGAAGGAAACTATTATAGCATTCACGAATACAGTATATATAAGAATATTAAGAATGCTTCAATATATGTGTGTGGAGAATAAAACTACTGTAATACTAAGAACAGGGAATCAGAGTGCAGGTATATTCTTCCTCACTGAAGTGGCCAACTATATGTTGGCTGCATGCCATGGTAAAAGTCTCAGGAATGTATATCATATCACGTAATAACTCATCTCATCAGATAAGGTGGAAAAGACATTGAATTTACAAATAATTAACCGTGACATGAATATAGATCGTTGGACACATATTCTCTTCTCCTTTTCCCTTGGCTGAATGACCCACCCTGTTTGTTGCTTGTACAGCAGACTCCTCATATGTGTACTAAAGGAAAAGTTAGGCAAGTTTCTTGTCACAAGGGGGCCTTTTTAATGGGCGTACTATATGTGGAAAACTGGAATTATGCTTTGACCCATTATAAAAGAGAATATATATAAACGCGTAAGCCATTCTGGATATATGCAAATCCGATTTTGCATCAAATGCAGTGGCTTAGAAACTCTGCTCGTGTGTCAATATATCGAGTAGTGAATAAGTCAAAAAAAGATATATGCATGTTTTATGAATTTTGACTGGACATATGCTTTTTTTATTATGTAACACAAAAATGCATGATATTCTCAAAATTGAATGGTCAATGAAATGTGTGGTCCTTTATATATAGTTGTTTAATTAGTTAATTATAGAGCGTCATGGTTTTCTCATCCACAAATAGTATCACTGTGTACTGACGCCATGGTTCTTGCATCAGCACAAATTTTTTGGGTACTTCACACAAAATACTTTTTATATATTGTCGCCAATTTAAGCATTATGAATAATCGTTTTCCAACTAACATGTTAGTAAAATACACTAAAATACCTTAATTATTTATTGCTGATCTATTTTTATAACATCTTTAGTACATACATGAAGATTGTACCAATTAATCTACACTGTCAAACAAAGACTAAAGGGGTTATATATTTTCTATATATTGCTCCTATATATAGCATTTATGATCTTGTTAGTACTTGGAAAGCCATTCTTAATATATTAGGTGTACTTTGAAAAGTACATTCAGCCTCAAAATACTTGCTACATTGAAATTCTTATGACCTTTTTTTAAGTATATGTGGACAAAATTCTTACCAAATAATTACATGTCAAGTCGTTGGGACCCACATGTACTGATGTACCTGCAGCACAATGATATATCTCGTTTATTTCCTTTGAGTCCGGCTACCTGATGAAGAGAGAGACGAATGTGTGGTGATGATTAATTCACTCAATGACAGGAAGAGAAATATGCATAGATATATTCTATTCTCGCCTGGTTCAGACAAACCGCTCCAGTGTTGTACAGGAGGGAAAATGGGACCTGAAGAGAATGGAAGCTGGTTGTTGTTTTTATTTCAGGGAAATAATTAATTTGATGAGTAATTGGAATTATATTCAATTTGGCCAATCATTATTTCAGGGAAATAATTAGTTTCATCTGATTTTTTTTTTTTTTTGAGTTAGCTAAAAGGTAGTTTTAGTTGATAACTAATTAATAGCTGAGATCTCAAACTATCTACGTACAATTATGTATTTATTTAATTAGTGCTTTTATGAAATACAATTTGATAAATTTACTAGCTAGTATCTGGTCACCCCAATTGATGATATATTGGTAGATATGGCAGAATGCATATCGGAATGATAATCACTTTTATTATGTCATCAAATCCTTTTTGCAGGATCAGTGATCGATCAATCTCTTTTTTTTGTCGAAAACGCAAAAGATTGGTGCTTCTTTTTAATTAGAGAAGTAGTTTTTACAAAGTTAACACTTTTGGGAAGGTTACATGATTTGCAACGAATTTGGCCTTCCCGAAAAACATACATCGCGGATTACTCGTGAAAGAGACAACTAAGTTTAGGCGCCCGGCTTTGATCCATCGATCGGGTGGTATATGCTTGATCTGGCGAGCAGCTGGCTAGTGGTCGTGCTTACCGATCAATCTCTTTTACTTAGTGCACGCCACTATGTTATTTGGACATTCGAACTTTTCCACTGTTTGAATTAACGAGCTTTTTACACTTGCACAATATTAATTCTTTTCCCTCAGCTCTCCTCCTTTCATTTACTGAAACGACATAGATCGTCCACATAATAACCTGCAAAAGGATTAACTTAGAGCAAAAACAATACGTTACATGCTATGGCTCATCTTATCGTGGTCTCCAATATTCATAGAGCGTACTAGATTTAAAAGGACTTGATTTGAGTTGGCTTTCACTATGCACGGAGCATCATGAGACAAACACAATGTGAACATAGAGCTAGCAACAGATGATCTATATAGGGCGCGGCAGGACCCACTATAGGTAGAGACCAAAGACCTAAGCTAAGCTAGCTATGTAAGTAGCGCTAACAATAAGACTGCGGCTGCCTGTACACGTAGCTATAGATTAACCAACAACAACAAAAGTGGCTACGAATGGTTGTGTGCATGGATATATATATATATATATACACATCATGAAAATGCATGCATGTAGTAGGATTAGGATCAGAGAAGGGAGTAGGAGAAGTGCGTGCAGCTGCTGGAGGAACAGCCGGAGTGGAGGCCCATGCATATGTTTTTGTTACCTGTATACTTTGTCGTATAGTTTGCTGTCACGTCAAATGTACAGCATCAAATAAATAAAGAAAAAAATGTATTATGAGCTCAGTAGGAAAATCATATTGTTGTCAACCTCAACTCCAAGTTTCAAGAAAAGTACTCCAATATATAGTAGCCGCACTTGTCGCGTCAATTACTGCACTACTTCCATGCTAAACAACCGCCGAAATGTGTGTGGTTCAAGGTGTACTTTAGTTTGATCATTTCGATTACAGACCACATCGAGATGGCTTCTTTTCTTTATTACCCTGTTTCCTTTAATTTTTCTTTCATTTGTTGGGGGTCTCATATTATATATATGCTCACTCTCTATATACTCCCTCCATTCAAATTGTAGTTCATTTTGACTTTTTCTAGATTCATTTCTTTTTGCTATGTATCTAGACATAGTGTATAACTAGGTGCATAAGCAAAATCAATGTATCTAGAAAAGCCAAAGTGAACTATAATTTGGAAACGGAGAGAGTTTATATTTAAAGGCATTCACAATGCAGACTCTACGTAAAAGTCTGCATTATGAGTGCCCCTAATGCTTCTAGGTCTATATTGGTATTCAATTTCACAAGAACTTTGCAATGTCAATAATTGAATTACCATATGCTCCCTTCCCTGGAAAAAGTATATAGGGGC
>JADLZK010009686.1:0-74795 GCA_015847255.1 Hyparrhenia diplandra
TCCAAATGTGATCATCCGCAACGCCGTCTCCCCGCCTTCCTCAAGGATGCCGCGGCGACGGGCGGTGTTTGTCTCGCCGCCGGGGCGGCCTCTCTACGCCGCCCATCCGTCATTTGGTCCTCCCGACCAGCGTGTGGTCCGCGACATCGACGAGCCCCTCCGCGGTACGCATGCTCGGGCTCGACCCCGACCCCTCGCGACGTTCTCCGCCCCCGACGCTTCCGCGAGGTCTGCGTCGTCTCGGCGCCGTTCCCATGGGCGCGTGCAAGCGCCTACCGACCCGCCCACGGCTACCCCAGCGCCGACGGCGACGCGCTGTCATCAACGCCTTCGACCTCGACCCCGGCCGTCCACGCCCGATACGCCTTCGATTCCTTCCGCCGGCCCCGGTCGAGTCGCGCGCTCCCTTGTAACACCCCCGGTGTTATTTACACTAAAACCCGACATGTCATCATGATCATTGCAAAGCATCCATGTTTAGCCCACCATGTGTTGCATTGAACTAAAATAAGTTTATTTTATGCTTGGTTGCAATGTTGGTCGAAAAGACGAGAGGAATCGGATTCAGGAAAACTATCCCCCTTGTCGGAAACCCTAGATTTCAAACCCTAGTTTGTCCCTTTTTCTTTTATTCAAAATATATCAAGAATTTGGGTATGGTTATTAAAGTGAAAAGGTAGAGTTTTCAAAATAGAGCAAAGTTGGTATTTTGAGTTTTCAAAGTTTTTGTTCAAAATTTTAAAGTAATTTTGAATTTTATCAAAACCCTCGTTTGCCCCCTTTTCTATATTTCAAAATTTATGCAAAATTTGAGAAAACTTTCAAAAAGCTAGTTTGTAGATCTTGTTGAGAGGAACAAAAGTCATGTACAAAGTTTTTCAAGTTGTTACATGATTTAAAAAGTAATTTTGAATTCAAATTTCAAAATTTTGAACTACTTTTCAAAAAGTCATATTTAGAGGCAGAATTTGAAAATCTTCCAATTGTGAAAATTGTAGATCTTGAAAAATTAGGGGGTTACTTTTTGGAAAATTTTGAGTTCAGTTCAAATTTTGGGAGTAATTTGAAATTTTGAGTTAGGGTTCTTTGGTGAACAAGTAACCCGACCAACCCCCTTTGCCACCGCCGGCGCCAAGGTTCGCGCCGCCGATCCACCGGCGAAGCCGCGCGGACGCCGACCACCTGGGACGTCTTCGTGAACCCTCCGGCTACCTTCCCATGTCCTCTTCTCCTATAAATAGGCCATGGTCGTCGCCATTTTCTTCTTTTCCCCATTTCCGCCCGGAGCTCCTTCGATCGCCGCCGGAGCTTCGTCGCCGTCGTGCCGTTTTTCATCCAACCAAGTTTCCCAGCAGCTCCGTAACCTCCTTGCGCACCTGCGGAACCTAGCCACGGCCCGCCTCGTCGTCAAAATCGCCCGTGCGCCGTCGTCTTCCCGAACCCGGCCGGAGCGCCGCCCTCACCTCACCTGGGTCGCCCGGCCGATTCCGGTGAGCATTACGCGTAACCGGCTAGTCCTTTTTGCGTCACACGGACATCGTGGTCGTGAACGGCTCGACCGTTTTTGCGGTTGAAGCCCGGATCGCCGGGCAGTAGCGGCCGACCCGCCCGTCGCCGCCGCTCCGTCGCCGACCTATCTCGGCTCGCCTCGCCCCGACCAAGCCCCATTTAGGACCCGGTGAGCCCCTAGCCACGATTACGTAGTTAGTTTTCCATTTCGAGCACCGCCCGGCGAATTTCTGACGCGCCGCGCCGCCGATGACGATGGGCGCGCGCACCGCCGGTGGCGCACCGCCGCACATGCGATCTTTGGGCCTACTTGTAGCAAGCGGTAGGCCCGAGGGAAGCGATAGTGGGCGAATCTTGTTATGGGCGAAATAAAAATAAAATCGACTCACGCGACACCGCGATCTTGGGCCATGAGCGATGACGGGCTGTGCACAGTAACACGCCCGAAAATCAACCCAGAACCCTTTTTCTTTTATCAAATGTTTTATTCAATTTCATTTATTTGAATAGTGTGCGATTTTCCAAATTTCATATAAATTCAAATACTAGATCAAAAATTCTGAAAATTTTTGTGTAGCCTTCCCATGAGTATGTCTATCCATGAAAAATTTGAAACTTGAATTTTGAATACTTTTGGCATGATTTAAAAATACAAATTTTAATTGAAAAATGCATCTTCCTTGATTTATAATAATTATTTTATTTATCCAAAATCATGAAATTTATTTTGGTACTGTTTTATGACATGATCTATCTGTACAAAAATTTTGAGCTTGTTTTGAGAAAGTTAAAATTTTTATTATTTCATGCCCTATTATTTCATGTGTAAAACAAATGATTTTATGATTTCCAACTTAGGGTTTTGGGTGAATTTTGGATTGTTTTGTGAACCCTAAACCATGCCTTTATCAAGTGGTCCTTGAGAACTCCTTAGACAATGGTGATGATATCTTGTAGAGTAGTTCAACAAGTTGGTTTTGTTAGGTTGCAACTTTATCGTGAAGAAAAGTTGTACTTTCGAAGTCGCTTATCGTTTCATGCACTCTCGGCGCATCATGTTTATATGCATGGCATCATGTTAAGCATGTATTATTATTTCGTATAGTGAACGAGGGTGATCGAGAAGTTGTTGATCAAGCCGAAGAAGGCTATCCGGGTTGACACGAGTTAAGTATTGTGATCCATCGTCCGAAGTCGGGATATTTAGATCAATCAAGGCAAGCCCCGGTTCATTTAAACAATTCCTTGTGTTTTACAAAGCTTTATATCACCTTTGCTTTATGCTTTGCATTAGGTGATAGGAGTTGAGTGACAACCTAATTGATGCATTATCCATCCTTGATTATTTCGATATCTACCTTGATAACCCGTTTTGGTAAAATGCTTAGAGATGCTTAGCCATGCTAAAATAGTTAGTCTTTTGAGTCAAAATGTGACAAGTCTTTTATGATAGCCCGAATGGGCATTTGATGAGAAAGGATGTTATATGATGAAACCATTGGGATATGGTGTTGAAGTTGAGACCGGTCGGGTAATTTGCATCGAGAATGGAGTCTTAGTGTAGTATTTCGGCTTGTCGATTAAGGACCCGTCGTTGTAAGCAATGTGGACTCGAGACTATGGAACGCAATTTACGCCGAGGTCGTTGGACCAATGGCACGCGTCTGTCATGGGTGTCATCCCATCACGGTCGACCCTAGTTCCGGACGCATACTCGGTAAGCGATCTTGGGGGTGTCAAATCGGAAACGCATACAACCGCCAAGACCGGGAGTGGAGAGATGGCGGGAGTACATGTTACCCTCGTGGGTTAAAGTCCCGGATTGGAGGTGTACGGTATTCTCGGGTGGCGTAGGACGCGGTTCCGTTTTGAGTATCCGGGAAAGGGTTGATATATGCAAGCTTAAGTGCTACATATGTCGTGTGGAAAGAACTCCCAGTACCGGGTTAATCGATTTCGAAATCGCCGTGCTTCTCGGATATGGAGACTTGGTTTCCGACTTATATCATAGTTTAATTATGGAGCAGAGAAGAGAAGGAATAAGTCTTTGGAACTTCTACAAGTGTTTGTTATAGTACAAGATCACCTAGAATAGGTGAGATACTAAATTGAGATTAAAACATTGAAAGTAAGGACTCACTATTAGTAAGCTTTTACGCAAAAAGAGTCCTTGATCCTTGCTAAAGCCTTACCTTGATTCCTATTACACCAACATTCCTGAGTCTTCTCCTATTTTCTTTAGTCGGGTAAGACTTGTTGAGTACTCCCGCACTCGGGGTTTGTTGACCCATGTTGCGGGGATCCGGGAGTCATGTTTGCACGGAACGTCTTTGCATGACAGTTCTTCAGAAGAAAGTGATGATGAGTGAGAGGTGAGACCCGTGGGCGGGGTCTAGTAGTATCTTTTGTGTAATAAACTCTCCGCTACTCCTACTTTTATTTTTGTGAAACTTATTTCAAATAAATGGTTGTAAAAGTATTGTAATATAAATCTTCCATTGTTTTACTCGGGTTATGTTTGAAAAGTGTTGTAATACCGCAATGACCTTGTAACGGATCCCGGTTGGAATAGTTAATAGTACTTTTCAGGTTATGGGTGCACATATGTGACTATTAAAGGTTGTTAAACCGATAATTAGTACATGTGGGCCCCTGTAATTTGAAGGTTACATTACATGGCATCGAGCCTCCGTTACCGGTGTTCTTGTAGCATTACTTTTAAAACTTCAAAATGATTTGGGTCAAACTAATTTTATTCTTACTTTGGTCCAAATTGCTTATTCTCTTATCTTAATCTATTGAAAAACTTTCTTATCCAACTTCAAAAGGATATAAGTGGAGTAGCATTATATAAAGCCCTACTTATAAAATCTTTAATGCAAAAGTTTTTATTGATTGTTACGTAGGTTCGATTCATGCATCATGTTTAAATCACTTATTAATATTACCTTCCCTTTAATGTGGTTTGGGTTAAGTAATATCAATCCCGTTCTTGCTAAACCTTTAGATCCTCCTAGATAAGCCCGGGATAGATGTAGAATGGAACCCCCGTTTGAAGAATAAGTGATATGTGTTGTTTTTGTTTGTTTTTCTTTTGAAGTTCAATAAACGGTTGGGTGTTAAATAGTTTTGTTTTAATAACGGATGTCGCACAACAACGGCGCCGGCTCTCGAGAATAGGGGTGACCTTCCAAACCCTCCACCGGTCCCAACAAACCCGACCGATGCCATTGCGGCTCGGTTCAAGCTACTATCGAGAACTCTCGTCGTCGAGAAGTAGCTCGAAGTCGGAACAATCGTCATGGCCACAAGGGTCGATATGATGATGAAGAAGATGAGACTTCTTATCCAAAGTTCACCGCACAAAACCTTCAATCTTTAGTAGAGCCGATGAGCCAAAGTCTTTTCTAAGATTGATCCGAGATCGGGTATCATCAAATCGGGATTAAACCCGAAGATATTCCAAAGACCGCATTTACCACCAGATACGGTCTTTATGAATATTTGGTTATGTCTTTTGGTTTAACAAATGCCCGGCTCATTTCATGCATTTGATGAACACGGTATTTTTTGTCGAACTGGATAAGTTCGTGGTGGTATTCATTGATGATATTCTTGTTTATTCAAAAATGAAGAAGAGCATGCGAGCACCTCGAGAATAGTTTTAAAACGATTGAGGGATCATCAACTTTATGCTAAATTTAGCAAGTGTGCCTTTTGGGTGAAAGAAATACAGTTCTTGGGTCACGTGCTATCATCGAAGGAGTTGCCGTTGACCCGAGTAAAGTGAAAGATATCCTCAATTGGAAACCACCAACAAGCTGTTCATGAGGTTCGTAGTTTCCTTGGAATGGCGGGTTATTACCGTCGATTCATTCGGATTTTTCGAGTGGCAAAGCCTATCACGCGAGTTGTTAAAAAATCGGACCAAGTTTGTATGGTCACCGGAGTGTGAGCATGCTTTTCAAACTTTGAAGAAAGCACTAACCACTGCCCCAGTCTTAGCTCAACCGGATATTGAAAAACCATTTGACGTCTTTTGTGACGCATCTGGTATTGGTATTGGTTGTGTGTTAATGCAAGAAGGCAAAGTTATTGCCTATGCATCACGCCAACTAAAAACGCCATGAAGAGCATTATCCAACCCATGATTTGGAGTTAGCCTGCGGTGGTGCATGCTCTAAAAATCGGCGTCATTATCTGTTGGGTAATACTTGTCATGTATATACGGACCATAAAAGTCTGAAATATATCTTTACCCAATCAGATTTGAACATGCGCCAGAGAAGATGGCTAGAATTAATTAAGGACTACGACATAGAAGTGCATTACCATCCTGGAAAGGCAAATGTTGTTGCCGATGCACTCAGTCGGAATCCTCAGTGTAATTGTCTTATAGCCAACATAAAGGATAGAACTTTATGTCAAGAATTGGAGAAATTGAATATCGGAATTGTTGAACATGGCATGGTAACCGATGCCACTGGCCGAGAATCAACTATCAAGAATCAGATTATTGATGCTCGAGAGAAGATCGATAAGGGCATAGCACATATCAAAGAAAAGTTAGAAGGGAAAACCCACTTGCTTGAGTAATTGATGAGTCGGATGTCTTTGTGGTTTAAAGATCGATTAGTGGTACCAAAGAGTCCTGAATTACGTCAACAAATCCTGGATGAGGCTCATTTGACCAGATATTCTATTCATCCCGGAAGTACCAAGATGTATCAGGATTTGAAACAAAGATTTTGGTGGACAAAAATGAAGATTGAGATTGCCCGGTATGTAGCTAAGTGTGACACTTGTCGAGTAAAAATTTGTGCACATGAAAGCTGGGACAATTGCATCCTTTGCCTATTCCCTCTTGGAAATGGGAAGAAATCGGTATGGACTTTATTGTCGGTTTACCCCAAACATCGAAAGGGTTCAATTCTATCCGGGTTATAGTTGATCGACTTACCAAGATAGCCCATTTTCTACCATAAATGATCAATATAAAGCAATAGATTATGCCAAGCTATATGTCCATCGAATTTTTCGGTCTACATGGAGCCCCTAACCATATTGTAATGGAGATAGAGGTTCTTTGTTTATGTCCAAGTTTTGGAAAGCAGATGCAAAAGTCCCTTGGTACTAAACTAAATCATAGTTCGAGGTTATCATCCCCTGCATACCGGGACAAACGAGAAAAGAGTCAATCGATTCTAGAGGATATGTTGAGAGCGTATATTCTTAATTATTCGAGAAAAAGTGGGATGATTTGTTTACCATTAGCGAGTTTGCCTACAATACGGTTATCAAGAAAGTATTCAAATGGCACCGTTTGAAGCTCACGTATGGTCGCGGATGTAGAACCCCATTGCATTGGTCGAGAACCCAGGAGAAAGATGGTTCTACGGAGTAGATCTAGTAAAAAGAAGCTGAGAAGAAAAAGTGAGATTTGTGCAAGATAAATTAAAAGAGGCACAATCTCGACAAAAAGTTATCTTGCCGATAAAAGGCGAGGTGTTTGGAATTTGAAATAGGGGATTATGTATATTTGAAAGTGTCACCCATGAAAGGGGTGAATCGTTTTTGGAATTAAAGGAAAACGGCACCTCGATACATTGGTCCATTTCAAATATTGGAAAACAGGGACCGATTGCCTATCGACTCGGATTGCGAAAAGATTATCGGTGCATGATGTCTTCCATGTGTCTCGATTGAAGAAATGCTTACGAGTACCAGATCGAGTGGTTGATGTTGAAGACGTCACATTGGAACCAGATCTGACTTACTCTGAATATCCTATTCGGATTCTAGATCAGAAAGCTCGAGTCACCCGGCAAGAACTATCAAATGGTACAAGATCCAATGGAATCAACACTCTAAGAAGAAGAAGCTACTTGGGAATCAGAAGATTTCCTAACGGAAAATTTTCCCAAGTTTCCACTTTCTTAAACCTTGTAAATGTAAGGCCCCTTCTTGTTTTATGAAATAGTTAGAGATGTGTTTGCTTGACACATTTCCTTTGTCGTTACTAAACCCTAGGCTTTAAATCTCGGGGACGAGATTTCTTTAAGGGGAAGGGTCAGAACACCCCGGTGTTATTTACACTAAAACGACATGTCATCATGATCATTGCAAAGCATCCATGTTTAGCCCACCATGTGTTGCATTGAACTAAAATAAGTTTATTTTATGCTTGGTTGCAATGTTGGTCGAAAAGACGCGAGAGGAATCAGATTAGGAAAAACTATCCCCTTTGTCGGAAACCCTAGATTTCAAACCCTAGTTTGTCCCTTTTTCTTTTATTCAAAATCTATCAAGAATTTGGGTATGGTTATTAAAGTGAAAAGGTAGAGTTTTCAAAATAGAGCAAAGTTGGTATTTTGAGTTTTCAAAGTTTTGTTCAAAATTTTTAAAGTAATTTTGAATTTTATCAAAACCCCTGTTTGCCCCCTTTTCTATATTTCAAAATTTATGCAAAATTTGAGAAAACTTTCAAAAGCTAGTTTGTAGATCTTGTTGAGAGGAACAAAAGTCATGTACAAAGTTTTTCAAGTTGTTACATGATTTAAAAAGTAATTTTGAATTCAAATTTCAAAATTTTGAACTGCTTTTCAAAAAGTCATATTTAGAGGCAGAATTTGAAAATCTTCCAATTGTGAAAATTGTAGATCTTGAAAAATTAGGGGGTTACTTTTTGGAAAATTTTGAGTTCAGTTCAAATTTTGGGAGTAATTTGAAATTTTCGAGTTAGGGTTCTTTGGTGAACAAGTGCTTTCGACCAACCCCCATTTGCCACCGGCCGCGCAAGGTTCGCGCCGCCGTCCACCGGCGAAGCCGCGCGACGCCGACCACTGGGCGTCTTCGTGAACCCTCCGGCTACCTTCCCATGTCCTCTTCTCCTATAAATAGGCCATGGTCGTCGCCATTTTCTTCTTTTCCCCATTTCCGCCGCCGCCGAGCTCCTTCGTCGCGCCGGAGCTCGTCGCCGCAGCCGTTTTCATCCAACCAAGTTTCCCAGCAGCTCCGTAACCTCCTTTGCGCACCTCACGGAACCTAGCCACAGCCCGCCTCGTCGTCAAAATCGCGTCTTGCGCCGTCGTCTTCCCGAACCGTAGGGGCGCCGCCGCGCCTCACCTCGCCGTCGCGGCCGATTCCGGTGAGCATTACGTAAACCGCCTAGTCCTTTTGCGTCACTGGACATCGTGGTCGTGAACGGCTCGACCGTTTTGCGGTTGAAGCCCGGCTCGCCGGAACAGCCGGCCGACGCCGCGCCGTCGCCGCCCGCTCCGTCGCCGACCTATCTCAGACTTCGCCTCGCCCCGGCCAAGCCCGTTTTAGGACCCCGGTGAGCCCCTAGCCACGATTACGTAGTTAGTTTTCCATTTCGAGCACCGCCGGCGCGGAACACGGCCGCGCCGCCGCGCCGCGGTGGGCGCGCGCACCGCCGCCCGGTGGCGCACACGCGCACATGCACGATCTTTGGGCCTACATCAGTAACAAGCGGTAGGCCCGGTAGGGAACGATAGTGGGCGAATCTTGTTATGGGCGAAATAAAAATAAAATCGACTCACGGTACACACGCGACTGGGCCATGAACAGTGACGGGCTGTGCACGGTAACACGCCGAAAATCAACCCGAGAACCCTTTTTCTTTTATCAAATGTTTTATTCAATTTCATTTATTTGAATAGTGTCTCGATTTTCCAAATTTCATATAAATTCAAATACTAGATCAAAAATTCTGAAAATTTTTGTGTAGCCTTCCCATGAGTATGTCTATCCATGAAAAATTTGAAACTTGAATTTTGAATACTTTTTGGCATGATTTAAAAATACAAATTTTAATTGAAAAATGCATCTTCCTTGATTTATAATAATTATTTTATTTATCCAAAAATCATGAAATTTATTTTGGTACTGTTTTATGACATGATCTATCTGTAAAAAAAATTTTCAGCTTGTTTTGAGAAAGTTAAAATTTTTATTATTTCATGCCCTATTATTTCATGTGTAAAACAAATGATTTTATGATTTCCAACTTAGGGTTTTGGGTGAATTTTGGATTGTTTTGTGAACCCTAAACCATGCCTTTATCAAGTGGTCCTTGAGAACTCCTTAGACAATGGTGATGATATCTTGTAGAGTAGTTCAACAAGTTGGTTTTGTTAGGTTGCAACTTTATCGTGAAGAAAAGTTGTACTCGAGTCGCTTATCGTTTCATGCACTCTCGCGCATCATGTTTATATGCATGGCATCATGTTAAGCATGTATTATTATTTCGTATAGTGAACGAGGGTGATCGAGAAGTTGTTGATCAAGCGTAGAAGAAGGCTATCCGTTGACACGAGTTCTCGAAAGTATTGTGATCCATCGTCCGAAGTCGGGATATTTCGTCAATCAAGGCAAGCCCGGTTCATTTAAACAATTCCTTGTGTTTTACAAAGCTTTATATCACCTTTGCTTTATGCTTTGCATTAGGTGATAGGAGTTGAGTGACAACCTAATTGATGCATTATCCATCCTTGATTATTTCGATATCTACCTTGATAACCCGTTTTGGTAAAATGCTTAGAGATGCTTAGCCATGCTAAAATAGTTAGTCTTTTGAGTCAAAATGTGACAAGTCTTTTATGATAGCCCGAATGGGCATTTGATGAGAAAGGATGTTATATGATGAAACCATACTTTGGGATATGGTGTTGAAGTTGAGACCGGTCGGGTAATTTGCACCGAGAATGGAGTCTTAGTGTAGTATTTCCGCTTGTCGATTAAGGACCGCGGCGTTGTAAGCAATGTGGATCGAGACTATGGAACATAATTTGCGCCCGAGGTCGTTGGACCAATGGCACGTCTGTCATGGGTGTCATCCCATCACGATCGACCCTAGTTGGGGACGCATACTCCGGTAAGCGATCTTGGGGGTGTCAAATCGAAACGCGTACAAAGCGCCAAGACCGGGAGTGGAGAGATGGCGGGAGTACATGTTACCCTCGTGGGTTAAAGTCCCGGATTGGAGGTGTACGGTATTCTCGGGTGGCGAGGACGCGGTTCCGTTTTGAGTCCGGGGAAAGGGTTGATATATGCAAGCTTAAGTGCTACATATGTCGTGTGGAAAGAACTCCCAGCTGGGTTAATCGATTTCGAAATCGCCGTGCTTCTCGGATATGGAGACTTGGTTTCCGACTTATATCATAGTTTAATTATGGAACAGAGAAGAGAAGGAATAAGTCTTTGGAACTTCTACAAGTGTTTGTTATAGTACAAGATCACCTAGAATAGGTGAGATACTAAATTGAGATTAAAACATTGAAAGTAAGGACTCACTATTAGTAAGCTTTTACGCAAAAAGAGTCCTTGATCCTTGCTAAAGCCTTACCTTGATTCCTATTACACCAACATTCCCGAGTCTTCTCCTATTTTCTTTAGTCGGGTAAGACTTGTTGAGTACTCCGTACTCGGGGTTTGTTGACCCATGTTGCGAGGATCCGGGAGTCATGTTTGCACCGGAACATCTTTGCATGACGGTTCTTCGGGAAGAAAGTGATGATGAGTGAGAGGTGAGACCCGTGGGGCGGGGTCTAGTAGTATCTTTTGTGTAATAAACTCTCCGCTACTCCTACTTTTATTTTTGTGAAACTTGTTTCAAATAAATGGTTGTAAAAGTATTGTAATATAAATCTCATTTGTTTTACTCACGGTTATGTTTGAAAAGTGTTGTAATACTTTGCAATGACCTTGTAACGGATCTGGTTGGAATAGTTAATAGTACTTTTTAGGTTATGGGTGCACATATGTGACTATTAAAGGTTGTTAAACCGATAATTAGTACATGTGGGCCCTGTAATTGGAAGGTTACATTTACATCCACGCCGCTCCGCTGCGTGGCTTCGGACGGCTCCCCTCGGCGATGGCACGGAGCTCGGTGTTGCCAAGGTGGCACTTCGCGGCGGCTGCGGCGCTTTCCGCGCCGATCCCGTTGGCGCCCGCAGAGGTGGCCGGTGGCATGGGAAGCGGCGGCGGGCTGGCCGCGAACCCACCTTGACAATTTACTGTCCGGCGCCCTTTGCCGCCCCGGCGTCCTCGCCGGCCCCTTCCACTACTTTGTGGAGGTAGCGCCGTACCCGCACGCGTCCCGGCCCGATGACGAAGGCGGTGGTGACCGTGGAACTGGACTCCGTGGCCGCGCTCACCGTCTTATTTGCCACGGACCCCGACCTCGACCCTCCGCCCGCGTCCACCGTACACTCCGGCTGCGTCGGGACGCCGCGGCTTCGACTTCCACCTCGATAGTGCCGACGCCATGCCCGGAGGGCGGCTGGCGAAGATCTCTAGATTGGTTTTGAATAATTAGTGACATCCTAGGACTAATCTCTCTATGCTAAGTGTTTGATTTAGTTGGAGATTGGTCAAGCCAAGGTTGGTGCATGGTGGTCATGGTGGATGGGTCGAGGTGATCCAAATGATGATCAAGTGTGCAACTTGGAGTGGTTCGAGGATCAAAATGGGCTCAAGGCAAAGGTATATCCATAGGGCCATTTTGATTTTGCACTCAAGACACCATAGAGGGTGTGAGTGATTTAGGATCGATAAGCCGTACTATAAAGAGGGGAAAACTATCGTACATATCGGTCCTCATGTGCCTCTAGGTTCAAAATCATTTGCATGCATTCTAACCTAGAGAGCTAACCCGACCTTCGAAATTGATTGTGAAAATGCTAACACACGAGCACATGGTGATGTACACATGGCGGGATTCGGGCGCTTTTGAGAAAATAAAACGTCTATTTTCTATTGCGCCGGATGCATCGTGGTGGTGAAAACATGCTATTCCTCGTGCTCAAGTTGGTATACTTGTTGGATAGCATGTTGAAGCAAAGGCGACGGAGAAACGTTGACATTTCGCAGTGAAAGCGTCGGCCGGACCTGCGGCCGGACGCTTGACCGGACGCGAGGAGGGTCCGACCGACGGGTCCGGTCGATAGGTTCCGGTCGAAGTTCCGATAAGCATGTTTTTCGGGCGAATCCACTGGATCGGCCGGACGCACCCACCGGAAGCTTCGGCCGGGATTTTTTTGTGAGTCCGGTCCACGGCCGGACCACGGGCCGGACGCGCTCCCCGGGTGTCGGCGGTGGGCGGCGGGCTTGGCGGTTCGGCCGGAAGCTTCGGCCGGACTCATGGGACGAAGTCCGGTCGGTGCGTCCCGACCGCCCGCGAGAAGCGTGTTTTTCCTCCCAATGACTCCATTTCGTGTGGGGGTCTATATATATGTGTTTGGCCGGCTTTGTGAGGTCTCTTGGTCATTTGAAATCATTCCTAACACCTCTAGAGCTGAGCACACTCTCTCTCATCCTCACTCCATTTGCTTGTGAGCATCATTCTAGTGAGTTGAGGTGATTCGGTGCACTTTGCTTTGATCTTTGCATCTAGTGGCACTTGGGGATCGTTGTGAGCCGGTGGATTTCTTGTTGCTCTTAGAGAGCACCACTCCTAGCCGGCTTGGTGATTGGTGGAGGCGTTGGCAAGAGAAGGAGATTGTTCTTGGCCACCTCCGGTTGATTTGTGAGAGGACCGTGCATCCTCGTCGGGACGACAAATTGCAAGTAATATATTGCTCGTGTCTTGGGTACCTCTCATTTGCTTTGGGTGCAAGTAGCCTAAAGGCACTTGGCTAGGAGTGAGCTCCACCTTGCCCCACACGTGAGAAGGTCGGCACAACGAGACGTAGCTTGAGGGTGCTCAAGTGAACCCGGGGGGTAAATCATTGTGTCTCCATTTGTCTCTTGTCATCCTTTGGTGATTGTCTTCATTGTTCATATTGATATTCATCCTACGGTGATTGGTTGACTTGCCTCGACACATTGGTATAACACCTCCTCTCTACCTTGCATTTACTTTGATATACATATTGTGCTTGTGTAGACTTGTCTAGATTGTTTAGCCTCTTAGACTTGTTTAGAACAATCTAGCTTGTTCACCTAGGTAGAGAAGTAGAGACATAGCCTTTTGAGTGATATAGAGACATATTTGACTAGAATTGTTATTAGGAGGCTTGCCGACAAGTAGAGCTAGTGCAACCGCTATTATCGCTTTGTTATTGTCTAACAAGTTGCTCTAGTGTTTTGTAGAAATTTTATTAGGCTATTCACCCCCCTCTAGCCATTTAGGACCTTTCAATTGCGCCCGATTCCTCGTTGACACCGACCACGGGCTCAACGGCTCATTTGGACGCGCTTTCGGTGGGGCGCCGTCGGGCCTCGTGCGGGAACACGGCCGTGGCGTGGGTTGCACTCGGCGAGCTCGCACCAACATCGCCCTCATGGTGTCCAACACCGGGACCCCGTGTGTTTGGTTGGAGAGCCAACCCGGTGGGTCGGAGCGAACCCGCTCTCGTAATTTGTTTGGATGTAGATGAGGAGGGTTGGGTTGGCTCCGGTGAGGGGAATATTCCTCTCGGATGCGGGTTGGGCAGCTCCCTCCAAATCTCGCGAGCAGACCGCTCGGCCCGGGTTGGCTACGTCGGCCAGCGCCCGTCTTCTCCGTCCGCTCGTCACCTAGGCCGCGCGCATCTCCGGCGGGGCTCCGGTGCTTGTCCCCGGGGCGTCCACGCCCGGCACGGCGGCGAGGGCGAAGCCGCGGCTAAGGCGGACCCGCCCGCGCTCGCGGGGCTCGGCGGGCGGAGCTCGGCGGGTGGCGCTTCGGCGGTGGAAGCGGCTCCGGCTGGAGGTGGCGCTTCGGCGGTGTACCACAAATAAGCGAAACGCGTGCTCTGAGTCTTTTCGATTCGCTCGATGCCAAATTTTGACGAAATTGCCAAACTTTACCCAAACGTTTGGGCTCTAAGGCTATCACACCGCGAAGCGTAAACCGACCTCAGTTTCATTTTAACATAAAATACGCCGCACCATGATGATCGAACAGCTACATTACGCAAGCGTAGCGACCTCCGCCGACGGCAAATCAGCGCATCGAGGGCGACGCGACAAAGCCCACGTTGGACGAAGTGCCGGAGGGCAAAGCTGGGAGGCGAGCCGAGAGAGAGAGCATGGCCAGCGGCGGCCCCACGATTTGAACTCCCTAAAAAAATGTTATAACTCACAAACCAAAAATCCAAATTAAATTCGATTGCACCATTGAATTCGTTTCAATAAATTCTTCAAAACAAGATCTCAAATGGATATATTTAGATAAAATTATAAGTGGGCCCACACGATGGGTAGTTGAGATAGAGAAGGATATAAAGTCTCGTATAGATGCGAGAAACTGGAAATAAAGGAGGGAATCACGATGACTAGGATAGAATATTCTTTTTAAAGGAAACAAATAGAGAAACGTGAGTGCGAGGGATAGTCTAAACACACCCTCAGTCGATGGTGCTGCTGTTCTGCTCTGTCCTGCAACCATTGCAACTCATGCTGTTCAGAGGGTGGTTGGAAAATTAATTAGTCAGTGTCCGTTGCCATTCTGGCGATCTCAGCTAAAGTGGTTGTCAAAGCGCCATGGTCACCATTTATATTGTTTGAGATCAAGGGTGATGCAGTTCCTCTTGGCAACGGGCAAGGAAAATCCAGCGTGCCGCTGGTACCAAACCCGGCGGGCGCGACACGGCAAGCGGTTTTTGTGTTTTGCCGCACGGCGCGGAGAGCATCTTTGTGCCGGGCATCGGCCCGGACGGGCAAGAAAATTGTTTACCGCACCCGCAAACCCGCCACACCCGCTCCACTTTTTCTTCGACATGTGGGACGCGATCGAGCCGAGTATATATACTCCAAAACCCTAGGCCGGCATCACCCCACCACGCCACCACCCATCCCCCCGCCGCCCCCCCACACCGCCCACGCCCACACGCTCCCGGGCGGGACCCCTCGGCCGTCGTCCTCCTCTCCCCCCCCCACCCTCTCCCGGCTCCTCGCCCCAACCTCACCACGGCGGGCGCGACGCGCGCCAAGACTCGTCCCGGCCTAGCGCGCGCGCGCGTGCGCGCTGGCCAGCCACCGCGCCGCCTCTCGCTTCCGCCCATGGCGCGGTGGGACGGCGCGCTCTTCCTTCCTCCTCGCCGGCGTTGGTCCCGGCCACGCTTCCTAGATCACCGGGTAGCGGGCTCGGCCGGGCCGGCGTCCTCCTCGCCTCGCCCGCCGCCGGTCGTCGTCCTCATCGAGCCGCCCGCTTTGGCGGCCCGTCGTCGCCCATCTGTCTCACCCGGCGCCGTCCTCGCCGCTCACATGTCCAACGCCGTCCTCGCCGCTCACATGTCCACCGTCGTCCTCGCCGCCCTCCTGCCGACATTCGCGGGCACACACGGGCATGCCCGCTGGCAAGCCTTGCCCGCGGATAGCGGGCACGCGGGCGAAAGATGGCGCCGTGGCGATGGTGGCGGAGGCGCTGGCGCAGCGGGCACGGATTTTGCTCGCGGGCGCGGCATCGGACATCGCTATCCCGCGGGCGTGGTGCCGTTGCCAAGAGGAGATGCGGTCCATCTCGGGGCAGTCCCTTGGCCATTTTTTACGTGCTTATTATGCAGCCCCCGTGCACTTGAAGACAACACCGCCAAGTAGCGGAAGCGTGGTGCAAATCTTTGTGTGGCCAATCCTTATGCATGAGATTTCAGTTGCTAATATGGAACATTTTCTGGTTTCATTTCGGCATAAAGGCAACTTGTTAAATCGATGCAGTTTTTCACAAGCCGTTAAGTGGTCTTTATGTGGTACTAAATTTCTATGGATGCCGCAAAGGAGAATGTGCTTCCTGTTATGCTGGTGATGCCCAAGCATACTCTATCTAGCGATGAAAAACGGACGGAAAAACCCCCATTTCTACTTCCGTTTCTATATTTTTTGGCGGAAACGGGATCGGGTTCGAAAATGTGTGTTCGGATACGAAATCGATATCGGATGCACGGAAACGAACAAATATGGATGGAGAGCCGGAAAATAAGTTAGAATAGTATGATTAAATATTCGTGAATATGCATCAAAGCAAACTCACAAATTAATATACACATACGAAGTTATTGGTCTAGTATTCACTAGCATGCCATGTGTTAACATGCATAATTGGTGATTAATAGGTTTATGGACATATTAATTTCTGCACATACCTTATATAGATTAAAACGGGATGAAAAACGAAATAAATACGGGTCAATTTCGGGTGAAAACGGGATCCGCGGAAACGGACGGAAAAAACCCTCTCCCGTTTCCGTATTTCGGTGAAAACGGGATCCCGCGAAACGGACGGAAAAAACCCCTCTCCCATTTCCGTAAATACGAAACGGGACCCCACAAATACGGAAACGAACGGACGAAAGTGAAAAACGGGCGGGTCGGAACGGAAATTTTTCCGTCCATTTTCAACGCCAACTCTATCATACATGGTCCAGAATGAGCTATGGCTGGGAGATTATGTTTCTATCTCTGCTTTACCCCACAAATACGGAAACGAACGGACAAAAATGGAAAACGGAACGGGTCGGAACGGAAATTTTTCCATCCGTTTTCAACGCTAACTCTATCATACATGGTCCAGAATGAGCTATGGCTGGAAGATTATGTTTCTATCTCTGCTTTTGGTGGCATGTCCTTGTGGCCATCGTGGGTGCAGGGAGAAATCAACACCAACCATGGCCACCACCTACAGAACTGAGGTTGACAACTTGTGATGCTGAGCTAGGGCCTGTACCGTGGCCGTTGTTCAACCTGATTGAGAGGTGCTCGTGTCAGTCCAGTCGGATCTGGAAGCTCCCATGGCATGTACCACTTCAACAAGGAACCATCAAGCTGCAGCCCTCTCAGATTGTGGATGTCTTTGGACTGAAGATACCTGAAACATTAGCTTGGCATATGGCACCTGCATGGCTAGTATGCACATTCACACTAGTGTCAAGGCAACAAAAATGGGCCGGTCCTTTCACTGAACATATCTGCTTTTTAAGAGTTCCATGCAATGGGCAGGGTCTGTATTCAGAACACGAGTTTCTGCGGTTTCCTTGGGATCCTGGTGGTTTCATACTCCTCTATCGCTTGGGGGCAAGCCGAATGTTAAGGAGAGGGGAATGTTAGGATGAGTCACTGTGGGCCTGGGCCTTGAGCCCAGTTTAGGCTTTGCTTGGGTGGAAGACTACAAAGGCAAGAGAGCAGATCGGATCTGAGAAGGCATCGAATATTCAGAAGAAACACATCTCCATCTTCTTACTGTACCTCTTCCTCTGCGAGCCTCCATCCGTAGGTCTCGAGCTCTCATCCTTCCCATGTTCTAGTTCTCTGCTCCTCTGTCTAGATTGCTTGCTTGATCCAGACCTCCCTTCCCCTGAGGTCGTGTACTCCGATTTGTATCTGAATTGAGCTATCGTAGCATATGCCCCCACCGCCGCTGCAGGGCCCGCCACGGACCACAGAAAATAGACGCTGAGGGCGCTAATGGCGAGCGCCACCGTCGCTCCCACGGCGCCGATGCCCTCGTCGTCCTTCATCTTGGCGATGGCCAGGCACGGGCAGGCAGACCTGCAGGCTTGAGCATCCGGGGCGCTAAGCCGGCGTTGCTTCTGCTGTTGCTGCTAGGAGGAGACAGGAGAGCGAACGGCTAGGTGTGGAATGGATGGACAACGCGGCGTGTCGGGCATCTATTTGTAGGCCGCAGCGGCAGATCGAGGTGGGCCAGGCGGCTGCTTGCCTTCATCGCGTGCATTGCAATGCATGCCGTGCACATTTGCTCCCCGTCTCGTCTCGGGGAGACGAAGCGCACGCGAAACGCCCGCAGACGAATAGGTTGAAAACACAAGAGAACGGTACTGTAGCGAAATGCAGAAGCTGAATTGTTGCTTGGCGGTGTGAACGAGGATATAAGAGCTGATTAATTAATTTCATTATTTATTATTAAATGACGTTTTAATTAAATGACGTTTAAGAAACTACAACTGCTACCAATACCCACCCAATCCGCCGTGCCCGTCCGGGAAACTATCCATCCTGCGAATCGCACACGGCCCAATTAGGCCCAACAACAGAAGACTAAACAAAACATCTCTGTTTTTTTTTTTTTTTTTTTTTTTTTTGAGCACTATCCCCATTTATTTATTCATGTATATATCTCCTTTCCTGTGAACCATGAATAAACAGGGATAGTGCTATTAAAAGTGGTTTTACAGTTTTCTAGCCAATGTTGGTGTTTTCTTCTTCTTTATTTCTCTTCTAATCCTAGTGCTTAATAATCATCATGATAGATTTAATACCAATCAACATGGCTTCCATCGGCTCCACACAATATATTAATGAGCAAAGTTCACCGCCATCCCTGAGCTTCCGCCGGCGGTGTCATTCAGGTCCTTGAACTACTAAAAAGTGATATCTGTGGGTCCCTAAACTTGTCGGTCTCTAAACTTTCAAGGAGATCACCAAGAGGTCCCTAAACTTAGCGGCGGTGTCATCCCGGTCCCTAAATTTTCAAAGTGATCACCGCAGATCTTTAAACTTGACCGGTGGTGTCATCCCGTCCCTAAATTTTTTAAAGTGATCACCGTAGATCACTAAACTTGGCAAGCGGTGTCATCCCCGAACTTAGCAAACAAAGTGCCATCCATGAGCAAGGAATATACGTCTTTTCGCCGTTGGAAGCAGAGAGACGGACGTGGAGCTACAACCAGGGGTCAAAGGCGCACAACACTAGCTTGCCTAGGTGGACCGAGCCCGAAAAAGGCGAAAGGCAGACGCAAGGCCGCAACCGTGATCGAGGCGGGACTGTTGTGGAGGCGCTTAGCGCTCATTCAGCAGGAGGCTAGGGCAAGGTCCGACTAGGGCTTGATGGCGGTGAGCCTAGGGCGAGCTCCTCTACCTAGGATCGATGGCTTGTCTATTATGCTAGTCTATTGTTGTTTTAGGCCTTCTTTGGTCCACAGGGAAAAAAAATTGAAGGAATTGCTACTATTCATGCATATGCTTCACAGGAATGGAGCATAGGATTAGTGTAGGAAATTTTTCCATTGAATTTTGTTTTGGATGAAAACTACAGGAAATTTAGCATCCACTCAAGCATCTTGGTAAAAGTCCAACGTTTTTCATGTCGTCCTTCTAAATGATCATTCTTTCAAATTGCTGCATTTGAATCCTCTGTTTTGCAACTGTCCTGTGGTTCTTATATTTGTCCTATTCCTATTTCCTATATTTTTTGGTTTCCTATAGCCAAGCTTATTAAACTTGCTCTTTACGGATTTGTCTGCCCTCCTGGCTAGATATTCATTACATAGGGTGGCAACTAGTATGTGAGTAGGATGGCTGATTTCATTTTGGCCGGTTGACCCGAGGAGACCTAGGAGTGCATTCCACCCAAAAAATGGCAGGTGTGGCACCCACTTCCATAAATACGCTTACTAAATCTACACAAAATAGTGACGGTGCACAATCGGACTACGTTTTATTCTTGCATGACATGAAAATAAACCTTTTGAGTACATTTACCAGCTCTACAATTTTCTAATTTTGACTTTTTATTTAATATATCTAAACAACTACAAATAAAACACTATCGTGCTGTTTGGTTGGTTCCAACGAAGTGTTAATGAAATTAGTTCAAACATATATCCTGCCGGTAACATCCGCAGCTTATTATCATTTACATTTGATTTACATTAGTCCGCACCAAACAGCTCGTATATTCAGTCGGTTCAGTGAGCATGCATCAGTCTCAAGCTGTCAGAAAACTAACACAGCCATCACGGGGAAAGATGGTGGGAATGGTCTGTGCGTCATTACCTGCACGTCGATCGATGAACAAGACGGGCAAGCAGTAACAACTTAAGCAAGCATGGATATAACATACAAGACACGATCAGAGTAGCATGCTTATTGCATAACATAGAATTGGCGTTACATACGAAACAGAAAGGTGAATAATTCGCAAGCTGCGCATGCAAGCGAAGTCGAAACACCGTACGCCATCGTCTTTTATTTAGTACGCACGTACGGTAGTGCTAGACAGCGAACGCGGCGGCGGCGGCGACTGCGCCGGCCGTGCGGAGGAGGCTGTAGTACAGCTGCGGGTTCGCAACGAACGCCGCGCGGGAGATGAGCAGCCCGCCGGCGCCGGGCGCCTTCATCATGACAGCAGCCGGGGCCGCCACGGGCCAAAGGAAGTACGAGATGACGCCGCCCACGAGGAGCGACGCAACTGCAGCAGCAGCTCCGCCGAGGGCCATCTCGTTCTTAATTCGAACTCGTCGCGCCGGAGCCGGAGAGACAGAATTAGCTAGAGCTAGCGTGCAGTGCTGCTGCTTGCTTGAGATGATGTGCTGCTGGTGTGTGTGGTGGGGTGGACGACGGCCAGCCGGACGCATGTATTTGTAGGATGCAGCGGCGCAGGGTGGAGGCCCGCAGGCGGCCGCTTGCCTTCGTTGCGTTTCATCATACGTGCCTTGTATTTAGGGAATAACTTAGTAATGCCTTTAGCTCAGGTCCAAATCCAATCAAGTGTGTGCGCAAAAAGTCATCACATATCTATATTCCGTTACTCTTTAACTAGCTTAATGTTATTAAAAATCTAAAGTTATACTCCCTCCATACCCAGAAAGCTAGACGTTTAGGATAACGATACGGTCTCCAAAACACTACTTTGACCTCTTATTATTCTAAAAATATTTATGAAAAAATGATATATGTATACTTTTATGAAAGTAACTTTCAAGACAAATCTATTCATATAGTTTTCACATTTGTAAACTCAATAGTTATTGATGATGATTTATATTTCCAATGTTTGACTCAAACCTTTTCTAAAACGTCAAGTTTTTATGAGTATGGAGGGAGTATTTTTAAACCGAAACAATCAATTTTAGAAGATAAAATAAACTAGCATGATAAGTAGTGGTGGAGACGGACACTCAGGTCATTGTTATCTTTAGCGAAGCCATGAAATTTTGCATATATTCCATAGCAATTCGTCCTAACCAACTGCTAGACCTGTGACTACTGGGGAGACGACTTGACTAGCAACAGACAACAAGAATATGTTCTCCCACCACCCACCAAAGGTAAAGATGCGGAAAGAAGGTGGCAGCATCTTCGTACGGGGACACTGATCGATGTCATCCGGGGCCGGCCGTGAGGACGCCGAAGCAACTCGCCCCAATTGGCTCATCCTCCTGCTGGCTAGCTGCAGGTGGCCCCATCCACCTTCCTTTTGAAACCCCATGTCAGCAAGCACAAGTGAACGAACAGCTTTAGCGTACTGACGCTCGCTTTAGTTACGAATCCACCGCACCAAAGCAAGTGAGCACCACGCGTACGTACTAGTCTCTGATCCAACTTTGTACGTACAGTGTTGCATCGTCAATGGAAAAGGAGCACAAATGGTACACGTACAGAGGGACGAAGTCGGCAGTGAGGCAACCCGGCTCGAGCCCCCTACGGGTGAGTCCATAGAGCCTCCCTGAGCCCCAAAAGAATTTACACCGCTGTCGTCTTAAGAGGAAGATGTTGTACGTCTAAGATGTGTTTAGTCACCTCTAATATTTTCCTGGCTTCATCACTGCACGTACAATACAAATGAATGGAGTAGGACCAAGTACACGCACACAATGTGATAAAACTTCTACGACATCGTTACAGCAATCACGTTCGTACACACAACTGCCGATCATAGATACCGATACGGTCATATGGTTCGTTTCACATACATAAAAAACCTTGCAGCACATCAGACACACACACGTACTCTCGATCTCGTACGTACACTCGTAAAACCGTAGGTTACAAGGCGTGTACGTGTATCCACGATTGCTCGTACGCGCGCGCTAGCTGGCGCTAGTACACGAGGGGCATCCCAGCGCGGAGATCGCGGAAGTAATCCCGGGGTTGTTCTCGAACACGCCCCGCGGCATGCGCGCGCCGCCGCGGCCCGGCGCAGCCATGTAGCGGCGTCCCCGCGGCCGGCGCAGCAGCAGCGCCAGCAGCAGCGGAGCACGAGGGCGCCCAGCACGGCCGGGACCACCACGGTGACGGCCACGTACACCCACTGCCGGAGCGTCGCCGAGCGCGTCTCCGGCGGGAACACCTCGTCCACCTTCTCTGCCAGAGCCGCGAAGAGGGTGGCGAGGTAGGCCACGAGCTCGGCGGCTCTAGCTTTCACGAGCTGCCACAGCCCCGACAAGAAGTCGACGCCGCCGTCGGCGTCGAAGCTGAGAGCCCCGCCGGAGACGGCGGTTCGCGCTGAGGTCAATCCGCCTGGTACGAGCTTCCTCGCCGGAGTCAAGGGAAAGCCATGGCGGGGCGATCGAGAGGATGTACTGTGTGTGGTGGGGTGTCAGGTTGGACGTGATACGGGGCCGCCCGGACGCTTGTATTTGTAGGATGCATATGCAGCGGCAGGATGGAGGACCGCAGGCAGCCCCAAAATTCAAATGCCTCTAAATTTGTATTTTACTAAAATTAATTAACAATAGCTAAATCCTTTGAAAAAAAAATAAAATGTGGCATATCCAAACATAATTGCAATTCCTGCTTTGTTAATTGGATCAACTAAAAAACCCAAGGCCCAAATGTTCAATTCCTGTTTTGCTCCGCAGATGGCTAAGTCGCAGGTTGACGGCTGCTTGGCTACGTTGCGTTTCAAGTTTCATGCGTGCGCATTTGCTCGTCCGGGAACTCGAAGAGACGAAGAGCGCGCGTCGGGAAATGAATCGTGCTTCATGGGAACTCGAAGAGACTCCGCGTGCACGGCGTCCATGCATGTTTCCAAGTTGAAAGCATTGAGAGCCCATTCCAAAAAAAAAAAAAAAAAAAAAAAGACGAGAGCGGTAGCCGGACTCAGAACGAGCAATTTCTCAAATTGTTGCCATATTGCAAATAAGGCTTATCTCAAGCTACTAACGTTGACGCAAAAACACCTACAAAAATTGTTGCCGCAAAAATGCGTGGGCGGTCAAGTTAGGATTCGACTCGACCGCCAACGTCAAGGCATCAAGACGTGCCAGTCAATTTGATCTGCAATTGGAAATTAAAAAAGAATGGAGAAAAAGCCAACTATAGTAACAAAAGTGGAACATGCCGGCTGTAATTGCAAAAAAAAATCTATTATGTGGCTAAATACCCGATTTGAAGGCTATCAGCTGAAAAGTAAATATTTGCATGCACATGAGATGCAAAACATGATAAATAAGCATGATGAGTAATTCCACATGATAAAACAATTAAAATCGACTAAACATGAAGATGATATGGACAAAGCGCATAGACTCAATACTACAACCAAAGATAAGCATGAAAGCATTAAAATCAGCTAAAATAGCCAATTCAGACATATAAAAGGGACGCGGTATGCCGGCCGTGTTCATCCAATAAGCATAAAGTCATACACTACTACACAAGAAAACTACGGTGGCGCTACGAAGCAAAGGTCACGGTTAATCGGACGATCGATAACAGCTTTCTTTTTATTTCACAAGCTCATCCATAAGTCTAGCACGAAGCAAAGGTCAGGAGGGAGTAGACCATAAGACTACCATTTTGTTTTACTTCACCGGCTCAACCGTTAGAAGACAACTGAAGCAACAATAAGCTCTCCCGAGTGAGAAATAAACCATCAAATTAGCAACAAATGATACAAGAGACATTTCTTCGAGTTTATTAGTCACTTAAACGATGGATGTAAAAACGATGACACATTTGCATAATGCTTACTCAGTTACTCGTACTCGATCGATAACATTCCTGAGACCAGGTCTCGTAGGATCATTTTCCTGACTTCTGGATTATGCATGCTTCACCCAGTTCAGCGGGCGCTGAAAAGAGCGGCGACCGGGGCAGCGACGAGCAAGGCCACCGTTTTTGAGCAGAAGACCGTGGCGGTCACGATGGGTGGAGCAGCTCGCATGATCTGGAAGAATAGCGCCGGGGCGGCCTCGAAGGCCGCGCGCGATATTAGCATGCCGGCGCCTGGGGCCCTCATGGTGACCTCGGTGCCGCAGTGGATCAGGCACTGCGTGCAGGGCGGCAGGAGGAAGACGAACACCGACTGAACGGCGGAGCCAACGAACAACAGCCCCCGCACGAAGTAGCAGGCGGCAGTCACGAGTGCCTGGCCGACAGCCACGCTGACGGCGAAGAGGGCCGGCCAGCAGAACCAGACGAGCGCCGCGACGAGGACGACCGCAGCTACGCCGAGCACGTACGGGAGCGCGACGGGGGCCACGGCCTGCAGCCACCGCCAGAGCTCCGCCAGCTTCTGCGGGATCTGGTGTGCTGCGCCCGCCGCGGCGGCCCACGCTCCGGGGAGGAAGCCCGCGACGAGCTGCCACAGGCCGTCGACGCCGGAGCTGATGGCGCCCGCGGCATCGGTCATGCTGGTGGCGAGCCAATGCCAGAGCGTCTCTAGCGGCCTGACGAGCAGGTGGGCCGCGCCGGCGATAGCCGCGCAGATGTGGGCGAAGAAGCCCGCGACATGCTGCCACAGGCCGTCGACGCCGGAGCTGATGGCGCCCGCGGCGTTGGACATACTGGTAGCGAGCCACTGCCAGAGCGTCTCTAGCGGCAGGACCAACAGGTGCGCCGCGCCAGCGATGGTCGCGAAGATGTGGGAGAAGAAACCTGTGACGTGCTGCCACAGGCCATCAAGGCCGGAGGCGATTGCGCCCGCGGCGGCGTTCACGACGGTGACGAGCGATTGCCAGAGCAGCTCCAGTGGCAGGACGAGCAGGTGGGCTGCGCCCGCGAGAGCGGCGAAGAGGTAGGCGAGGATGTCGGTGAAGAAGCCGGTCACCATCTCCCACAGGCCGAAGCTGATGCCGCCCACGTCGGCGACGCTTTGGGCGATGGTGCCCGCGGCGCCGCCATGCAGGAGCTTCCGTGCTGCCGTCTCAGTGATGGCCATGCCAGATGAAGCGCTTCGTCTCTCAAGTCTCAACTCTCAACTGACGATTAGCGATGTGTGCCACACAGTACCCTCCAATGTGTAGTGATGTATATTCCCATTAATTTACTACTTTAAAGAAAAAGTCACTCCAGGTGGGTTCACTCCCCTCCTCGAAAAAAAAAGTGGGTTCACTCCCCAATGTTACCCTGAAATTTCATGGTAGTATTGAATTTGACTCTGAACATTTTTTTGTTTGTTTATGGTAGATAGTGTACTGTCATTGTCTAACTAGGCTCAAAAATATCATCTCGTAAAAAGACATCCAAACTATTCAATTAGATATTTTATTTACCTACATTTCATACTTTTATGCATGCGTCTAAAGATTCGATATGATGAAAAATTCAACGATGTAATAAGAAGTTAAGAGAACTAAACACAGTCGTACTTTTTTGTGGGATAACTCACTAGCTCAAGTATTACCGTCTCTGAGTTCAGAACGTTGAAAGTAAAGGTCAGTGAGTTTTTAGAGCGATGTAGCTCAAATAATAATTACTCCTAATTGTTCGTTAGTGCTCAAATCTTCAAATTCAGATACTAGCTGATGGCTATGCAAAAGAGATACAACAATATTACAACTTATCACGTAGCTTAGAAGCTTCCTCGTCAGCCCCAGGAAAAGCACCACATCCCCCAGCAACTTCACATGTAGACGATAGAGGTGTTTGGCTAATGACCAACTTTGTGACTTGGAGTGGCTCCACAAAGGACCAAGTTGTGTAACAATAAGGTTTTCCCAAAGTGAAAAAGGCCGGGGCAATCACTATTCACGCACTAGACCTGCGGCCTGCGGGCAAAAAAAGTGTTGTAATAAATGCTACAAAGAATCCAACCACCGCACCATAGGGTAACTGTTTTCTGCAGTAGTATTTTTTGGGTGTCAAAAGGTATCAAATGGCCCTCGGCCTTTATTTACACCATTGTTTTGCTTAATTTGTAAGCCATCCATTTCTTATCCTTACTTGTAAACGAACTTCGTTTATAGTCCCTCATGGTACAACTCTCGACTTGTTTCGTGGAACTTTTGCTTCAGTACTAGAATCTTTTCAGCTTTTAAGTATTTGTGGAGGTTTTATAGAGGTTTCAAACTCCCTAAACAAGATGGCAAATAAGACAAAAAAATGACATGGTAAGAATTTTATGAAGGGAGAAGAAATGAGCTTTCACTAGGATGAAACTGAGTGTGTATTTCCAAGGCTATGGAACATGTTGAACCAAAATTGAGAGCTAGAGAGCTTCATTTCATCTATCTAACTTTAAATCATAACCATTGTAACTAAATGCTATAAGAGCTTGTCTGGCAGCAGCTCACAACATCTTCATGAGCTGTTGTGAGTTGTTTTTCTTGTCAAACTCTCATTTTCAAAACAGTTTCTCAAACATAGCTTCGTGGTGAAACTGTTTTTCTCCTCTCACAAAGACATAGATTAGGATGAAGCTGCAAAAATACTTTATCCTAGCTCTCTCTCCCTCATTTCTCTTTCTCATCCAATGCACGAAGCTACTGGTAAAGCTCGTGTTGTTCCAAAAGCGGGGGCCTAAGAGATGAAACCATGAAATGAAATTGTGCACTAAAAGACTATTTCATATAAGTTGAGCTGTTGAAATGAAATAGTCCTAACCCCTTTGTAGTTGATACGAGAGTTTTGGAAACCATACAATGCAACTTGACAATAAGGATTTTTTTCTTTCTCTCCTCAACTCTAACGTTTTTTTTTTTTTGAATAATTAACGGAGCGCTGCCATATCATATAATAGGGGAGCAAAACGGTTAGAGCAATATGGTTCTTACATTATTAATACCACTCGAACTCATAAACATGAAGATAAGAAAGATGATACTCAAGGTGGTAACTCTAATTTCCCAAAGCTTTACTTGAAGAGACCCATCTCCTCCTTGATCAGCCCCAAGACTTGGACCGATGTTCTTGTTGTCGCCTCAAAAGTCCTCCGGTTGCGCTCTAATGTTGTCTCCGCAACTCTAATGTTGCATCATCATTTTTGCTTGCATGGCACCTTTAATACTACAGAGACAATCATAGTTATCCCATTAGCTAGGATTGCATGACTTAGAAACAAATACCATCTACTCCCTCCGTCCCAAAACAACGTGATGTTTTAGAATTTTTGGGACAAATTAGTACTCAATTGAAAATATTCATGTAACCCTATTTATTAAAGGTAATCCATATATATTACTTAAGTAATAAACTGCTAACTAAAAGAAATACATGGAGACATGCTGGCTACAATCGATCGGGGATCTTTGAAGAAGCGAGAGGCCACGACGTGTCGCTGAAGGGATTGCTATGCCTCTACTAGGTGGCCTGATCTTCCCATGGTCCTTGAGAACAATTGTGTTGTCATGGTGGATAGACTGAAGAACAAGGAGCACAATTACTCGGTGAATTTGTCGATTCTGTAGAAGCTTGTTGTGATATGGAGGATTTGTGTAGTTTAAAGGTGGTTCATATTAGTTGGAGTCGAATAAGGTTTGCTCGTAACTTCGGCTCATTTTGCTATTAGGTTGGGTCATAGTCAAATTATTTTTAGTTCTTTTTCCCGAGTTTGGTTTTTCTTTGGTTTGCAATGATACTCTCTAGTTATTAATAAAAATTTGTTTAGTCGCAAAAAAAAGAGAGCTGGTATGGGTCCCAAGAACTAAAACATCAAGTTTTTTGGGACAATTTTGAGCCCTAAACCAAGGGTTTATGGGACACAGGAGTACAGTGCATAGCATCATACTTAAATACCCAAGACAATTAATTGTTATGGTAAAAAAATGTTATATTTTTAGGTAATTTGATGGAGATCCTGATCAGTTAGTGCGAGTAGACCTAAACCAGATGGGCTTGATTTGTATCAAAGCCAAGCCCAGCCCTTGCGGGTCCTATCAAAATTTGGTTGGAGAATATCCCTTAATGTTTAGGACTTTTTCCTTTTTGAGTTTGTGTAACTCCTAAAAACTCTTATTTGCGCTCATTGTGTACCTGTATTTGTTTATTTACCCTATATCAATGAAAAAAGATTAGGTGGGGGGATTTCTCCCCACTGAATCCCTCAAAAAAAAAAAGTAGACCTAAACCATCGGTTAAACATGTAGCTCCTAAGCAAAGTAAGCTGCCTAGGAAAAAGACGTCTGCGTAGGCCAAAGCTAACAAAAGAAAGATCAAGAGTGAATGCAGCCAATCATTTCGCCAAGAGTAGGGACAGATATACAAGTGTTTATCAAGGCAACGTATCAGATGCAAACCATTCCCTCCGTGCAAACTTCTAATCTCGGTCATAGGATCCTGATCCAAGGGACACGAGAGATTTGGTAATTCTACACTTAACCACTCTCTCCGTGCAAACCATGCAAACTTCTACATCTTGTGGTCCAGATTAGGAGTTTGCATGGTTGCACGGAGAGATTGGTTTGCACTATATGTTCTCATTTATCAAGGTCTATTGACCCAAATGAAATCTATAAGTCCTTTTGGTTTCGTTTGGATGCACTCGCACCCATCTCAATTTGAAGCATATTAGGGTGAAAAATAGTTTTAATTCCACCCCACACATGGATTGAGATAAATAAGAGTACATCCAAACAAGCCCTTAGTATAGTATCGTAATTTAAAGAAAAAAAAATGTCAGAGTGCATATAAGCCGCCCATTTTCTGTACTTTACTGCAGGACCAGTTTGTGTGCACTTTACAATACACAAAATGGAGACGCATCAAAAATAGTTACCATTTTGTGTGCACTTTATTTGGCGATATCAGATTATCAGTTACCAGTCTTATCATGTAGGGCTCAGAATCACCAGGGTATGTGTATCATAACCATGACTATATACAAGCTAGTCTGAAACGTACAGTTCAGAGTTTCGGTCACGCATGTTCACGCAGTTCATGTTGTCAAGATCAGGTACGGAAGTCTTAAACGTACAGTTCAGAGTTAGGGTGTATTTGGTTGGCGATGAGGCTTTGAAAAAAAATTTGTTGTGGGGTCCAGAAAAAACGTGGAAAAGCATTTGTGAGAAAGCATTTTGTGGAAAAGTTGAGTTCGTTTGGTTAGAGGTCTTTGTTAAATTGTAGGCTATCTAAGAAATACCTGTAATGCCCCTAAATGCTTGGACATGCTTATATACAAATTGCTTGTATCAAACTAATTTGCTCATTAATTAATTAACATAAAAATGACTATTTAAGCAAGATGGAAATACTTTTCATATAAGAATGTCCATTAAAATATCTCTCAACATAACTACACTCATCGATCAGATTCAACGAATTGTAGCCACCGGATTCTGCCATCGAGACTCGAGAGATGTCAGGGCTAGAGATCAATGCTGCCATCGGAGAGGTCAGGGCACTCGCCGACCTCTAGGCCGCCGTGCTCCGTGCAAGGGAGATCTGGCGGATTTGGCAACGCAAGGGAGGCAGCAAGATTTGACCGCGCTGGCACGGGGCACCACCCATGGCAGCGCTGACCCGCGACGCCTGGCTCCCGCGAGCAGGCGAGGGGGCGGGGCCGCTGGAGCTCCTGTGCGCTCACCAGAGCTCAGGACGAGACCGCTCCCGCGGAGCTCGGGACGACTACCCGACACGCCGGAGCTGCAGACAGGGCTGCGTGCTCGCCTATGAAGGGAGACGGGGCCCCAGTGCGCTCGCCGGAGTTGGGAACAGGGTGGCCGTGAGCTCGCCGCAGGTGGCCGGGGACGGGGCGGCGGCGGAATGCAGGAGACGGGGACGCGAGATGGGGGCGGCGCGGACCACGACCACGCGAGAGTCGGGGACGGAATAGAATAGAACAAGAGAAAAGAATCGAACCGGTATCACATAACCAGTGGCAGTAGGGTAAATCTTTACCCCAAAAAGCAGCTGAAAGCAAGGGTGGAAGGTGCTTTTCAATTTACACTAGAGTGAAAGCTGCTTTTAGGTGTTGTGGCTTTTGAGCCCTTTCGTTGGTTTTTGGCTTTTAACAAAAACAAAAGCAGGTAAAAACCTAAACAAAGGGACTCTTCAAGTCACACATGTATGACACTTTTGAGACTCTATAACATTTCAGAGAAAAAGAGGCTTCTGTTTTTTTACAACACAAAAGAAAAAAAAACATCAACACGGGTACAACATACATCTCCGTTAAAGCATACACAGGAAACAGAGGAAACATAGTTATAGAATCTCCGATCACTGAGCTACACATAGCTCGTAGATCGGAGAAAAAAAGATGGCTCTGGCACTAAACACAAGAACGAAACACAACATAGTAGTGCTGAGAAGCTCCAGATGTCAATCACCATGTAAAGCATTTGATGGGGCCTAATTTTATTAGTAGTACCTACGCCAGTATTCGATCACACAGGATCGAGAGGGATCATGCATTGGTTGGCAGGTGTGTTGCTGTCGAGTTCAGCGCAAAACTGCATTGGGAAGACCTCACCTGTTGCTGAGCATCCATGGTGGCAGGTTGCCGCTGTTTGCTTGTGCAGGAGCGGGAGACCGTTCAGGCTCAGATTCTTCTGCCCCTCTAGGTTGACATGGCCTACAATGGTGATGAGGAGTAAATTAAGTAATTATATGCTGGACACTAATGTAAAGTGCACTGCGCAATCAAAACACCTTTTGACAGATTTAGCCAGCAAGGTGAAGCCTTATGCTGTTTTCAGATATGCTTAGCATTCAGCAAAGCTACTTTCAAGCAAGTGCATTTCTACCTTTAACCAACAGGCCACCAGTCATACTGCAAAATCCAAGGAAGCTGGAAGTTTGCATCCTATACCAAAAAATACCAAGCTTTCCTATTACCCTTCATAAATACTCCATCTATTAACAAGTCTTGGTACAGTTAATCATCAGCTACACTTGGTAGAAGCTGGAACTTTGTTCCATTATCTAAAAAAAACCATCAGCTTACTTACTATCGTTACTTTTGCTAGAAATGATGTGCAACATTTCAGTTTACTTGTGCAATAATGATTTCAGTGGAAGCATGATACCCAATATTTAGAGTTGGCATGGAATCTGGAACCATTGGTGGTGACAGTGATGGGGAGCTTGTTGATGCTCCATTTTGCTGCTCCCAGAGGTGTGCGTTCATCAAAGCTTTGTTTTTCTCCTTCTCTGCCTCCATGAGCTGTTTTCAGAAATACAATTAACATCAGGGAAGAGACCTAGACCAACATTATCTCTATGCCACTAACATCAGGGAAGAGACCTTTTGCAGGACACCATTTTGATCTGCAAGTGTTTTCTCCTGCACATAGGAGACTAACTGATTGTAAAGATGCACTACAAATCTTATCAGCAATCAACAATCTGGGATATTTACAGGTTTGTTGTCAGACCAGCTATAGTTACCACAACTAGTCTGCTCAAGCACTTCGCTATTTATTGGCAAAATCGCAGTCGTAGTAAGCCATTTCGTAAGTTTAGGGCGTCCACCAGAGATCAGTTTCACAGTCCAACTCAAACTAACTCATTTCATACCACCCCCCACCCCCCGGCACACACACACACACCCCGCACCCATGATGCAATGCGTTTCCTAAAAATATCGAAGGGTGACTCGCACGGATTCAGGTCTTTCACTCATGTGCTACCCCCTGGGGGTGCTACCTATCTGAGACTTCTACATATATGAGGAAAAACTTGATTCTGTAGAGTATATTTCTGTAACAGTTCATATTGCGTGGTGAATGGAGGCAGCAGATTGCGAATGTTAACATACATTGAAAATACATCAATCTCAATGAAACATATGCTATGATGAGACTGAAACGTTTGGTACCATTCCCCAAATTCTGGAGGTGTGCTCATAACAATAATGTTCACTAGACACTGACATAACACATGCAGAGTGTAACTGACCTTTTTCTGAAGCTCAGAAATTGAATCGAACATGAGCTGATTCTGTACCAAAAAAAAATATAGAATATAACAACTGATTAAGACATTAGGAAATAACCAAGTTAGTGAACCGAACAACAAATGTAACCCCAATTTATTCACCTTTCTTGACCTAATATGCTTCAAAGAACTTTCCAATTGTTGCTCCAGTTGCTGGAGTTCTTTTATGGTCAGAGAATCCAATTGTTCTCCTAATAGTTGCCTTCCATTGGGAATCAATAGACAGATACAATAACTCAGTCAATAAACATATCATAACCAGAATAAAGGTCCTCTTGAGCAAGTCTGCGGTACCTTTGACTCTTCTGAAGTGCATCAAGTTTGGATTTTAACCGGACATATTCATCTCCCCAATTTGCCTGATATAAAATAGACCACATATCAATGCTCATTTTGCTGTAACAATAGTTCTCTGATAGTTATAGTAGATATTCTGTAACTATACCTGGTCTTCAATAGTTGGATCAAGCACTGCTCTTTCTTCAAATGAGTAACGCTGGTAACGCTCAAGAATGCCTTCCATGCTGCAAAATAAGTATCATATAGCAACGTCATGTTCCAGTAAAAAAATGTTGTGGTCTCGTTTCAGAACATAATATACTAAGACAAATAGCCAGGTACAATTTCCTTTTTCTTGTACTTTTTATATTACTAGATGAAGTATATTAGTCTTGCATAAAAACGACAAAATTCACGATGCACAACATGCAAGACATCAAGATTTAATTTCTCTCTATTTAAGGAATGCAAGATATATACAAGTAGATTCTCAGCTGGATTCAAGAATTGCAGAAGACATTGGAAAGTTAACCTTGAATCACATGCATAACTAGATGCAAGCATGGTTGTGGAACGTGTGTCATCACATGCACACATAAGTGGGTTATTCTCAATGAACAGATGGTGCTTCATATATAGTTCATACATGAACTCAGAAAGGGTGTTTTAGAATAATAATAAAACAATTCAAGACTACATAATGATGTAAAATGACTCAAAAATGTAGCGAGCTACTCAGTTGCTTGTGCAAACAAAAATTTCCATCACTTTGAGTCTTCGACACTATAATCAGATGGATCCATCTAATATAATTTTGGGCAGATTTGACATCTACCTTCTCTGTTGGGATTAGCAGTAAAGTGTGTATCATCTAGTAAATTAGCAAAAGTATATAGTGATATACATTTTTAGGAATCTACTGATATTCACAATTCAAACTCGTAAAATGTAATCAGCTCAGTTTTTTCTTGTCATAGGCAGCCGGGGGACCGGCTGCATGCCACCAGGAACCAACAATTCAAACTCGTAAAATGTAATCAGCTCAGTTTTTTCTTGTCATAGGCAGCCGGGGACCGCTGCATGCCACCAGGAACCAACAGACGCATGCGGCTATGGTCAATTACAATTAATTGGTGGATAGGGATTAGTAGTTAATGGGCTGCAAACAATAGGAGTGCATGCCCGGGCAGCCGCAAAGTAGTTAAATCAGTCCACTATCTCATCCCCAACTACCTCTCGAGTCTCATCCCTCAATCTCTCAAGCTCTTGGCAAAGCATAAGGCCTAGTTATCCCTCTTATATGAACTAATGTTCATAACATCTCGGTATCGAGAGATCCGGCGTTCCTCGGCCCACCTCATTTGCATCTTCTTCAACCTCTAATCCTCATCAGCCACCACCTTGCCACCAGACTTCACCATACCCTCTCAGCTGCAGCCTCTACACCACCACCGCAACCTCTACCACAATTTCAGAAGATGGATTTTCCAAGATTTGACGGGAAATTTGATCCTCTCGCCTTCATCGCCCAATGTGAGTCCTACTTCCGCCAAATGACATATCATGGAGGAAGAAAAGGTATGGCCGGCTTCCCGACATTTGGAAGATGGGCCCGGATGTGGTTTCGCCAAGTCCGGCGGGATGAAGGCACCCGGCATGGCTTCGCTTCACCAAGCTGCTACACCTACGCCGGGCGCTCCCTCGCCTGCGACCACGGGGCCTTGCTAATAGTATGCGCCGTCTCCAAGAGGACTCGGATCGCTTTGCGTGATGTTCACCCGCTCACCGTGCTCACGTGAGAAGTCCGAGCGTGAACGAACCTTGGCGCAATACGCCTACAAACGGCGGCGTGTGGATTCATGGTGCGGCACACCACCGGGAAGCTACGTGAACGCCTTTGCCGCGGTGCGGCTTCGTGCGGCGGCACAAAGGGTTCTGGCGCGCCCGGCGAGCACGATCTCTCCGCGTGAGGTGCGGCGTGCATGCGCTATCTCCCGGCCATCATGTGGCCATCATCGGAGGAGCGGGCAGCGGTGCACCGCCAGCGATAGGGCGAGGTTTCCTTGTCCGGCCCGGATGGTGTGGAAGATGCGCATGGTGCTCCGCGGTCGCCGCAAAGAAATCGCACTCTACACGTTCAACTACTCGGGCTCGCCTATACATCCCGCAGCTCCAACCACGGTAGAGATCGGGGTGTGCGGTCTACGGTGCGGCGAACGACCGGCACAACCCAAGCCCGGCAAGCTCGCCAAATACGTGGCACCCACTTTGGTGTCACCGACGAGGCCGAGCGCATTGCCGACGCTACCGTTGGACTCTTCCCATGGGATCGGGGACGATGTCAAGAACTCCCCTCAACCGCTATCCAAAGACCGCAGCGGCTCGAGGACGAGCCGGTCCTCAAGGGAGGGGAGATGTCATAGGCGGCCGGGGGACCGGCCGCATGCCACCAGAACCAACAGACGCATGCGGCTATGGTCAATTACAATTAATTGGTGGATAGGGATTAGTAGTTAATGGTCGCAGCAATAGGAGTGCATGCCCACCAATCGCAAAGTAGGAGCCCGAGAAGGCCGATTAATGGGAAATAGGAGAGTAATGGGTGGGAGAGTAATGGCGGGCTAGAATCAAGAGCCAAGGGGCCATGCGCCCGGCTAGAGGAGTGGAGGGTTGGGCGCCACCCCTCTATTTATATCCATGTAACCAGCTCGATGGGGAAGCAATCAACAACTATGAAGTTATCAGTCCACTATCTCATCCCCTGCTACCTTTGAGTCTCATCCCTCAATCTCTCAAGCTCTTGGCAAAGCATAAGGCCTAGTTATCCCTCTTATATGAACTAATGTTCATAACATTTCTATAACCCACAACATATAAAAATGGCTCTTAAACCATATCATATTATTTTTTAAAATAAAATCCATTACCAGCTTAGGTGATGACATGTAGTTTCAGGCTTTCAGCTAAAGAAAAATGCATCAAGTTTTGCAATGACTCAAGCCACAATCTCTATCAAGTTTGGATCTTACCACCAGCACATATCACTTGTGTGTTAAAGCTAAAACGTGCTTATTGTTTTTTAACATAAATATTTTCTCTCCAGCATTAGAGAGTACAGATAGTCCACAGAATAAGTTATCTTTCACTGAAATTTCCCCTGACTCAATCGGTTATATATGAATATGCTGCATGGACAGAATATGTACTCATGCCATTTTATTCTCCTAGAATCTAACTTGTAGCAGCATAAGGTCAAATTGTGCTATAATCAAGCATCCATTTTCTATCATTGCCGTATTGTTTACCTAAATAAAGGAACTAAACTTGAAACAGTACTTGAATATGGGCCAAAGAATCAAACTAATGTTTAAATATTACGATCACCTTGCACCCCACTTATATAATACTTAAATGTGGAGCACGGGCAGTCTCTTAATATATGACACACATGCATGTCAGAGACACCAAACAAGAAGAGAATTGTTCTGGAATCTCTGAAGATATTCAGATAAAATAATAGCAGTTCTCCGTATGACTCTTCTACAACATGGCAGCAACAGCTGCTTCTATAGAAATTTGTTCAGGTTATCACAGAACATCTGAAAATCGGTGGGATGCACAAATACAAATAGAAACAGTATACTAATACTGATAAACATATTCCTCATCATGCATCCAGAAGACAAAAGCAGTGCTTCCTTTGGCAGAAATCATGCTGGAATAATACACCTTCTTAATACCAGAGAGTTTAATCGCATGATGAAAAAAACACTTTGATAATCAGAATCCTTCCAGCGACTGATCCCAGTTGTATTTTGTAGCTGACATTTCCTTTTCACAATATATATGAATCAAATAATCCAGCTGACCTCTTTCTGCAGGCACTACCAAGTTGAGTCTCCATAATAAGTAATAACCATTAGCAGTCTGCTCAAGGCGTGGGACATACTTTGCATGGGCTAATTGCCATTCACAAGTGCTAGACAGTATCGCCAAGTCATAATACATGTCAAAGAAAGACAGAAATATACTGTACTAAATAGGCTATCAGCACTGTACACGTACGTACGAAATAAACAGCAAGCGATTCCACGACCGAATCATCTAAACCGATCGTTGATCAAGCACAGCTCATCCATGCAAGCAACTAGAATTAATCCACACAGAAACAACACGTAATAACAACCGTACATGCATTCATGCATCTAGATTGGCACATGAAAAATGATCCCAAAACCATGCGTTGAAGCACACCCAGCGCTCCAAACCCCAAGCGGGCGATCATAGCAATCGCAACCGGCACCGGAAGGCGGCAGGAACAATAGAGGGGATCGAATAGAATAGGTATACCTGGAATGCTGGCTAGCGTACTCGTAGAGCTTCCCCTTAGTGGAGAAGACGATGAGCGCGACGTCTGCATCGCAGAGCACCGAGATCTCGTGGGCCTTCTTCAGCAGCCCGCTCCGGCGCTTGGAGAAGGTCACCTGGAGGTTGATCTTGTTCTCGATCCGGCGCAGCTGCACCGGCCCGCGCCCCATCTCCGCCGCACGGTCTCCCGCTCACTCTCTCGGCGCAGCAATGGCGATGGGGACGTGGGGGAGGAGGAAGACGGGGAAGGAAGAAGGATCAGATGGCTCTCGACTCGAGTGGTGCGCAGGCAAAAGAGAGGGCTAGGAAGAAGAGGAAGAGGAGGGGGGCGGTTTAGATGCGGAGGAGAGCAGTATTGCGAAACCACGGTGGTTTTGCCAGACCCGCTGTCGTATTTTGATTGGACGATGGGGTTTCGGAGCGGCGTGGAGGCAGATGGACCGTCGGAAAAATCCGATTCCGAGGGGGACCGTAATTACGGGCCAGAAGGATGGGCCCACCAAGGCCGGCGGGCGGGGCAGGGATTGGTGGAGCCCGTCGTGGGCCGGAAGGCTGCGGCTGTGGGTAGCGTGGTTCCGCGGTGACAACTGGTTTTCCATGAGCGAATGGGCTTGTAGTCGATGGTAGGGACGGTCAGGTGGGGACGTTACTCCGGGGGTTCAAATTGCAGTGGCCGCCACATTTTCGCAGGATTTTCCTAGGATTTTCGGCGTTATGCATTAAGTGGTAAGCGGCGTTCCGTAGGCGCCAATGGTGACTTCGAGAATCTCGGTTCGATGCCGGAGGTGCTCATAGGGGTAGGGTTTGCACGTGTGTTCATAGGGATGAGTGTGCGTGCGTGTTGTGAGTGTCTTGCGTTGTGCTGTGTCATTCTCAAAAAAAAAAAAAAAAAAAAAAAAAAAAACTGGTTTTCCATGACACTGTGCATGTCGGTCTCAAGGGAGCGAGATGGCAACTGACACGTGGCATAGCTGCAGGGCAACTGGATGATGGGTCCACACGATTGTGGGACCGCATGTCGGTGAGTGCCCTTCCCTTTTAGTTACAAACATGCATTTCCTTTCCAGTACATCCGAAAACATGCATTTCCTTTTTGTTACTGACTTCTTGTTTGGTTTGCCTACTACGTAATACTCCTAGTAATAATTTGGATTGCTCTTGCTACGTAATTCTTGTTACAAACATGCATTTCCTTTCCGGTGCACATTTTTTCACCAAGAAGAATTATAGTACCACAGTAGCAAGAGCAAACCAAATTAGCTAAAACTTATACTACCTAGTAATAAGTTGCTTTTAAAAATGCACCCGTAGAGAGCAAAGATAAAATATGCTGATTCAGGAAGCAAAATACAAACACCACATTATCATGGATAGTTTGTGTATTCATACCTTGTACGTATCTATTTACACGGGTGTCGTTGTGGTACCCACAGCCACAGGGTTCCTCATCGAGCAGACAGTGAGCCTATCCCGACCTATGATCTGACAAGAGAAGGCGCAAAAAGTAAGGCTACGACAACTTTGAATGGAACTAGGACAAAACCCAGCCGGATTTTGTGTAGAAAGTATCGATCGGCAAAGACTCGAACGACCTTCTTTGTGTCCGACTAGGAATAGAACAACCCCTCGGCACTCATCCTTCATATAAAGGGATGCTAAGGGGCACCCCCTTGTAACACACAACATAAACCAATCAACCCAATGCAGGCTCACACCGACCGAACGTAGAAGTCATTTCAAGATCATGATTGTATAAATCATTTTGTCCCTTGCATTTAAACCACGAAGCTCTAAAACTCGCCAAAGCCCAAATAACTATCCCGGGTAACCCCGTGAAAGGCTATCGGTCATTAAACACCGACCGTGCCTTGCAGTGGAATTACATTTATGGGGTATTCTCAAGGAGTAAGGAAAATACACAAGGAAAACTATTTACATGCCTAAAATATTACAAAAGGAAAATAACGCATACATTTATTGCATTGGAATTCTCCCACAAAAACTTGTTATAAGCAAACTTTCAAGCGCCGGTTATATTCAAGCAAGCCTTTGAATACATCACAATCTAATCGTGGTCTCGCTCATCATCACTTTAGAGCGATTGTATAAAAAATTTCACACTTCCATATACAAAAAACGATAATCATAACCACTAACAAACGAGGACATCCTTTAAGCATGGTCATTTGCTGCAAGTCGCTTAATTTACTAAAATAATAATTCTGAAGTCTAAGCGAGAGAAAAAAAAAATAACCAATATACCGACAGAGCAAATATAACCGATCAACTTTAATACGGCGAAAAATTCCCAACTCCTCGTCAGCCACTCCACCCAATCGCCATAGCCATCGTAGTTGATGCCACCATGGCCAATGCACGAGCTCTGCTATGAGGATGTGCTCGACCCTCATCCACCCCAACTCAAACATGCACAATCACGGGGCAGCTGTGGATGCCTTCAATGCCTTTGCTCGAGCAAATCACTTTCCTGCGTCCCTCGACAATGACACCATATATAACATCATTCTTTTCTTCTTCATTTTCTTTACGAATCACAATACAATATAGAGACTCATACATGAAGGTATACTTATCCCTATTAATGTATACACACCCTATCACCATAAACACCTCCAGAGGGATGAAACTGACCCGCATTTCTCCGTATTGACAAACAAACACATGTGTCTCACACACTTCATTTGCCATTGAAAAACGACATTGTTTAATCCTGAGCGAGCACTCATTTCAAGTCGAGAACTTAAACTTATGTGCGTGGGCATGTTCCACCACAGTTCTAGGTGGAAGTTGGATGTCCATGGATGTCCAATGGATACCCTCTAGTTCAAAAAAATGAACTAGAAAGAGATGGTCCCCCACCAAAATTTGAATTTCTAAGTCATTTGTCAAAATCCATGGATGTCCAAATTAGATTGAGCTTCCACCTATGACCACAATCGACACCGGTCCAGTTTAGTCATTGACTGGTTTGGCCTAAGCACAATTATTTTGTAACCGCACACCATTGTTGTAATTTTGGTAGGAGTAGTCAAGCTGGTTTCTCTCGAGTCCGGACCTCCTTGGCATCCTTGGGTGTGTTTGGTTGCAAGAATTTTTCTTTCTGTGCTAGGATGGGCTTCCATTTGAGTGTTTGGTTGGAGTTTGGCCCGGCCAAGCATGCACCCGGGGCTTTGCCGCCAGACAAAGACATAGCATGGCCCAAATGGAATTGCGGGGTTGGCAATTCCATTCTCGGTCGGGCTACGGCCGGGCTCCCGAGGTGGTCTCGTCTCCTTGGCGGTGGCAAATCGTTGGCCTCGACCTCGGATCGGGCCACCGCGTCGGCCGGGGCCACAACGGAGCTCAATTGAGCCACGACGGAGTCGAGGTGAGCTCCCGCTTGCTCTCGCCGGCGTTGGGGACCATGGGCGCCGCCGCCGCGGAAGCGGCGACCCACCATGCCGCCGCCGGTGTTGTCCGCGATCGAGAGGGACCACCCACGGACACGCTGTCGCCGATCGCGCCGCGGCCGCTAAGACCTCACACCCCGGCCGTCGAGGCGACCCGCGACCGCCTGCGTCGCGGTGGATCTGCGGCCGCTGGGACTTGGGGACGGGAGGAGCGGCACGTGAGGATCTCGACGACGGGGACGACCGAGGTGCGAGACAAGCCGCCCCGTAGACGACGTCGACGAGGTCACCACGGCTCTCGTGTCCGCCGCTCGCGGACACGCCGACGTCGCCGCCGCTTGGCGCGGGCACCGACGGGCGCAAAGACGCCAAGGCGAGTAGGGCCGCCACAAGCGTGTCGGGCCGGAGGAGCTGCGGCAACGGTGAAGTTGGCTAGCCCAGCACGCCGAGGTCGACGTTACTACGGGCGAGGCATTGGGAGAGGAGGAGAGCTTGAGCTGGAGCTTTTCTCCTCACTGGGCCTGGAAGAGAGAATGGGAGGGAGAGGGATGATGGGAAAAGTGGTATGACAAGTGGGCTCCACTATGGGGTAAGTTTACCAAATCGAGAAAAGAGGTGACTCTATCAAAACAAGTCACCTAACCAAACACCCAATATCAAAACCGGGCTACAATGAGCCACGAAAACAAAAAACAATCAAACAACTCGGTGGTGGCTCAAATTAGTTCGGCTTTTCCTAGCCATGCTAGGATGGGCTAGCCATGCTACGTTGGGCACCGTAACCAAACACACCCAAGTAAGGCCTCGTTTAGATGGCTAAATTTTAGCCCAAATGTTGCAACTTTTTCAACTCTCTCTCCGTCACATCACATTAAATACACCAAAAAAGACATATGTTCGGAGCAAGTAAATGTAGGTAAAAAATAACTAATAATTACGCATTTTGTTGTACATCACAAGACGAATCTTTTGAGCCTAGTTAACCCACGGTTGGATAATATTTACCACAAACAAACGAAAATTTTATAGAAGTGCTCTGGGGAGTTTTAACGATTACTTTTGCTAAAATTTAGCCATCTAAACGTGGCCTAAGGCCGAGCCTACCCGTTCGTGATGGAACCCAGGCGGGCCGGGGGCTGCTGCTGTGAGTTGGGTGACAGTCACAGCTGCTTTTCCGGTGCATGCGTCGCGCAAGTCGTATCAGTCAGTTTCACACAGGTACAGTCAGCAAACCAAAAAAAGTGCTTCTGATCACCCACCACATCGAATCTTTTAACGCATAAATGGATCACTAAACATAGGTAAATAACAAAACTAATTACACAGTTTAGCTGAAAGTGGAGGACGAATCTTTTGAACTTAATTAATACATGTTGGGACAATAATTATCAAACGCAAAACAAAATGTCTTCTGTAGCTCCAACCCAATTTTTTTTTCGGGTTGCATGGCAACCGAACGCCCCTCAATGCTCCGTGTCCCCAAAGGCCCACGCTTCCACTCCCAGTGGCCCGCCGCCGGACCCCAGCTGCCTCTCTCCTCTCCCATCCCCATCCCATGCCGGCCATCCGGCCATTGGCCATCGCATGACATGCGTCAGGCGGCCACACAGGATGCCGGCGGGAAAGAGACGAGGAATAATACGCAGACGGCTGGCATCGGCATCCGGCAGATCAGATCACGCCCCTTCTCTTCAGACTCAACGGCAGTCGATCGCCACGCCTTCTGCATCCACGGCTGTCGGCTGTCGCCACGCCTCCACGGCTCCACCGTCCAGCCTTTCCCAGTCTCCCTCAATCACCTGCGCAGGTCTGCCAGCAGTGGCGGCCCGCGGCCGAACAGCGCAGGACGACGACGGGGACGGCAAGCGGAACAGAGACAAACGGACACTTTCTCGCCTTGCCTGCTTTTCAGGAAAATCCGCGGATCTAGCGATCAAATGAAGGAGGACGGGCGGAGCGCTCGATTTCACGAATTCGACCGTCGCATCGTCTCATCCATTCAGTCATCCTATTGCATGGACGACAGGACGAGATACGGCACGATGTTTCCATGTTGATGATGAGACAGGATAATGTTCATTGGAACAATAACAAGATCCCAACAAATAGAGAACACAAGAACCGCATAGCATCCAAGTCGTTGTAGTATAGTGGTGAGTATTCCCGCCTGTCACGCGGGTGACCCGGGTTCGATCCCCGGCAACGGCGCTAATTTTTTTACTTTAATTACGTTTTTTTTTTTTTACCCCTACGAGGAGCAGCATCTCTGTCGCATGGCTTGCTTTGGAAGTCACAACGTCAAAGAGAGCTTGATAAAATTTCATCAAATTGGCTTGCTGTTTCGTTGTCTCGAAGCAAAGTTACTCCACAACCACTAAAAATCATGAGAAAAGGGGAAGAAAAATAGAAGAAAAGGTAGGGGAGCATATTAACAAACCGGACATTGCACCGTTTACAGCTGACACAACGATCTTGCTACCAGTGCTCTCCGGAAGCAAATTGCTGCCAGTGCTCTTGGGAAGCAAACAAGCAAAGTAACTAGAGACACTTTTAAGCTAATCTTCTCAATATCATACCATTAGGCAAGAGAGCAGTGAGTTTTTCGAAACACCATTTTGCACTGCAAACATATTAAACAGACAAATAAGCATGACAGCACACATAGTTATGGTTTCTGGGGAAAGATCAAGACCATAATCCGTAAACTTTATTCTAATTTGAAGATAATCCAATCTGACATTACACCTGTTGCATCACACAAAAAAAGGGAAAAACGTGTAAACGCCTTAAAACCAGCAGGATGGTTTCCGGGACGTGAAAATTGAGTTACAGAGTGATCTCAGTCCATCAGGACTAACCAAAAACAATATTTCCTTTCGGTATGACGGTCCACATGAACAGTGAAGTTTATACTATATCGTGTTTACTTCTTAGGAGTGCCATTTGCTGTGGGGGCACCGCCTTTTGGGGGGTTCAGCTCGTCCCAGGCCTCAATCCAAGTGACCATGGAGTCAGCAAGCTTGTTGAAGTAGCCATCCACCTTACCAAGCTTCGCCCTCACCTGCTTGGCCAACTCGAGGTAGCACTTTTGGACTGTGGTGGCCTCCTTTGGAAGGGAGACTGACTGGAAGAACGGGATCAGCTCTTCTTGCCAGAAGATACCATTATATTCCTTCTTCAGGTTCACAAACGGGTTGCTTGCTTTGCTGTGCCAGATGTAGGGTAGGCCGGTCTTCACACCCAGGCCTAGATGATCCGTAATCACCTGTGTGTTGCAGCAGCAGAGAAGACATTGGCATGGTTTTGTCAGTACAAAATACTGAACTAAGACATACTCCGTGAGAAAAACCACAAAGCAATGTAAGCATACACTGGCAATAGTCACTAGCCTGTACTGCGCAACTTCTTACTAATTGTGAATTTATTGCATTTGTAGGCAACACAGGAACGCAACTAGGAAGGTCATAAGGGAATATACCTTTGTGCACCATCCAGCCCACATATCATCGTAGCGACCAATAGGCTGACCATCACCCATAAGACCAAAGTACATTGCAGGACCAATGAGCTCACGGTCAAATGCAAGATTCATTCCACACATAGGGAAGAGGGTGCCCTTCGGGATTGTAAGAATAGCATCCACATACCTGATTTCAAGAAAGAAACACCGGTTAGCAAAAGGCCACCACCTGAATGATGGAACCTACATACTGAAATGTAGCATTTTTACCTGGTGTTTCTCTCAAGGGGCTTAACAAGCTGGGTAGGGGCATCATAGTCTGGAATGTTGAGCCAAAGCCCATGAGAAACAGCAGTTGGAACACCCTCACGAAGGCTGAAGGGGTACCCACGAACAAAATCGGCGCCAACACGATAAGGGTCATACAAAGTATTGAAGAAAAATGGAGTAGAAGGGCTCAGGAGGTTCTTAATGTGCTGCTCAAGTGCATTGATGTCCTTCCCTGATGGATCCTTGGCAACCTGAATGTTTTGAAAAAACATAGCTCAGCAGTTAGCATTTTGCCTAAACACATACATAGTATCTTGGACTAAAACATGCCATCATACTCAAAGGCTATAAATTTTATAATGAAAGGGATGGGCATGTGCAGTGTTAGTTTCAGCTGCTAACGACATAGAAAAGTATCCTGTTTCATGTTCCGCAGACCTTCCTCACATGCAAGTAATGCCACAAAAGTGAACATCAGCATGCTATTTTTTAACAGTAGTAGTTAAAACAAAAACCATGCTCTTGAGTCAGAAGATTGCTTCTATAATAATAAATGCAAAAGGAAACATGATTCCTTGGTAGAGCCTCTGCATCATAAGCAAGAAGAACGATTCAGTAAATTAGTATTTGGCAAGTGGGTGGGACCCCCAGAGTGCATGCAGTTGGATGCTGTCAAGATTTAAGCCCTCTAGGAATCTTTCTATAATATATATACCCTAAATATTTTTCCAGCTGACTCTTGAGACATGATTTCTTAAGCTTCCTGTTTATTACATTTCTTTACTAGATATTCCTTTGCAAGCTTTTTATGCAGCCTCTAGGATCTCCAGTTTGTCAGAGAGTTGGTCCACACAATGCAAGGACAAAAAGTATGTACAAATTAACACAAGGCTTTGTGTTGATATGGTCCACCAGGTGGTGGTGATTCCGGGGCAGTGATAGCTCCAGGCTAGCATTAAGTCACATCTCTCGTGCAAGGGAATAATTTATGGTCATAAGAAAAGGTTATGGCGATAAAAAAATAGAGGATGGTCCAAAACTACATGGATGATATCATTCATTCCAACCAGATTGTATGTGCAGGGCTTCGGAATAAACCATGCAAGCTGCCATACAGATAACTTGCTACTGTTATTTGTATTGTAAATAAGCAAATTTGTCCCCTAGTTACTCAGTCTAATGATCGTGACCCGGAAACATAAAGAAATGCATATGCATCAACACGGCCTGACACAATATGTTAGCAAGGCGACATATACAAGTTATCCAACAGAGAACAGACATTGTGAACTAGCAGACACCAAAGATCTAGCAGATTCCAGTTCATAAACCCTCTCCAACTTGGAGGAATACAGGGCTAAAGCAGTGAGGCTAGATCCAATGCTAGATACTTTTTGTAGCAGTGAAACAAGTCAAAAGTCTAGTCCAACTAACATGATTGGATCTGACAGTTGAGACAACCAGCAAACACATGTCTGAACTCCAAGGATTACGGAGACAATATCCAACGAACTCATCGTATCAATCAATCAATCACCTGAGACACGTGAAATTTGCATTCTACCTACCCAGATCACAACGCTACGGCCATACTTAACAGGACGGGTAACAAGAGCAGAGACGTCAAAACTCTGCCATCCCAAAATTTCAATCCAGGACACATTGTATTGTATCCCAAATTTCACAGCTCAATTCATCCCCACCGAAGAAAAACACCCCCAGTGTATGTCCTCCGTCCGTCACCTATAGAACCAGATCTGAGCTCCCATCCCCACCAAAACGCGCCCAATACGGCGAGACTATAGATGGAAACTACTCTGGGATTATCATGGCGAAGGGCAGGGCACTCACGAAGCAGTCGTCGTCGATGGTGTAGATGTACTTCTTCTTGGAGACCATGTAGCCGAAGCAGCGGCAGGCGGAGTCCTTGAAGGAGATGCAGGAGGCCTTGGGCCCGAGCATCCGGTTGATGTCGTTGCGGCTGTAGAGCTCGTAGTCGAAGCCCTCGGGGACGCGGATGGTCTTGCTGGGGTCGCCGTCCTGCACGATGATGAGGTGGTAGGGGCTGGAAGAAGGGCCGCCACTGCTCCAGGAAGTCGAGGTTGCGGATCGTCGGGATGACGATGTCCAGCTCGTCCTTGAGCAGCGGCGTCGGCGCGTGCGAGGCGTACGCCATTGCTGGAGAGAGCGGGCGGCGGGCCGAGCGGGGGGAGAGACGCCGGCCGGGCAGCGGTGGCTGTGGTGGTGGTGGTGAGGCGGGGAGTGACGGAGTAGGGAGGGTATAAATGGAGGGGAGGCAGGGTGGCCGGCCGGGGATGTAACGGCCGCGGCGGGTGGGCTGGTGCGGTGGAGCCGGCGCAGCTGTTGTTTGCTTCTGAAGGAAAGGGGAAAAAGGAACAGTGGGTTGGCTGGGGGCCCCTAGACCCATTCAAACGTCGTCCGTCCGGCCATTGAGAGGAGCCCGTCTGCACTAATGCAGGCCTCGGTTCAGCCCGACATGAAGCCCAATGATGATTTTAAAAAGTTCAATTTGTGCTAAAAAAAAGATAGATACTTTAATTTCCGAAAGATTGAAGGAAAAATTGGAAAGAAATATGAAGTTCTCATGTTTACATCATTTCTCGATGGGCATTTCTATTATATGATTCAAATTTTATTCTAACATGCTTACCTTATCATTTCTCGATGTGCATTTTTTTTTTTTTTTTCAAACACATCTTTTCTCAATACTACATCTATATCATTCTTTCTTTTACCACACTTTTTAAGTTTTCTACCCATGCTTAATTCTTGTGTCCAAAAACAAAAAACATGACATATTTTTTGAACAGTGGGAGTGCCAAATTAGTAAATTAGATTCATCATTGAATATATATAGTTTATAGTACATCATTTTTTTTTTTTAGTTTATAGTACATAAACTAAAAAACTTAGCTAACCTGATTGGTTAGCTACCAATTTTTGCCAAACCAAAATGATGACAAGTCAAAACAAGTTACGGCAAAAACTAAAAATACACTTTTTTTATCACTGGGAAGAAAACACTGCTGAACGGGGGGAGGCGGGGGAGGTGTGAAGTACTGGGACTAGGGATAGAGGGGAATTGAGGAACAGCAAGACGAACTTGGGGAAACAGCGAAGAACAGCTAGATAGATTCGAGTTTCAGAGGAAAGGTTACAAGTAATTGTTTGGTCTCAAAATGATGGATCCTTCTCCCGTGCTCTCGGCGGGGATTATAATACAGAGGCAACGCCTCGGCGCGCGCGCACAGGCGCTTAGAAGGCCCAATCGTCACCCTGTAGCGTGGGTTCGTCTTGATGGGCCTCGCTGACTTGGGCCGCTGCTTGGATCGGGCTTGGTCGTCATCCTGGTTGGTCCCTGAGCTTGAGCTGCTAACATCCCCTCCTCCTTTGCCAGCCGCTTGACCCCAAGCTGGCGACTTCGGGTATTCTTGCTTGAGAGCCTCCAGGTCCTCCCAGGTGGCTAGTGATGATGGCAGATTATTCCATTTGATGAGCACTTGCTTGACTTGGTAAGTGCCTCTAGAGACGACCCTCGACTGAAGTACCTGTTCAGGAGCTAAATGGAAAGAGAAGTCTGAAGGCAATACCGGGGTCACCTGATGATTGCCAACCGCTCGTTTCAGTAATGAAACATGGAAGACTGGGTGAATCGAAGAGTGAGCGGGCAACTCCAACTTGTAAGCAACGGAACCAATGCGACTCAGAATACGGTAAGGACCGAAGTACCGGAAAGCCAACTTTTGGTGTGAGCGTGGAGCCAAGGAGGTCTGAACATACGGCTGGATCTTGAGAAATACCAGATCACCCACGTTGAAGGAGCGTTCAGAACGATGCTTGTCAGCTTGCCTTTTCATTCTCTGCTTAGCACGATTGAGATGCTGTTGCAGTAAGTCATCCATCATACGGCGATCAGTAGCCCAAGTAGCCACAGCAACATTGGTGGTGTGAGCAGGGTTGACAGCCAAATGACGAGGAGCGTAACCAAACAAAGCTTCAAACGGAGAGCGGCCAATAGCTGAATGAGAGGAAGTGTTGTACCAGAATTCGGCAGACGGCAACCACTGACTCCATTTCCTTGGGCAAGCATGAACATAGCAACGCAGGTAAGTTTCGAGACACTGGTTAAGTCGCTCGGTTTGGCCGTCTGATTCAGGATGATACGAAGTGGTTTTTGCATAACTTGACATCAGACATCTTAAACACAGCATTCCAGACGTCACTGGTGAAAATAGGATCTCGGTCAGAGATAACTGTCGCTGGGAGACCATGCTGACGATAGACTGTCTTGAAGAAAGACTGAGCAACCGAGAGAGCTGTATAAGGATGACGAAGCGGAACGAAATGCCCATACTTCGTCAGCAAGTCCACCACAACGAGGATGCAGTTATAAGAATCAGATGGTGGCAAACCTTCGACGAAATCCATGGATATGACTTCCCAGGCTGTTTCAGGTACGGGCAAAGGTTGCAACAACCCAGGAGAGCGTGCACGGTCGGCTTTAGATTGCTGACAGACGATGCAACTCTGAACAAACTCACGAACTGCTGTCTTCATCCCAGGCCATGCGAAACACTGCTTTAAACGGCGATAAGTCACGGGCACTCCAGAATGTCCTGCCCAAGCACTTTGATGGAATGTGGAAATCAGTTGCAGGCGCAGAGCAGCATCACTACCCACCCAGATACGATCTTTTAGCGCAAAATTCCCCTCGCTTGAGGGTAAAGTGTGGAACGTACTCAGGATTCAAGGCCAATTTGGACAAGATTCGTTGAGCGGTAGAATCATGCAGATAGCTCTCAATGACTGGAGTCACCCAAGTTGGCACCATAACAGAGACGACAACACACTGGGCAGGAGGGTCGGGGTGCCGAGATAATGCATCCGCCGCTCGATTAGAAGCACCAGAACGATAGATCACACGATACTGCAGCCCCAGTAGTTTAGTGAAGACCCGCTGCTGCCAATGCGTGTGTAAACGCTGATCGCCAATTTGAGTCGATCGCCTGATCGGTGTATATGATAAATTCCTGGAATTGCAGATAAGAGCGCCACATCTGAACTGCCATTAAAATAGCCATGAACTCCTTCTCGTACGTCGATAAGCCACGAGATTTAGGCCCCAAAGCCTTACTGCAGAATGCCAGAGGATGACTGTCCTGCATAAGAACGGCACCGATGCCAGCATCCGAAGCGTCGGTCTCAATGGCAAACGGGCGGGAGAAATCCGGCAGAGCGAGGACGGGGGCCTGACAGAGAGCCGTCTTAAGAGCACTGAAAGCAGCATCATGTTCTCCAGTCCAGATAAACAGAGCACCTTTCTTCAGTAAGTTGGTGAGCGGACGAGAGATCAAGCCAAAATGGCGGACAAAACGCCGGTAATATCCAGCAAGGCCGAGAAACGAGCGCAACTCCTTGACTGAAGAAGGCACAGGCCAAGCAGATACTGCCTGCAGCTTGGCCGGATCAGTGGCGACCCCTTTGGCGCTGATAATATGTCCCAAATAGGCCAGTTCAGTCTGAGCAAACGCGCATTTGGACATTTTCAACTTCCATTGATCCTTTGACAATAGCTGAAAAACCAAACGAAGATGCTCCAGATGCTCGGCCAGAGTACGGCTGTATATGAGGATATCGTCGAAGAACACTAGAATGAACTTACGAAGCCTAGGAGCCAGCGTTACGTTCATAGCGCCCTGGAATGTGCCCGGTGCCCCAGTCAATCCAAACGACATGACTCGGAATTCAAACTGCCCGAAATGTGTCTGAAAGGCGGTCTTGAACTCATCCCCCTCCTTCATCCGAATTTGATGAAAACCGGCCTGTAAATCCAAGGTGGAAAAATAACGAGCGCCTGACAATTCATCGAGTAGCTCCTCAATCACGGGTACTGGAAACTTGCCCTTCTCAGTAATGGCATTGAGTTGGCGATAGTCGACGCAAAAACGCCAACTGTTATCCTTCTTCTTGACAAGAAGAATGTGAGAGAAAAAAGAGCCGGCATTGGTCAGTATTATTCCTTGATGAAGCATATCATGCACCTGACGCTCGATTTCAGTCTTCAAAGCTGGAGCATACCGATAAGACCGAACAAAGACAGGGGAGGCACCAGGGATTAATGGAATACTGTGATCACAAGCGCGGCGAGGAGGCAAACCTTCAGGAGGCTGGAACAACTCAGAATATTCAGAGATAAGAGACTGAACTGCTGGTAAGACAGGTGGTGGCTGTGCTGACTGACTAGTATCCTGAATGAGAGAAAGCTGAATCACTGATCCCACTGGAAGTTCAGACAGATCACCCAATAACACAGCCATAGAACCTCTGTAGGGGATAGATATCCATCTGCTAGCCCAATCAACATACATAGGACTGAAACTAGAAAGCCAGTCAATACCCAAAATCATATCAAATGCAGATAGAGGAAGAATCTTCAAATTGGTACTAAATTCACAGCCCTAAGCAGTCCAGATAGCATGTGGTATATGAGAATCGCAGAGTACAACTGCCCCATTAGCAACACGAACTGACAGTGGTGCATCCAAACTAACAATGCCAGACAAAGATGCTGCAACAGTGGAACTGATAAACGTGTGTGAGCTCCCAGAATCAACCAGAATAGATGTATCAGTACCTTGAATTTGGCCCTTCAGACAGAGAGTCTTGAGAGACACACTGCCAGATAGTGCTGCAGCAGATAAATGAAGCATGACTTGGGCATCAGGCAGAACTGTCTCAGGTTCAGGTTCGGGCTCATCATCAGGGAAAACGTCCAGCAACTCTTGAAGTACATGTAGATGTACAGCTTCAGCACATTTATGCTCTCGGGACCACTTGGCGCCACAGCGTACACAGAGACCTTGTGCACGACGAGAGGCACGCAAGGCTCTGTACTTGTCTTCAGCAGACTGAACAGGAAACCCATTCAGTCGCGTGCATCGGCTTCAACAGCACGGGGAGCTGGAGGAAGGGCTTGAGTTCCTGGCCACGACGACCGCGGAGCAGAGTCCCAACGGCGCACTGGCTTCTTCGGTTGCCCCGCCGTGTCTTCCTGCAATTGAGCGAGCACGCAGGCAGAATCGAGTGTGGTGGGACGATGCATAATAAGTACAGACTGAATATCATCACGTAACCCTTCAATAAAGCGCTGGACATAGTAGAGAGGATCAGGGTGTTTGGAATAGGCAGTGAGATCATCTACCAATCCCACGAACTCCTCAATGTAATCACGAACCGGCCCGGTCGACGAACCGGAAAACCGGGGCGGCGGGACCTCATGCTCGTCACGAGCAAAGCGCAACAGCAACTGGGAACAAAATGTATCCCATGTCGAGAATCGCCGATCTCGATCGCAGGGCCAACGCTTAGCCTTGCGGTGAAATGCATAGCGGCGAGACACCACCCAAACATCGGTTTCTACCGGTACAACTTGAAGTAGTGCAAGGCATGTTTCATCCACAGCTTTGGATGATCCCCATCAAATCTAGGGAAATCAAACTTCGGAGGTTTACCCGTGTGACCACCCCCGACACCCCCTTGGAACCCTGACTCCCACTGCCTATGACCTGATAGATTTGGTGGTGGACGCGGTGGGGGAATTGGAAATTGCAGAGGTGGAGGATGGTGAACGTGAGACGTACCCTGACTGATTGGTGGCCACAGAGTGGTAACCACTCCGTAACCACCCTCGGCGTGGTGCGGGTGGGGCTGGTTGGCTGCGGATCCCGCAGATGGGCGCGGGGCAGCCACGGTGCCGTCGAACGCCGTGAACGGCGAGGCGAAGGGTAGCGGCACCGTCTTGCGAGGAGGTGGTTGGTAGGCCCACGCCGTGGGGGACGACGGGGCGGACTTGTGAAGTGGACCTCCTCGCGGCTTCATGTCGACATCCCCCGCGGTCGGAGACGCCAGAGCCGATGGTGAGGGAGGCACCTCCATGGATGGGGCCTTCCCGGACGCCCGGGCGAAGATGAGGGGCCACCGACCATGGATCGCTCCATGAACTTGGTGATCTTCCCCACCTCCGGCTTCGGGCCGGATAGGCGGTCGATGTCGCCACGCAAGTCGCCGATGAGTCCCGACGCCCGAGGGCGCCATCCGTCGAACACCTTGGAGGCGGTCTCCAAGTGCTCCGCACGAAGTCGCCGCCGCGGGCGTGGTTGTCGTTCACCGCGGCGCTCCAGTCGCCGAGCCGCTGGTTCACCGGGTCGGTGAGCAGCGTCGCGGCGATCCATCTCGCCCAGAAGATGCGCCGGCGGGGGTCCATGACGCCGAAGCTTGCGCCGACGCCGAGTGAAATGCTCGTGGCGATGCGGCGATTTTAAGACTCCAGCAAAGCAGCGGCGACGCTGATGCGCCACCAAATCGATCAGCGGTGGGTGGATTTATTGCGATGCGGACTCGAAAAATCGAATCCCCTTCGACTGATAACCAGAGCCTTGTGCTGAATCGATCGAAAACAGAAGAACGGCAGGGAAATCCAAGGAATCGCTGGCTCTGATGCCACTTGTGAAGTACTGGGACTAGGGATAGAGGGGAATTGAGGAACAGCAAGACGAACTTGGGGAAACAGCGAAGAACAGCTAGATAGATTCGAGTTTCAGAGGAAAGGTTACAAGTAATTGTTTGGTCTCAAAATGATGGATCCTTCTCCCGTGCTCTCGGCGGGGATTATATTACAGAGGCAACGCCTCGGCGCGCGCACACAGGCGCTTAGAAGGCCCAATCGTCACTCCTGTAGCGTGGGTTCGTCTTGATGGGCCTCGCTGACTTGGGGCGCTGCTTGGATCGGGCTTGGTCGTCATCCTGGTTGGTCCCTGAGCTTGAGCTGCTAACAGGAGGGGGCGCTGACGATCGAGCACAGACTGGCCGGATGGTGTTGTCATCAAGTCGGTAGCTTCGCCACGTGTTGGACACATAGTATAGGCCAAAAACATAAAGACGCGACCAATTGGCACGACCCGATGGACCTATGCACCTTGACGATGAATCACGTCAGTGATAACGCCTTTTTAATTTCCGCGGTGCACGCCAAGAGTTGAGGACGACATCGTATGCCAGCTGGGCAAGGGGGGTGGCCGGCACTGTCAGAGATTCAGATTGTCAGAGTAGAGAACACCGTGCGTCGCGTACTTGGACGGTTGCATTGAGAGATCCGAGGTAGCTAGGTATACGTACGTGTACGTACGTACGTCGTCGGGGACGACTTTGCTTGTTGCGTGCACGAGCAAAGTCGCCAAGTGACGTATACTCCTATACGGGGTAGGGGTAGTGCACACTGAGACTGAGCGTGGTTGCACGTTGTTGGCGTCTTTGCCCCCATTGCACGTTCTTGGCGCGCGGTTGCCAAAGAGTGACAGATTCAGCGGAAAATCCTATCACTACTCGACAAACTAGCAAGCAGAAGTGCAGAACCCTGTAGTAATCGACGGCGGCCACGAAGAAGTTGGCCCACCTGCCAGTTCACGATTCCGACGTGGCCACCAGCCGTCGAGTCCAGCGCCCCCGATTCCGACGGCATCTCATTCGCGTCGTCGCCATCTACGACACGGTCACGCACCACGAGCTCGTCAGATCGAGTAATTGGACGAGGAGGGCCGTGCCGTCCCGCGCCACCACGTGGCGGACGCGCGCGCCAGCGCCCTCGCCGCGCCGCGGCACCGCGGGGACGAACAAGTGTCCGCGCTCGGACAAGACGGGTCTCCGACGCGTTCGGCGGCAGGAACGCTTAACCAATTGCGCCGTGTCCATCGCCGGCTCCGGCGACAGGTTCAGTTTCCGCGCGTAAGATCGACCACAAGTTGATCCTGCAGCTTGTGTACAGGGAAATACAAACCTTACATGTCCCACTTCAACAAGCATTAGCTAAGATCTTGATACAGAGTAACAGGATCGTGATTCTTGAGGTCGGCCGGCACCATTTCCCCAAGGCTGAACCGAGAAAGGGACAAGTTTAACTGAGGTGCGGCCAGAAGTTAAAGGTAACACTGCATCAGTGCCAGCATCACGAGGACTTTGATTTTGTTTCTTCAAGCTTTTGGGTCTGTTTGGTTCTTGCTGCGAGAGACAGCTCTTGGCCCAGGCTGCGACGTCAGACGCCCAGCTTTCAGGTTCGGTGGAATTGGATAGATTTGCGTAGGGCGTTGGCCTGCACGTCCTTTTTTTTTTCTAGATGACTTTGGGCCTCTGTTTCTATGGCAGTATCGCTTCCTATCTTAACATGAAACATGAATCTAGTGGATTTTGAAGCCCAACAACGTACATTTCAGCCTCAGGACGTGGTAGTAAACTAAATAATGAACACATCAATTTGGGTGGCCACAAATTTATACTCCATTTCAAATTATAGTTCGTTTGACTTTTTGACCATAAATTTGACCACTCGTCTTATTCAAAAAAATTGCACAAAAACAGTCATTATGAAATATCATTTGTTAATAAAGCAAACCATAACAAAAGAAGTGCTGTTTTGCACAAAATTTTGAATAAAACAAGTGGTCAAAGTTGGGGTTGAAAAAGTCAAACAAACTACAATTTTAAACGGATTTAGTACTAGATAATGGATGTGCAACAACCCCATTTTACCTTTTTATATTTTATTTCCGCTTCACATTATGATGTTGAAAAGAATAAACTCGCACTATCTCTCGTGGTTAAACCTATTTATTCACTTTCCTTCTCTATATCCCCACTTCGCTTTTTCGCAAGAAATATAACGTTACGACGTTAAAAATGACTCGCGCCATCGCTTGTCATTAAACCTATTTCTTCACTTTTTCACCAATGAGACGTCATCGTCAAACCATTTCTTCTTCATCGTCTCCTTTTTTCGCCAACAAATTCTAATTACCCTGAAGACACCTCCCGCCACAGCACACCGCCCGCGAAGATGGCGCCGAGCCTCGCCGCCAAGCCGAGAGCCTTCACTCCGTGATCTCGACCGCCCAGTCGCCGTCGACCGTGCACGAGACCAGACTTCCCCGTGTGGCTGGGTCGCCGACACCTACCTTCCCGCGTCGGGCCGATCCTATGTCACATCAAGTCTACCCGGCCCGTCGCGGCGGGGGTCGGCGCCGGACCGGCGGACGGGTGGACAACGACGGCAACCTCGACGACCCTTTCGCACTCGACCGATTATGGGTGTGGGCGTGGTTCCGCCGGCTCGAGTGGACCGATGATCGATGAGCTCGCGGCCTCCCTCGTCGTGCTACCGTCCACCTCGACGCCACCACGACCTCCGCAAGCCGAGCTACCCTCTCCTCCCCTGCGATTGGTGGGCCGACCAAGTGCTCGCGAGCTCCGCACCGCCCACGATCGCCGCCGAGCTTCATGGGGGCCAGGAGGAGAATGTGGCCTGTGATCCAGGTTGGTTGCGGGCCCACGCCACGGCCGAATTTCTTTCTCGCCGAAGTCCGCCTCGCGTATTGGCGGCGATGTTGGAACCTCGCCGGCGAGTACGTCAATGGATCGCGCTCCGCGCTGGTTCTCCACGCTCGCGACGCGTCATCGCCGCTCGACACCGGGATGCCCGGCCGGTGGTGCTTCGTGGCGCTTGGTTGCTCTGGCGGCCAAGGGTCGGCGGCACCGCCCCACGCCCCGACCGGCGATACCGCAAGCGCCCATCCTTTCGCGCGAGGCGGGCTGGGTCGGTCCACAATACCGCCTTTGGCACCGGCGGCAGGCGCGTGACACTCTCCCTCAGCGGGTGCGACGCTGGGCGGCCAGGCAATGGGGGAAGCCGCACGGCAAAGAACACAGCCTAGGGGCCCACCTACTGAAGCGCCCATTGCGGCCTTCCTCGGCCCATGGTGGTCCCTATCAAGGAGCCCTGCTGTCCATGCCGGCCCGCCGTCGGCGTCGCGACATCGCCCACGGTCCCCGCTCCATGCGCCGGCTTCGAGGCTCGCAGCGAAGTCGGTCTATCGCGATCCGCGCCCGAAGCGTCGAGGCCCGCCGCGTGATGCTCAACAAGTGGGAGGGCAAGCGCGCGGACGATCCCCCAACTTCGCGGACCCGGACCCGGCGGCCAAGTTCCACGACCGCTTTGTCAATGAGGTGCCCTCTCCACACCGGGACACCGCGCGGGAGTTGTTCCCACCGATGAAGCCCGGCTCGTGGGTGGAGCCGCCCTGAGGGGGCATCGGCGCCGCGCGCCAAAACGATCGCACAATAGTTCCCCCTTTAGTACAAGTTCCCGCCAGCGCCGTTGAAGCCGGCGATTCGTGTTAGTGTGTTGCCACTACGTCTCTCACGGCATCTCGCCAATGGACTAGTGGTTGTATTGCAAAACTTTATTTTCCCTTAATGCAAAGACGTGCAATATGCACGCTTCGAAAAAGAAAATTACCCTGAAGAATAGATGGAATGAATGACCACCGAACGTGATTTGGTCGGGCTTTAAGCTGTTAAATAATCAAGATTCGTGATTTGGTCGGGCTTTAAGCTGTTAAATAATCAAGATTTTTTCTATACTTTTTTTATGAAAAGTATCCATCATTCTATTGCATATTTGATCATTAGCCATTTCCATTATCTTCACTATTTTTCATAACACGTTTTATATTAAGCAGGAGTAAGTATACACACAACAATTAGTTTCAAAAAAAAAAAAGTACAGACAACAGTTCATCGCTCCCACGACGGTAACCGCGTAATTACCTACTGACCCTCAGGAGATCACAGAGGAAAGATTGAACACTCCCCACATCGATTCATTATGTTAAATTTTTTTAAACGCGCACCATCTCATCCCGTCGTCATCGATCATTTTCGAACGATTCAGGATTCTGCCGCCGAAAGGGGACACTAGTGGAGAGGATATAGGCCGGCACAACATATATCCCCTGATCAGAGCTGGTTTACGCGGATATGCCGCCTCTCTGAACTTTGAAGCCCTGGTTTACGCGGATCAGCAGAAACGGCATGTTTCAGATGGTTGCCCATGGAACGCAGCTGCAGAAGGACAGGATTAAACGCCACTGAAATTGCAATCCAGACCAGCCTGTGCGTACACCACGAACTAATAGACTCAACTTTTTATTCAATCGGCACACATGATTACACGTACAGACGACACACGCACACCATATTCATGCATATTCACACGCGCGCACGCCGTCGTCGCCGTCGCCGGCGGCCCGCGTCGAAAGATGGTCGGTCGATGAGATGGTATACACGATGTTCTTCACTTGTCGGCGGAGTCGCCGGCGGCGGCGGAGCCAGCGAAGAAGCGGTTGAGTGCTGGGAAGACCTCCGGTCGCTGCGTGCTGAGGAATCGGCGGAAGGCATGCTGGCTGTAGCGCTGGCCTTCGTCGGCGTTGTCCAGCACGGCGCTCTGGCGGTGGCTCTTGCTCACCCGCACGTCCGGGTTCATCAGCACGTTACGGGTAAGCTGGAACACGCACATCCCCGTCACCAACGACATGGCCGCGATCAGCGGGTACACCTGCACAATTCCACAGCATGCAAAATGATGTGAGCGCGCGGCGCGGCTGGTTCACTGCAGTGCAGCTGATGTCGACACCGAGATGAAGGAACGATGCGTGAGAGTGAGACCGCGACGCGGCGTACGTACATCTGGCTTCAACCAACGGCCCATGTCGATGGATCGATCGAGTTTGTTGGTGCGTGACGATGCTGCAGATTCTGGGCCGTGGGATCGATCACTGCTAGGTGGTGGTGCTGGAACTGGAACTCTGGAGTTGCTGGCTAGCTTTTTGCTTTTTTTTTGATTTGATCTTGTGCTCTGACGGTCGATGTGGATGACATGCAAATGCGGCACGCATGCGTATATATACTGCTAGTACCGTCGTACCCGGCACAACGTCCAGCAAGCCGGTCGGCCCATCATCGGCGGCGAAGCCAGGGACAGGGTCACAGGGACAGCAAATTGCTTGGAACGACGGTTTTCTGTGGGCGACGAGGTGGGTTTCAGCCTTTGATGAGCGTGTGTACGCCGGCTACTCGGCTGCTACCGGTTACCGCGTAGCTGCTGCCCTGGTGGTGCGTGCTCTGGAGCCGGAAAACCATGAGCTGCCCATTGTTTCCGCGGCCTTGGTTGTCAAGATCCTCCTCGTCGCGTGCGTGCGTGCTACATACCGGGCGAGTCTCAGGTCAATCCCGGCCACATTTCAGCTTCCCGCCCCACACGACCGTTCGTTCCATCGTCGGCGGTCAACTCCACCAGATCGTTCCAGGTCAGCACGTTACTGTCACGGGGGTCTGCGTCACACGAGCATAGCATCTCTACTCCGTATTGGACGACTTCGTCGACGTCGGTGTACCGTGTGGATATATACATATAGCAAAGTACTCTCTCCGTCAGAACAGACTGCTCTTTTCAGCTTTTCTTGACGTCAAATTATTGCAAACTCGCCGGGTCCGGTCCATATGTTCCAGAGCGAAACAACCGGGGCTTTTATTTACCTCTGGTTTTCAGAGAATCTGTGGGACTACAGTCTGGTTTTGCACACATAATAACTCTCTCTTCGTTATGGACTTATATGGTGTCCATGTCCACGTCCAACTTCCGATGACGGCTCACGGCTGGCATGATGTGCTACGGCGCTGGCCATGCTCTTGAACATGCAAATTATGCGTTGGATATACATGATGACTCGTGTACACATGAGATGAGGACGAAGACGAGGAGTGACAGCCTGACACGATAAAAATGGATGGGCGTTACTCTAGTACACGTACCAATCAGGTTGACGCTTCTAATATTACGATGAGTTATTTATCTCCAACAAGTGCAATACCACGGGCACGAATTCGTGTTTGGGTTTTCCCCGCAGAAGTACGTAACTATGCAAAGAGAGTGTCTAGCTTGTTAAAAATCCGGGCACACCAGTTTCACGATTTCTTGACAAGGTTGTTGTTGTGTGTGTAGTTGCTTATACTCCCTCCATACTAAATTGGTAAGTCGTTCTAAGAATTTTGGAGAGTCAAAATTTATCAAGTTTGGCAAAATTTATATGACAAAATAATAACATTCATGATGCTAACTAAATATCATTAGATTTTCCATCTATTATATTTTCATGATATGCCTATTTGATGTCATAAATATGGTTCTCTTGATCAAACTTGAGAAGCTTTGACTCTCCAAGATATTTGAAGTGACTTATAATTTGAAATGGAGAGAGCATACTAATGAACGGGTAAAAGTTTTTTGGAATTCAATATGGAGGGACGAAGAACAAAGTTTTTACCTCCCGATGATTATTGAGAAAATTAAGTGTATGGCCCCTGGAAAAAAAGTTGTTTAGGTATTTGGCCCTTTTCGAAACAAATTTAGCTCTATGACCTCAAATGAAACTTTATTTAGGTGCATGGCCTTCCATCTGAATTTGCCCTCTACTTATTTGTTAAGTCTTGTGTAAAAGACCATTTTACTCGACGGAAGAAAATTAAAAAACAGAGGAGAGGAGGAAGAGCTCGAGCTAGGGTTTCCTCTCTCCCGCCGCCGACGACGGGGAGAAGGAAGAGCTCCGAGCTACAAAAAAGGATCCGAAAGATCCGGACGCCCCTCCACATCAAGATATTCCTTTGGCTGGCCGTGCGAGAAGGCATTGGACAACGGTCGGGAGAAGGCGCCATGGCCTCGAGGCAAATCACAATTGCTTCCTCAACGATCAAGAACTCGAAACCGGCGACCACATCACCGCTTCATGTTCATTCTCCGGGCAAGTGTGGTGGGCGATTCTAGCGATCCCGGGAGTCGACTCCTCGCAAGTGGGCCACACATCACTTCTTGATTGGTGGGACCTTTGGCATCAAAGATGGACCAGGGGACGGGAGGAAAGAGGCAGACTCTTTGTTCGCCCTAGTGGCCCGGCGGATATGGAAAGAGCGGAACGCAAAGATGCTTGGCGTAAGGAGGTGTCCACAACCAACTAACTTCTAACCACCATCAAGCACACCGCGATTAGTGGATCGAAGCGAGAGCGTGCAACCTTAGTCTCTTAACTTCGGGAGTAGTCGGCTTAGGGCCTTGTGGTGGGTGCGAAGCTTCAATGTAAAAACTATCCTCCAAAAACACGCTCTTATGCGTGGTGTAAACTTTTTTCTCCTTAAATACAAAGATGCGCAAATCTTTTACGTATTCGAAAAAAAAAAAAATGCCTAAAAAAATTATTAGTATTATAATTCAATATGCCCGGTAGACATAAAATTGTGTGGATAGCTTCATGTTTTTTATTTGACGAAAATCGCTATATTCACATCTCAAATGGAGTCACTGTATAGATGCCAACGTTTTAAGTATTAAACAACTGTAAATAAATCAGACAACCAGAGATGTCATTTCTCTGTCTCCCTCTCTTAAACTAGCACCGTGATGGACTGATGTGAAAACAAAGGGTTCCCATGCACGTATTTGGTAGAGCTTCTGATTCTGAGCTCTTGCTAGCTTACTGGTTCTCTGATTGAGTAAATTTATGTTAGACAAGTATATTGAAGAGCAGGTAAAAAAAAAAAAATCTTTTTTTTTTGGGTGGAATTCAATAAGGAGGAACGAAGAACAGAGTTTTAGCTAAAAAAACTAGAATATACATTGGGCTAAAACTCCAGGTCCATGCCCTGACTATCCTTTGCCCAGCCCAAAACATGAACCTCCAACAGGCCAAAATTCATTGGGCTACTGTGTACGATCCCCGCCTCGGCCCAACGGCACGTTGAGGTCGCCGCCGCCTCGCCGGCGCCGCCACAAAAATCTCCCACCGCCTGCTGCCCTGACCGCCTGTCCCCACGACGTGGTGGCGGTAACCACACGAGCTAACCGTCAATGACACTAGACCCCACGATCAGTAGGACCCACCTGCAGCGAGAGAGTACTGTCACACTGTAAACCCCAAAAAATAGGACGAGGAGTGCCTGCACCCGGTGCTAAAAAGCCATTTCTCCACGCATCGCTTCTTCCCCATTTCCCCAACTTCCTTCCCACGCCAGGCCTCGAGGTCCGGCCTGGGGGTTTCCTCTCTCCCCGCCGCCGCCGCCGCCGCCGGGAGAGGAGGAAGAGTAGGCGAAGCCGAGTTCGTAGCGCCAGGAGAGGGAACATGGGGACGCCTGAGACGTCGCGGAGCCGTGCCCGGACCGGATCCTGGACGACGTTGGCGGCGCGTTCGGGATGGGCGCCGTCGGCGGCTCCGCCTTCCACTTCATCAAGGGTATCTACAACTCCCCCAACGGGATGCGCCTGTCCGGTGGCGCGCAGGCCGTGCGCATGAACGCGCCGCGCGTCGGGGGCAGCTTCGCCGTCTGGGGCGGCCTCTTCTCCACCTTCGACTGCGCCATGGTGTACGCGCGCCAGAAGGAGGATCCCTGGAACTCCATCGTCGCCGGCGCCGCCACGGGTGGCTTCCTCTCCATGCGCCAGGGCATGGGCGCCGCGGGCCGGTCCGCGCTCATGGGTGGGATCCTCCTGGCCCTCATCGAGGGTGCTGGCCTCATGCTCAACCGCGTCCTTGCCAACCCGCCGCTGCCCGCCGATGACCCCAACCTTACCGCGGCCATGGGCGGCAATCCTTTCCCGGGTCTGCCGCAGGCGCCGCCAGTCTTGGTAACTCCGGAACCGGCGACATCCAGTGGCGCGGGAGGGTGGTTCGGGGGACTGTTTGGCAAGAAGGAGGAGGAGAAGAAACCCAGCGCGGGCGGGGGCAAGTCGGAGATCTTGGAGAGCTTCGACACGCCCAGCACTCCGATACCAACGTTCGAGTACAAGTGAGAAAAAGGTACGATTTTTACTCGATGTAGTTAATTGCTCTTCTGTTCGGATTTAGGAAATGTGTGATATACATTGTTCGCTTAATTATTTTGGGTTCCTGATTGCTGTTTCCCCCATCTTTGTTTGACCCGTTGGGGATTAGGACTCGTGTTCTTGCTGTGAAAGTTAGAAATTGCTTGGGTTCCACAACTGTTTAGTTTTTTGTGCTAGAGTCGCGATCGTTTTGTTACAGAAAAACCCACACCGAATCCAACTAGAGATCGTTATAGCTTCCTATTAGAAGAACGTGATTGGCCTGGTTGTCCTATATATATAAAACTGATCCGGCGAGCCTGGATCTGTAGTAGAACGGACACCAGAGAATTCTTTTTCCCCTCCTCCGTCGACAAGGAGCAGACCTTCAGGACGTCAAGCACAACTACTATGGGGTCTCTTAGGGAACACCCTTGTCCAGGCCGCATCCTCACTGATACAGGTTCCGCATTTGCCGTTGGTGCTGTTGGGGGTTCTTTCTTCCACTTTGTCAAAGGTCTCCGCAATGAACCTACTGGTGCACGATTTACTGGTGGCCTGGAGGCTGCGCGCATGAATGCTCCACGTATTGGTAGCAGCTTTGCTGTTTGGTGTGGCCTGTACTCAGTATGTGATTGTACCCTTGTGTATGTGCGTCAGAAGGAGGATCCCTGGAACTCGATTCTTTCTGGTGCGGCCACTGGTGGTATCCTTTCTTTGTGTCAGGGATTTCGCACAGCCATTCGTTCATCCATGAATTGCGCAATTTTCTTTGGTATCTTAAATGGAGCAATTCTCATGGCACAGCGCTCTCAACCTGATCCTCTATCTATGCCAGTTGATGTTCCAGCTGCCACCCCTGTGGAGATGTCTTCTTTATCTATGCCAGTTGATGGTGAAGCAATCACACCTGGTGAGGGAAGTGGAAGAGGGAGTCACAAATAGAAATTGTGGCAGCGAGACTGGTACTTAAGAGACTCATATCAGAAGGAGTCCAGCATACCTGACGTTTCAACATATGTAGATCCATTGATGGACATGGGATTTTTCTCAGTGCCAGGGTTTATTTTTTATTGGCTCATTGCCCTTTTGTCGTTGTTCCTCTTTTAAAGTGTGTACCAGAGTGAATTATATTGTTACTTATTAACCTAGTATTGAAATCAAGGACTTGTTATATGAATTCAGTTTAGGTAATTTCATGATGTGAAGGACCAAGATTCAGATTCCACTTCTTTGTAGTTTCTTTTACTTTCCGTGTGCTGTGTGGAATGCTGTTCTGGTCTTCTAGCTTGTATAGTTTTTACTTCCTTGCATCCATATTGATGTTTAAGGAATTTTTTTTATGCCATGACTCACATGGTGAATGAATCGGTAGGTACAAGCTGTGTGGAGCTGTTTTTAGTTCCATGAGAATCCTAGTGTGTAACATCTGCAACTTTTGCTACACTGTTATTGATCTCAAGCAAGTCTATTAGTTATCTATAAGCCACAAAGATAGGTGACGATGATTTTCTGATCAATTAGTTTGCCTACAATCATTTGTGTGATCCTTTACTTCTCCCTTCTGAGTTCTGAGTAAGAATGCACATGCAAAATGAGAAGTTTGTTCTGATTCCATAGGCATACATCTGTGCAAGAATAGCTGGCCTGGTTTCCAAAAGTAATGCAATGAAAAAATTAAGATTGCCTGCTTTTGTAACTAAAAACGATAATTCATAAGTTTGGTTTGAAATATTAACCTTTTATATATAGTTCCATTTATTACAACTGTTGAGGCAGGGTTTTGAAATATTAACACTTTAACTAACACATCATGAGTTTGGTTTAGTTTTTGATGATAAGTTACTTTGTTAGGGTTTATGAACATGTCTAAGTTCTTGCTCATGACCACTTGTTGGTACGCCAGCTTTTGAAACTCCATGTGAAATGGTTTTAATATATTCTATCTAAGGAAGTTAATGGAGTAGATTGAATTTTTTATGTGAAGGTAGACTGGGATTTTCTTTTCAGTAGATCTGCCACTGAAACAGCCAACTCAATTGGTTGTCAGAGATCGGAAAGTGCTCTGCTGGAAATTCAGAATTTCCAGGCCTTGGGTTACCAATTATTTGCCTGGATTCAGGCTGATGTTGTGAAACTAAGTGGTATTTCTGTTAGATACAGGATTTAATCATGTGGTTTGTTTCTACTTGCTCTATTAAAATGGCAAACTCTTATGTTGCATTTGTCATGGTTAATTATCTGGTATACACCACCACTTATGACATGCTAAGTAGTAATAGATGTTCCTGTAATACTATCTTGTTTTTTCCACACTTGGATTGTTAACCATCACTGGATCCAGAACTCTTCATGTACTAAGATGTTTCTAAATTGCAGGTTGGCTGATGCCACTGTTGCTTACTTGGTCTTGCAATGTGGTGGTGTTCTGGAATTGGTGATGCATGTCAGCGATACAATAACCGACAGGACAAGAGATGGATTGTTCGATAACTTATTCCTGTGCCAATCTGCTTCGACGGCTCATATCTATGCGCCTGCTTGTGTATGTATAAGCCTTTTTCAAAAAAACGTGGCAGATTGGCTACTTCTTGAAATGTAGTTTTTGTAGAAGCAAACAGCAGTAGTATGCTGCTGCCTATATTATAGCATTCGTGTTGTGTGCAATGTAATGCACATGAGAACCCTTGTGCGGTTGTGCCTCGGCTTGGCCTCTCAAGGGACGACTTTTTTCTTGAGTTCTTATTAGTTGGTTGAGTTGTTACCTTCGCCTGGTCTTGCCAGTCATTGTTCTGTTGTCAGTGCTCTAATCGTATAAGGGTCCTCACGGTTTGTTGTGCTGTTATGGTTTCGACGTCTGAGATGTACTGGTGTACAGTACCTGATTGGCTGCTGTTGTCCTTGTTCTTGTGATCTGCTACTGTTGGTACATATAAACCGCCCATCTTGCTGTGTACTCTAAGCTGAACGACTGACTACCTCCCAAAAAAGTGGGCAGTTAAGCTGAGAAGTACACTGAAGCCTTCTGGATCGTTCCAAGACAAAGAAGCTGTACTGGGCAACGGAACATACACACGAGTACACGACCTCGGAACGCAGGTCGTGGCCATGTATCAGCTGATCTCATCAGCCAAACTTGCCATCCAGAAATTTCATTCACAACTGCCTGCCGGCGATCACGAGAATGGAACGGCGACAGAGGCCGCGCACTGGACACGGGCAGGGCAAGCAAAGAAAGCCCACCCAGGTGTTTGGGCGTCGCGATCGGCGACGAACGCGGCCGTTGCGATGGCCATCGCTCCCCTGCCTTTTCCACCCCTTCTTTTCCCCTCCTGCTCCCACTACAACTGAACTGGGACACGGGGCACGGGCGCTGTATGCGTTGTGTATTTGTGTATCATCACCAACCACGTCCACGTTGCTTCGGCAGGGAGAAACTACGGCGCAAGCAACCCCAGGCAGCGGAGGCAGCCACCAATAGCCACGCGCGTACGCGTCGTGCGTCACAGCGCCCGGCCGCGCCAGGGGTTGGGTCGTCGATGAGTTACCGACAAGGAACCCAACCAACGGTGTCTGGCAGAACGCACGCAGAGAGGTTGGTGGCGCCTTGCCATCGCGGCCGGCGCCGCCGTTGGCTGTCAAGCAAGCGTGCGTGCCGCTCTGCGGCTTTCTTTGCGTTAAAGGCCCGTGCGTGTCCGCGCCGCTACTCAGCCCACCCAGTGCACAACTCTAGCTAGTGCCAGTGCAGCCGCCGTGGTGGTCTCGTTGCACGCACTCTCGCCGGCAGCGATGGAGCCCCGCTGCTCCGTGCTGGTCCTTGCCCTCGCCGCCGCTCTCTCCGTCGCAGGTTAGTTCGTTCCTGCCAACCTCCCTGCCTCCAATGATTCCATTCGTGTGCATGCGTCGCCCTCTCTTGTTGTCGATCAGTCATGTTGATGAAACTAACGAGCTCAAGCGTCTTTTTCAGTGGCTTACGACCCGTTGGACCCGAACGGGAACATTACCATCAAATGGGACATCATGTCATGGACGCCTGATGGCTATGTCGTGAGTACTCACATCCATCTCACTTGCCCCCTCTGCTTCTCTTTCCTCCTGTTTCATCACACACAATGCTAAAATCATCAGGCAGGCACGATCGATGATGCATTGATCGATCGGTTAACTGATAACATCGCACGCAATGCAGGCGGTGGTGACCATCAACAACTTCCAGATGTACCGGCAGATCCAGTCGCCGGGATGGACGGTGGGTTGGACATGGGCGAAGCGTGAGGTGATCTGGTCCATGGTGGGCGCGCAGGCCACGGAGCAGGGCGACTGCTCCCGCTTCAAGTCCAACATCCCGCACTGCTGCAAGCGCACGCCCACCGTCGTCGACCTCCTCCCCGGCGTGCCGTACAACCAGCAGATCGCCAACTGCTGCCGCGGCGGCGTCCTCAGCGCCAACGGACAGGACCCCGCCGCCGCCGTCGCCGCGTTCCAGGTTAGCGTCGGACAGGCCGGCACCACCAACCGCACCGTTAAGGTGCCCAAGAACTTCACGCTGCTTGGGCCTGGGCCAGGGTATACCTGCGGCCCTGGCAAGGTTGTTCCATCCACCGTCTTCCTCACGCCCGACCGCCGGCGCAAGACACAAGCCCTCAGTGCGTTCGTGTTCGACTATGGCTTTCTCTATCTTTGTTCCTGGTTCCGGCCTGTGATGACAGATATGCTTGGATGCAGTGACGTGGAACGTGACGTGCACCTACTCGCAGCACCTGGCGTCCAAGTACCCGTCCTGCTGCGTCTCCTTCTCCTCCTTCTACAACGACACCATCGTGCCCTGCGCCAAGTGCGCCTGCGGCTGCGAGCACAAGACCTGCGTCCAGTACGTACCTAAACGCCGGCAATCGCGATCGATCGCTCGCTCGCCATCATCGGTACTAGTAGCTCTAACGACGTGCGTTGCGTGCGCGTGCTTGGGCAGGGGCGACTCGAAGCGGCAGATGGCGGTGACGGGAAGCACGAGCACGCGCACGGCCACGGCGTGCGCGGGCACCAGGACAGGAGGCGCCGCTGCTGCAGTGCACGGCGCACATGTGCCCCCGTGCGCGTGCACTGGCACGTCAAGCTCAACTACAAGGAGTACTGGCGCGCCAAGATCGCCATCACCAACTTCGATTACCACACCAACTACACGCAGTGGACGCTCGTCGCGCAGCACCCCAACCTCGACAACATCACCGAGGTCTTCAGCTTCGACTACAAGCCTGTCGTCGCCTATGGATCCATCAGTAATTCCCTATACATGTGCCGATCGATGCCTATGCAATGCCCTCAATCTAGACAAGACATTGATGCGACGCGTGTGTGCAGATGACACGGCGATGTTCTACGGGATGAAGTACTTCAACGACCACCTGATGCAGGCGGGGCCGTACGGGGAACGTGCAGTCGGAGGTGCTGATGCGCAAGGACGCCAGCACCTTCACCTTCAGGCAGGGCTGGGCGTTCCCGCGCAAGGTCTACTTCAACGGCGACGAGTGCCAGATGCCGCCGCCGGACGCCTACCCTACCTGCCCAACTCAGCGCTGCCGGCAGCCGCGGCGTCGTCGCTGGGTGCTGCGGTAGCGGCCGTCGTGGTGCTCTTTGGTGATGATCGTGGCATGAGAAAAACACAGGAGTTCGATCAGCCTATAGTGCTAGTAGAACCGGCAGGGGAGAGATGAAAAATGACGTTGGTTTGATTTGTAGATAGAGACCTGGATTTGGGTTTCAGGAATGGTTTGGATGCTTTTCTTCAAGTAGATGTGTTCAAATCCAACATGATTTTGGAAGGGAAATTAATATGTGCATCTCTCGTCAGATAAATCAGGTTACACAAACATGTGCAGCCAACCATTCACAATGCCTTTCTATATGCTTGTTACAACTAGCTAGTAGATGCAAGTTAGGTTAGGTTGTCTGTGAACCAACCTAATTTCTGTAGATGATCCACCGACTATCCCTATATCGAATCATACGGAGATACTATTAAACATGTTGAATCATACGGAGATACTATTAAACATTTTTCACAACAAACTACAAACATATTACATATAGTGATGGACACTAGTTTTTAGGTGGTGGTGTGCTTTTTTTTTGGTTGGGTTGGTGGGGGGGGGGGCGCGCAGAACCCCCCACCTGGACTAAGGACTCGTTTACCTTGCTAACCGATCAAACGCTATATTTATATACATATCCTTGTGTATAGGAAATGCCCATCGATTTAAGCTAGCCAGCAAAATGGCGGCTTTGAGCTGCTCATTCTCCGTCCTTTCTTGTGGCCTTGTCGTCGAACTCCACAGCAGTGAGAGCGCCGCCCCGCTGAGGACCGCTCCCCACCTCCTCTCGGCATCGCTCCACCGCCTCGCGCCATGCCGCTGCCGCCACACCACCACCGCTGATGCATCAGGTGGGTTGGGCGAGGCCCAACATATTAAGTGTCGGGGGCCAAAATAATAGGCGCGAACATTCCCCACTAATGATGAATATGGACGCCCCGACTACATCGGAAGGAATCGGCCCAAGACCACCAAATGGGCCAAATCTTAAACACGTTGCAGGCCACGGGCCTGCTGATAGGAGAAGGCGAGTTGTTGATCATCTAATCTACAAGCTTTGAGGAATTAACAAAATGTCACCTTTTGGCCCACAAAATGGTCTATGGTGGCCCGTCTACAAACACTCGCCAAAAGGCTCGAAAACACATGCTCATGTATGGGCTTGCTACGCACAGATCGGTCCACAGTGGCCCAAGAAGGCACCAAAATAGTCCATCACGGATCTTTGTTGGAGTCATCAAGAGTGTGGAGAAGAAGGACAAAATATAAACAACCATACCATGTTTAATGACATCGGTTACCACACAGCCCAATCTAAACTCCATCCGAGGGGGTCTAACCGAGCGACCCTACAAAAACCTCACAAATCTCCGCCTCGCCCGGCGGGGAGGGTCGGCGCAAGACGACCTCCGCCCGAGGGCAGGGGAGGGCCCGGGCGCACGATCTCCGCCTCTCCGAGGGGCAGGAGGCCCCGGCGCATCTTAGAGACTCCGACCGATTAGTGGGGGGCAGCCGCATTTAATGCTGCGCCTCACGGGCCACAAAGGACGCGGCAATCAATTGCCCTGTCCGATTAGCATGATTCCACTTCCAAAAATCTTCTAAAATAGTATCCAATATTTTTCGTACTATTGTTCTATTGTTTGGTGCCCATAAATTAACATTCACGCACTCCACACATCTGCACGGGCCAACCTGCTAGTTTATATAAAACGTGAGAGGGCCGGACCCACTTACCCCTCTCCTATTGGCATGGGAAAATATGATGTTTTCTTGCGTCAGAGCATCTCCAAGAGTCTTCAAAACCCGTTTTCAATCATGACTTTTTAAAAGATTGAAAAACCCACTCCCCAAACAACTCCTTATTTTCGACTTTCAATTTTTTTTTTGCACTTGGAAAAAGTTGATCTATTAATGTAAAAAAATATATGTACGCACATCAATCAGTCAATCTAGAAGTGGGAAGGATGTGAGGAAGATTGACGAGTAAGGACATGATTCCCAATGCAAATGTACAAGAGAAGTAAAGTAAAAGTGGGCGAAATGATTTGAAAATATTTTGATTTCTGATGCAAAATTGTCTTCTATCTTTTAGAAGTTTAAATATTAAAAATGGTTAGAAGAACTGAACAAATATGCTCTCGTTTTTAGCTACTTGAAAACCCATTGCTTTACTAATTTTTTTTTTTTTTTTGAAATATTGAGATGGGACAACATTTTAATAGGTTTTAGGTGTTTAAAATAAAACACACTAAGTTTTTTCCATTATTAAATCGCTGGGCAATGAACATAATTTTGAAAGATAAATCTATATACAGCCTACACCAGATAATTCAAGTGATAAAAGGGTTCAGAAGTGCCTGGTTTCGAAAAAAAAAAAGTGATAAAAGGGTTTATTTCTCACTAAGAGGATCTAAACTCAGATAATTCAAGTCATGCAAGATTTTATTTGTCCCTAAAGAGGACCTAAACAGAAGTCTGATATATATAGTACAATAGAATGTATCTTAAAGTTCATATCCGTTATTATTATTAGTAGTAGTAGTAAATGAAAAATAAATAAATATTATTGTTAAGCATAATCAAACTGTTCAGATGCATCCACGGGCTTTTTTTTTGTGTCACTTCCGGTCGTATTTGAGGGCGAAACTCTGCATGATGGAAAGAAACAGATTATTTCTATTGTCACTTGCCAGTCAGTCTTTGCCGAAATTTACAAGTGTCGGGAATGTACATGCTTGCTACGTGACTGCACATCTGGAATCTGTTCCTCGATCAAGAAACCATATAAAAACTTTGCAATAAACTAACGATCAGCAGCTTGAGCAACAACACCGAATCACAGGTGCAAGGTCAAAACTTCTTTATGAAACAGATTCACACCACCTGTACCTCGCTACTCCATATGTCATCAAGGAGGATTGCGAATGCTGTCAAAGAAGCTGCAACGAACGGGAGGAGAAGCGAAGCCGAAAAAGCCGCGGAGAGGCGTTTGGAAGCATGGGTAGGCGTCCGGCGGCGGCATCACGCAGTTGTCGCCATTGAAGTAGACTCGTCTTGCAGGAAGGCCCAGCCTTTCTGGAAGGTGAACGTCGAGGGGGCTCCTTCCGGAACAGAAACTCGAACTGAACATTCCGTCTGGCCCAGCCGTCATGAGCAAATCGTTGTAGTACTTGATGCCCCATAACATCATCGCCCGTGTCATCTGTGAAAGTGCAGTGAACGTCAGTGTCTGACAAATAAACAGGGAGGATTGACACTGGAAGATTGAATTTCTTCAGGGGGCGCATGAAGTGCAGGTGCTCACTTATTACTCCATAGGGGTTCAGAGGTTTGTAGTTGAAGCTGAAAATGGTGGTCAGATTGTCGAAATTAGGTGTTGCGCAACGAGGTTCCATTGCGAGTAGTTCATCCGGTAATTGAAGTTTGTCACCGTGATCTTTACCCTCCAGTACTCCTTGTAGTTCACCTTAGCATGCCAATGCACCCTTGTGGGCACATGTGTGAAAGTGCACTGGACTAGAGGCATAAGCTGTTCTTATTAGGGTCGTTCACAACAGAAGCCAGGTAAGGTGAATTACCCCTGTCCAAAGGACAACACATCCAAGCTTCAGATAACTGAACAAAATGAAAATGGTATGTTGTTGAAGCTGAGTTCTGTCGATGTAACTTACTCTACACAGCTTCCTGGCACAGTGCTGTTATTCTGGCAGCCACAGGAACATGTTGGGCGTTAACAATGGTGTCGTTGTAAAACGATGAGAGCGACACACAGCAGGTTGGAGATCTTTGAGCAGAAACTGTGAGTACGTACATGTCACATTCCATGTCACTGCATAAAGAAAAAACAAATCGTCAACTGCTGCTAAAAACTAGCAAGTGTTGCTACAGCAAAGGGATCATAGATTTGCTAAAAAGCAATAAACTATATTCATGGTATTTTTCCTGTTTTTCTGTACGTGCAGAATAATTGGGCCATGAAAATAAGATCTTACTGTGTGCTTGAGTTGATCTCCTTCCATCCTGAGATATGAACTTGGTAGGTTTCACTAGTTTGGCAGTTCCACAGGTGTACCGGGACCAGGGTGCCTCGAGAAATTCTTGAGCAATTTGACGGTTCTGTTAGTAAAAAGTGTGTGTGTGTGTGTGTGTCCCAGCCTGTCAATACTGATTTGGAATGATGCAACGGCATTGTTAGGGTCCCTGTGCCCATGAGGTGAGACTCCTCCCTTGCAGCAGTTGGCAATCTGCATGTTGTGAGGAGTCCCAGGCAGCAAGTCCACAACCTCGGGGTCCTTTCTGCAGCAATGGGGGATGTTGGTTTTGAATCTGGAGCAATCGCCTTGTTCAGTGGCCTGGCCACCGGTCATCGCCCAGATTATCTCCTTCTTTGCCCATACCCAGCCTAGTTTCCATCCCGGTGCCTGAATGTGGCGGTACTGCTGGTAGTTGTATAGCGAAACAACAGCCTGAATGAAGGATTCAGAAGGTGTCAGATAGTGGCAACGCCTGTGAAGTGAGAACTGGAGAAGTCAAAATGATGATGGTGATACAATTGCAGATTGCAGATCGTCAGCATAATTTTTTAAAACACATCTTAAGACAAAGAAATGGTAAATAACAGACAAGATTGGCCATGTCTAATTTGGAATGCAGAAGAGGGACATGTATTGGGTATTGTCATTGATTACACAATTCAGTATTTCAGTACACTTGTTAACAACATGTATTTCAATTACTAGTGCAAACCAAAAGAGCCCATGGCACTATGTTCGTCAGGCTGCAGCCTTGATTCCATTGTAAGCATATCAAAGTACTGCTGCAGTCCCAACGGCAAACGACCAGCAGAATTTTAGCAATATAACAGAGGACATCGTTTAAGAATGACAGAGAAAGCAGAATACTTCCAACAAGACTCGAGACTTAGACAGCGATAACTGGAGTACACGAAAAGTCTTGTAGAATGATCTTGTCCACTTCTGAAAGAACTATGAGAGCATATGCAGACTTTGTAACACAATGGCGATATGCCTCGATTTTCAATAAATGGTATCATGGGCATAAGCGGCTTCAAACACACATTAATCGTTTACTCACCACATATCCATCTGAAGTCCACTGTATTATCCCACTTAATTGTTATGTTCCCATTCGGATCGAGGTGGATCGTATGCATCTGCAGATTACCAAGGAGAGTTTCATGAAACATGGTACTACTATCTCCAAATCGGGATTTAAAAATGCTCCAAAAAGGAGATGTTACAGTAGAAAATGTACAGTAAGGAAATCTGATAGAACGAAAAACATAATAATGGTAGCAAAAACACAACAAATAGCAGCCATAAAGAGCTTTTAGCATGGAAAACCAGCGACCAAGAGGGTTGCAACTTGCACTAGCCATAAACAACATGAGGACTTGTTCAGGATTATAACTCAGACAAAACACAATTACAGGTGTTGGACATTGATAGTTTGAAACAGGGGAACTAACATATTGGCAGCAAATGATCTGAAAGAACTGTACAGTCAGCTGTTTCAGTGGTCAGATTAGCATTAAATAGTAACTTTGCGGTAGCAAGTTTCATTTACAATAACAGTTTTTTTATTCAATATAAAAAGGACATCACACATCTAGCATGATACTATCCGTAAGGCTATTTTTCTGGCTACGGTAATGTAACATAAAACCGGCCAAACAATGATCACGGCAGAGCTAGTATATCACCACATTACCAAAAAGGGCGTGCAAAGACAACCAAATTCTCTTGGTTTTATGTGTGATCAAGATTACATACGCTACGCGCGTGGAAATGTCTGAAACCGAAGAAACCCGATGCGAAAACATGCCATGGCAAAGCAGGATGGCAGAATCGACGAGCAAAGGCAAAGTTGGAGAGGCTGGCGTGTGGTGCGCACTGACCTGACGAACGCATTAGACAAGAGAAGGCGACGACGACGACGACGAGCAGCGCGACTGAGGAGGAGGAGCGAAGCTACGGGCAGTGGCGAGGCGCCGGCCGGCGCGGGTGTCGTCGCCATGTCTCGGCCCGCCGGCACGGCAGAGGTGGGGATCAGGAACCAGCGTGCAGGCGCAGCCGCGTCCCCCGATCCGATCACTCTGTTTCAGTCTCGTCTGCTTATGCACGAAGGAATGGAATGGAGTGGACGGTTCGGAGAGACAAGCAACTTTCCTGCAGTGGTGTCCGGCGCTGGTCACCCAGTTCATGCGCGATGGCGATGGCGATGTGGAGGTTTCTGGCGGGCGGGAGGGCGGGCCAGGGATGCAGACATGCGAATGCGAGAGGTTTTGAGCTATTCTTGCTTTGTGGCCGGGTGTTGCGTGTGGGATGTCGATCGTGGGAATTGGAAAGCTTTCCTTGCCTTTTTCTTTTCCTTGTACTACTAGGGGGAGTGCAAACTGGAACGCAAAAGTTAGCTAAAGATGACCAACGTCGTCACTCACTGCCAAGAAGTGCCAGCTGTGTCTTCCTTTCGTTCATAAACACCACATCCACATGCACACGAAAACGTGTGCTGCTGCGGGCTACTTCGATGGGTGGATTCAGGCAGATGACTGCTGTGCGTTCGTTTGACCTGCTGCAGTGCAGTGAAGTGCAGGCCTGGATTGCTTTCAGGTTAGGTTATTCATTCATCTTCTGTTGTCAAAAAAAAAAAAAAAGGTTATTCATCTGCAGAGCTGATGGAGCAGTCAAAAAAGGACCCATCCATCCCTGTCATGTTGGTGGTAGGTTCTCACTCACAGTGCACCGCTAGCTCACTCCAATTTAAGTGTGTGCATACCCATCATTTTTTATGTGACAAAAAGTCTCTCTCGTTTAGTGGCGGTCGGCCTCTCGAGTGATCGATGCGCGTCGTAATCTTTGCTTGGTTCTGGTCAGGATTATATCACGCACGCACGCACTAACCTGTGGCTGCGAAATAAGGCACCCTGTGGCTTATGGACGAATTAATAGTACTGGAGCGCGATTGCGTAGACTTTGAAATATTGTATAGTAAACAATACAGATTGTACTGCGATTGCGTTAGGAAAAGTTGAGATTAGTACCGCTACAATGATCTGATCCTGGGTTTTTGTTGCCCGGACGAAGGGGATGGATGATGGCGTCATACTCCAACAAGATAGAGATCGATCCCCAGGAACATTCCAGACCAAGGCCGTCTGTTTGTTTTGTTTATTGCGCGCTCAAGAATTAATTCCATCTCTGTGCATGCATGCGTCTCCTGGATGAACTGGCGTAGTAGTACAGACAGAGTATTTATGTTCCGAGTTTGCATTGTGATCGTGCATGTGCCAGTACCATTGCCGGAACAGGAACAGCCCACAGGTTGACCGGCACACGAACGTGAGTATCGCTCAC